>VZTB01015663.1:537677-837048 GCA_013397245.1 Thryothorus ludovicianus
GCACCTCTTGGTGTTGGATTGTTTGCTCCAAAATTTTGACTTCCAAATATTTCCACGGAGGTTGTTGCTGAACCTTTTCTGGAGCCATCTGCAGCCCAGAAGAATGCAAAGCATCAAGCAGCTGAGGCCGTATCCTCAGCAATTCATCCTGAGTGGATGCTGCCACCAGCAAGTTAGAAAGTGCCTCAGGAAAACCTGAAAAATCAGGGTGACACCTGTGGGCAATCTACCTTATTGTCACTTACCTCAAATTCTACAGTTTCAGGAGCATCTCTAATATACAGAGCCACCCCTCCACCTCTCCTCCCTCTCCTTTCTCTTTGGAAGAGCTTGTAGCCATCCAGTGCAGTGCTCCAGCTATGCACATCATCCCACCACGCTTCCATGAAGATGATTCCATCGTGGCTTTGCTGTTGCACCATGGCTTCCATCTCCTCTCATTTGTTACCCATGCTGCATGCATTGGTGTATGTGCACTTCAGCTGGGCTTCTGATTTCAACCCTGACACTGGCTTATCATCCTTGGGCTTTTTCTGGAGAGCCTAGTTGCATCCCCTTCTGCCTTCAAACATATTTTAAAACCCTCTCAATCAACTCATGGGCTAGAATCCTTTTGCCCTTGTTAGGAAGATGGAGCCCATCTAATTCTAGCAGGCCTGGTGCCAAAAAATTGCCCCATGAACAAAATACCCAAAATTCCACTGATGGCACCAGCTGTTCACTGATAGTGTGGGTTCTCCTGATCCTTTCATCATTCACCCCTGCTACTGCAGAGACTGAGCAGAACACCACCCGTGCTCCTGCTCCACCAACCAATTGACCCAGAGCCTTGCAGGACTTTTTAATGACCCTAGTGCCTTTCTTATCAACCTCAGCACTGCCAGCCAAGAAACAATAATAATAACAGGGCTGATTACTTATATTAATATTATATCAATATATTGCTATTAATTATAACAATAATGATTGATATGATACTATCATTGTTATGTTATAGCTAGGAGAGACCCAAGAGAAAATTTTAGTGTAGATGGGGAAGTACATTCTGCTTCTTCTTGTATTGCTGTCAGAAGAGAATAAGTAGTATCTACCTGTGGGTCAATTACATTCTTTAATTCCTGGAGAAAGGAGGCCTGGAGAAGCCCATTCAGCAACACAATGTTTTTGAGTGATACATTGCTTCTGCTTAGGGTGATGGTGGTAGTTTAAAGAGCTAATTTTAGAAATAGTTGTGGGGGTTTTATGCTACATAATCTTGTAAAATTCTGTTTACAAAGATAAAATATATAAAACTTATTTAAGCAAAAAATTTCTTTACTGTGAATATTCCAGATTGACTTTAAGGGAGATGTGCAGAAAAAATGAAAGCTAACAAGAGGAGTGCTAGAGCCTTTTTTATGGGTTTCATTACATACCTGATAAAAAATTAGAAGATAACACTACTTTTTCTGATAATTTATCAACTGGATTATGGTTCATGAAGAGTGGAAAGAACTGGACCTTCAGAATACTGCAGTTCTTGAAAGGATGAAAAAAGTGGTGAACTTCATTCCCTGAAATTTTGACTGTAGACGTTTAACTAGCAGTACTTGCAAAATAGCAAACAGGAAAGAGAAGAAAGCAACAAGAATAGCCTGTGCTAATCAATAGGATCATGTGAACTTTCAGGAGGTATTTGCATATAAAATTATACAATTGAAAAAAAAAGTTTTATTCACAGTTCATTCTGAGCTCTCTGCACATCTGAAGAACCTGATCCTGTATAACATTACTTTGTATATTGGATTTGAAGTTTAGTGTTTAATTTCTGGTATAACTTTGGATTATACAATTGCTTTGAAATAAGGTTTAGCTGAACATGGTTTGAGCTGCACCACTTGTGAGGAGCAAAAGAGGTGACTGTTGTATCTCAAAAGTATGAAAGATGTGTAGTGGAGCGAAGAAGACACCAATGTGCTCAGAACAAATATGTATATATCTGACCTTACAGAATTGTAATAGAAGGAGAGCTGTTGGGAATTTATTTACATAACCATAAAATGCTTCCTATCCCAGAAAACGTGCTGGACTGGAAAAAGTTGCAAGCTGTTTAATATGACAGAACAAAAATCTAGCTGCTGCTGAAAACAGAGGGTGAAAACGCAGAATGGACGGGTGATATTTAATGAACAGTAGCTGTGTACTATTGAACATCAGAAAAGGATCTATATAGCCAGATTAAAGACAGATGACCTTTTTAGAGTTTAGTTAACCTTTTGGTCACTTTTGAGAATTATCACTTAGGAAGATAAAGGTCAAGCTGGAGCTTGGGCTTCTTATATTATTTTTCCTGTGATGAAAGGTATGCCTCTGTTCTGCTTGCTTAAGGAGCTGTAGGAGGAATTCATTTTAACAAGAATAGTGTGTGGAATGCCTTTATGTTTTCTTAATCCTTGTCAAAATAATTTTGAAGATGGAGTGCTTTTGTACTAAATGGATGGTTCTTGATCTTTAATATTTTCAGTATCTGCCTGTTAGTGTAAAATAACTTTTGAGAAAGAGATCAGTGTTTTATTTAAATTGATGCATTACTTCAAAATAATTGCTCCAAGTTGCACCAACTAATCTTTGGTTTTGGATGGGAAGAAAGACAAACTACTGTGCTCATGAATTCCAGAATAAACCTCAGCAATTTTACTACAGTAATCTATGGATTAATGGGTGTACAGACTCCTGATTAGCCAACTGTTTGCAAATATGGCACACTGATTTATAGCTACTCCAAAGAATTCCATGTCTAGACCTTTACTAGGAAACCTGTCTAGCAGTTGCTGATTCTCTGACAGGTTATTTGTTTGGTGTCATGTGGGGTTTTTGGTCTTCTCTTGTTTGCTTGTTTTGTTGGGTCTTTTTTGTCTTGGTTGGTTCTATAATCACAATTCTTTAAAAATTTTCATGCTATAGTCCAGCATTTATGTAAAATTGCAGGCTTATTTCAGACAGCTGTTTGACTAGTTTCAGCATTTATGTTGCTGATAGAGATGGGCAGAACACTTTCAGAATTTTGCTAGGCTATTTTCATCTACCCTTTTGTGGCTGACACAGGATCAAAAGGAGGTGAAATTCTGAATCCCACAGGACACAGATGCATATCTGTCTAGGTATCCAAGTTTTTGTCTTGGTGGTTTCTATGGAGTTGAGTAGCTCTCTGGAGAGTGGACTTGATGCACAGGGTAGGGGGACTGGGTGAGAGATACTGGAGCTGACACTTCCTTCTGCCTCTCATGAGAGCAGTAGACAGGGACTGGCAGGAGTTTTGAACACAAGGACTACAATGTGTAGAAAATAAAGAACTGTTCTTTACGTGCAAATAATGAAATGTCTGGAGACCAGTTTTCAGGGTTTTTTTCCTGAAACTTTAACATTTGCAGTAATCAAATAAGTCTTATGCTAACTTTAGTTTTAGTGAATGTTTTATGGAAAGTTTGGATTGAATAAGAAAAAATTACTCTTCCATAAACCCTCTTGGAACACTATGCAGGCTGTGGAAATTCTGTATTACACAAGAACTGGCCAACTGAAGGTGTTTCTTAGCCAGCTTTTAAAACCATTAGTGTTGGAAAAGATCTCCAAGATCACTGAGTCCAACCTTTGATCAAACACCACCTTGTCAGCCCAACCACAGCACTAAGTGCAACATCCAGCTGTTTCTTGAAGACTTCCAGGGATGGTGACTTTGCTTTCCGAGCAGCCCATTCCAGTGTTTAACTACCCTTTCCATGAAGAAATTCCCCCTGATGTCCAACCTGAACCTTTCCTGGTGCAGCTTGAGGCCATTTCCCCTTGTCCTGTTGCTTGTTACAGGGAGAAGAGGCTGACCCCCACTTTACAACAACCTCCTCTCAGGGAGTGGTAGAGAGCAATAAGGTCTCCTCTGAGCTTCCTTTTCTCCAGGCTAAACCACTCATTAAGATCAGATGCTCCTCACAGGACTTACCCTCTACACCCCTCACCAGCTCTGTTGCTCTTCTCTGGACCTGCTCCAGCATCTCAATGTCTTTCTAGAAGTGAGGGGTCTGGAGCTGGGCATGTCACTTGTGAGACCACACCTCAAGCACTGGGTACAGAGGGACAATCACTGCCTTGCTTCTGCTGGCCAGACCTTTCTGATACAAAGCAGGATGCCATCAGCCTTCTTGGCCACCAGGGCACACCTGGCTCATGATGACTCTGCTGGGGGATAGCTGCTCCTTCCCCCTTGCCCTGCTGTAGAACAGTGTAAATCTCCTCTTCAGCTTCTTTATGCTATGTGCAATTTTGTAGGTTGCTACTCTCTCTCTCTCCCACTTAGTTTTCAGATAGCAAACTAATCTACTTAATCCTCTTCTAAAGAAGATTTTCCCGTATCTTTGATTACCCTCCCAACATTCTGCATATTTTCTACTTTTTCCATCTTTCTGAAATGGGATTAATAGAATTGTATGCAGTATGGGTTCATAAATGTCTGTATAGTCTTTCAGAGAAATAGCTTGCTGCTTTTTAATTTACTGTTCCTTTCCTAATAATCTCCAATGTTCTATTTGTCTACGTTTGAATAGTGAGTTAATTCTAGTATTTTTATTTAGTGGTAACTCTATCCTTAATTTGTTTTTGTGAGGCAGAAACAAATGTTTTTTCTCCCTCAATGTACATCTTTGCATTCATCTTCATATTCACTCTTCTGCTTAAGGTACTCTCTAACCTGTCACAGTAATCCTCAGCTCTTAAACTATGAACTCCATACCCTACTGTCCTTTCTCTTTGTGCATCATCTTCTCTCTGCCACATCTCGATCACTTGAGTGCACTGAGCAGTCAAGAACCATATATATTTCAAGGACTAACTTAGCAATAGCTTTGAAAGGGCAATTTACTTTTTTCATTAATAAGTGATCAAAAGATAGGAAACGAAGGGTGGGATCTTCTTTTATCTAATTACAGCTCAGTTTCTTTAGAAGCCTTTAATGAGGATTTGTGACAAAAGCTTCTAGGAAACATGAGTACACTTTATTGACAAGATTATCCCTGTGTTCCATGACCCCTTTGAAGGGCTTCAGCTCAAACTGAGAAGTGATTTCTTATCCTCAACAAATCAAATCAATCTTCTTTCCTTGGTTTGTGTTCATGTCTGCTAATATTCTATTATTTTATTTTTTTTAAATGGGACATCCTTTTTACTTTACACACAAAAGATGGATTAAAATTTACTGTTCTCTTGGAACCAGTTTTAAAGATTGTTACATGGCAAACAGACACAACTCCTCTTCTGTATGTGCTCTGCAGGTGACAAGTTACAGGATGCAGTTATTGAGCATCGCTGTACTCAGATTCCCTTAGTACCATTTGGATGAACAGCTGAGTGGCTGTCTGTCATTTGTCTTTTATGTACATTTTGTGAATTTGTTCTAAGATGTTTTCTGCTGATAACTGGGTCAGGTGTTCAGATTCAGCTGTGAAATTACAGTGTTGGCAGCGTAGTGAGAAAGTGAGTGAATGGCTCTGAGGGCTGTGCTGCAATAGCCTGGTTGCTGTGGTTAACATAATCTCCTCCTGTGTGTATATTAAAATACAGACAATCTTCTAAAGCTTTGGCTAGATTTAAATGGGGACTGTCACATCCAGAAAAGGAATGATGTTTCCTACACAGGGCAGGGTTTTCTCCACTTGGCTGTTTGTCTGGGCTGTCTGGCTGCTCTGACTGTGTGAAGTGATGTGAAGCAACATGGATAGATGTACAGAGTGAACTGGGAGGAGCTGAGGACTTCACGTGCATGCTTGAAGCATATCAATGCATCTTTTGTCCTTTTTGTTTATTTTGGTTTCATTTCAATCTGATTTCCATGGGCTGGCTATGTGCTTGACAGGAGTATAAGTGGTGCTTTGATTTAGCTTACCCCAAAAGGAAACCAGTGTCCACCGCACTGTGCAAACTGCAGCACAGTAAATATGTATGTTTGAAAGCCTTTTAAAGTGTGTTTCCAGCCTACAGATCCCTAAATGTTGAAGGGCCTGGTGTTCTGATGGTCTGCTTCAGTCTTTGGTAGGGCAGGACAGATTGACTCTGAGATTAGCTCAGCTGGTTAGAAAACGGTGCTAATAATGCCAAGATTGTGGGGTTGATCCCTGTAGAAGACATTCACTTTAGAGTTAGAGGATCCCTCTGGGTCCCTTCCAACTCAGATTATTCTGTGACTGTGGAGGAACTTGGAGGAATTTTTCAATAACTATTTCTTCATGGGTCTGTTTTTCTGGTGTGTGTAAAAGGACTCCCAGACTCTCTGCTTTCCCATGTTATGGCCACCCAAAGTGGGGTGAGGATTTTTTTCACAGAGCTGTGACTGAAGTCCTATTACAGACATTACCTAATGACCAATAAAAACTGGCTTATTGTAAGAGGAATTGTCCATTACAAAGTTGCTACCAACATGGGATGATCACAGATTTATTGAAACTGTCTAGGCTGGAATTAAAAGTAGATTTATCTAAGTAAGGGATTCCATAGTGGACATCTATATGTTTTTATTTATAAAATATGTTAAATGGTGTGTCCTTTTAGTTCTACATATTTGATACTGTAGTTTTGGAGTATAGTCTGTGTAGGCCTTTGTTAAGAAGTTTTTGTAATGTAGTTCTAAGAGACTTCTTTTACTCCTAGAAAATAAAAAGTAACAATTTAACTGGTTACACCAGTTCTTCATTACTTGGCTTTTTTTCTTTGGTTAGAAAAGCAATAAAGTTATCAATTTCTCATCATAATGGAAAGGTCTGGAACAATTTGCATCAACTCTTCTTCAAAATTAGAGGAGAGGAGAATGCACATAAATTACAGATTGTTGTGCCAGAATTCATATTGATGGAAATTTACTTTGACAAGTCTTTAGCTGCACAAAGCAGGACTTACTATGGAAATGTGAACAGGCATTTAAATCTATAACATGTTTTTGAGGTGCCACTCACACATATTGTTTTATCTTCAAGTGTTTCTTGTTCAAACAAGAATAAGATGTGAAAATATCTCTCACAGTTTTGTCCTAACTCCTGCCTTTGGAGGTATTTATGCTTTCTCAGTTCTCTGTTTTGTATTATCTATATCTATTTGATGACACAGTAAAAATAAAACATTGCTAAACATGTCCAGCCCATAAAATGAGATTAACCTCCTTATAATTAGAAGTCCAGCACAAAAACTTATGTAAGTAAGTTGATGGTGACTATTTCTGGAATGGCAATAAAAACAAACAGGGAGCATTCTAAAGCACTGGCATAGAAGATTACAGAAAATAAAGATAACAAAAAGCCTCCAAAGGAATGCATATTAAACCCCTGCATAAGTCAATGTGTGAAAAGATTTTATAAAATAAAATACCCCGTGCTTCATGGCTTGTGGAGATACATGCAGCACTTTAAACAGCAGAAATGCAAGTAGAGTCTTTTACGTAAGATTAAAAAAAAATGCTTTCTAATATCTAAGGGCCACAAGGGCCTCCTGGCATAACCAGGACACTGCTGGAACAAGTGGTTGAGTTCCATGTGCGGCTGCTGCTTTCCAAACACACTCAACTTCAGAACAGTATAGGTTCTTGCTTGTGCTGGTGCAGTGTACTCATAGACCTGAGAACTGGATATGTGGATGTGGATATTTGCTCATTAGCTGATAGGTTATGTCAGGCAAGGAGATTTTCTTGAAAAAAAGCTCTTCTAACTACAAAGGATTGACACAGTACTTGTAATAGTATGCAGTGTTTGCCACACTTCCACAGTACCTCAAAATGGGATTTAAGCATTTCATCAAAAAGGAAGTCTATCTAATTATCTAATTACATTTTTGTGTGACTAGCTTGAGTCACATGCAAAGATTCAGAAATAACTTGTTTCAGTAGATATCTGACAGTGCTGGTCTTAACAGATTTTTTTCTATTAATGTTGGTCTGAATTAGGAGTGTCTCTAAATAAAACATCTGCATCGTAATGAATGTTGAGCAGATTTATGCCCTTTATCTATCCTTTGACCTTAATCCTTATAACTCATCTGCGTGTCTAATTCAGAAATTCGCATTAAGTCACTTATTCTGTCTTTCCCTTTTCTTTGGAGTTTGAGTGAAATAGGGTAAATAATGTATGATACAATTTTTCCTGTGTAGACAGCTCCTCCCCTTTTCTCCTGACTTTTCACACCATCGTTATCAGTTTAACATTTTATTAATAAAAGACAGTCTAGTCTTTCCAAAAGAGAAGATATTATGTAGAATAATGGAAAAGTAGGGTAATTGAAACAGTTCTTATTACATTTGTTGGAAATTAATTATGTTGGTGTAAGGCCCTCAAAATCTCACTTGACAAAACTCTTAAAAGAGCTTTCAGCTTTTCATGTACTCTGTGTTAGACATACAAGAGAAATACTGACTAAAATACCCAGAAAAACTTTACTGGCAAACTTGAGAAAATCAGAGAACTTGACAAAGGTTTAGAGCAGCATTCAATCAACATAAAACACTTCAGGAAGCATTAACTTTTAGCCCATTCAATTTAGCAAACTCCAAGCCTATCCAATTTTGAGTTGCTCAAAACTCTGAGAAGAGGGAATTAGAAGAAGAAAGACAGAAAATTTGTAGAAAAGAAAAAATATAGTAACCACTCCTGTTTCCAGCAGTGTTCAGCTGATAGGAATTCCAAGGGAAGGTAGGGTCAAGACACATGCTTGCCCTGTGCTTTGGGTTAAGTTCCCTTTGGCCTTCCTGAGTCCTTCCCCCAGGTGTGGTTTCTGGTCATTTGGCCACTCAGGAGCTGGATTTGGGTTCCAGGGGTGGGTGTGGAGCATTGCCTATGCTGTGCCAGGGATGGGCAGCCCCTGCCAGGCTGGGATACAGGCTCTGGGAGCGTGGAGCGTGGCCCTGCCTCACCAGAGCAAGCGCTCACCTGCCCTGCCCCCTTTCCCCACACATACACCCAAAATGTTTTGAGCCAGCAATCCTTCAAGTCTCTCACCGCTGCACTTGGCAGGAGCAAGGAATAGTTGTTTTCATGAAACTTAGTTTGAGTAAAATTATTTTGAATCAAGGCCATCAAATCTATTACTAAGCTTAACCTCTTAAATTGTCACTATTTGAAAAATAGCAGGTGGGATTTAGGTTAAACTGACTTCTATCAAAGAAGTGTCACTGTTTATTAAAATTGCTTGAAAAACAAGATTCCCTAAATGTTTTAATTTATTGCTACAAGGATAAGCTTGCCTCAAACATTTTTCTACATGCTGAGAGATACATGGAACACTGCAAAAGAGATCATCAGCTGCCTTATGACAGCAGTTGTTTCATTATCTGGCTGCTGATTCAAGTCTCCCCATGAAGTACTTCACTCAATGCTATTACATCTTATGGTGTTTGCTCAGTGTCAGATTCTGACTATGAAAGATGTGATTTGCATAAACAAAACTTAATTTAAAATTCTCCCTTGCATAGGGTTTTGGTAAGAGACTTTGCACTTTAAATTCTGACTGCTGTTTCTACCTGAAGCTATTGAAGGCCTGAAGCCTGCCAAGCCTTGATGTGCACAGCTGTGTCACCTGGCAAGAGCTCCATGGAAGAGCAAGTGCACAAATAAATTTGATGGCCTCCATAGCTGGATCCGTGTGTCTGTGAGGATCTGTCTGCAGGAATGAGATTCTGGCACCTGAAGTTTCCTTTGCACTTGAAGTGGGGGTGTCCAATGGGAAAGGGAGCTGGTGCATTTAGCAGTAGGATACCAAAGCTCAGCTGGCAGGTGCCTCTTCTTGAGCCAGCAGAAATTATTGGAAAATTTTAAGCTTGTACTGGTAGTTAATTCTAACAGCATTAATCAAGACCAGTTTTAAAGATGTAGACAGCCATTCAGACTTTTCAAACATTACACATCTTTAAAAAAAAAATCTCAAACCCAAGTCCACCCGCAAACCCAAGGTGGACGCACACTGTTGACTCTTATATTTGAGTTTTTTTCAATTATTCATTGCTTTCATCCTTGAACAAAAGCAGCTGCCAGTAACTTCCTGTCACACTTGTGATGCCTTCAAACACTCCTTTACTTCCTATGAAATGTTGCAGATGCGATGAGGTAGACATGTGGCATGTTTCTGTAGGCATCAAATCAAAGTCTGAGTTGCAAAAAGTTAATCCATGGTCAAACATGTTCCCTCTTAATCTAAAGCAAATCCCAGCTCTTCTGGAAGTTTAATTCTTTGTTTTTGGAATGGGCTGCTCATGAAGGAGCAGGAAATGTCTTTTGTTAAAATCTTGTTAGCTTTTTCTTAATTTCTAAGATCATTTTATAAGACAATAGGATGTGTCACTGCAGCATGATACTGCACTTGAGTTCCCAGGGCCAATATCTGGGCTATGTCTAATGATGAAGTTTGAGATTGCACAGGTTAGGCTCTGTTGTAGATAAAATTTATGGGGCTTGGATGCCATGCTTCCCAGACAGATTTCTTCGTGGCAAATGTGAGATCCAGGTGTTTTGAATCCATGGGGAAAAGAAGCCATATGCAACTGAATTAAAATTTGACTGCATAAAACACTTGGATCAAACAAAGGACTTAGTTTTTGCACTTCAGATTCTTCTGGTGATGAGCAAGATTGGATGTTGATACCATAAATTTCTACAGCTTTCCTTAATCATTTAAACCCTGATTTGGTTTACCATGATCTGGGAAGGGTAGAAGAAATAACCCTTGCTTATTTTAAAGACATCAAGGGAAGGGATATGATTTTACTGTGTTGGGAAGTATGCTTACCAAAGCCTTTCCCATATCTCCTTTACAGGAATGCTTATCTGCACTCAGGTCTCCAGAGATGTGGCTTACTTTTTTGCATGCACAACTCTATTCTTGGCTTTGTTTATATTTTAAATGAAAAGAAAATCCAGCTTGGCTATTAGAATCACTCATTAATCACAATAGTATTTTTCTTTTTGACTGCAATAATGCTGTCTATGGTTGCTAACTGGTGAGCCCTGGAGAATTCTGCTTGAGTGGTTTAAGGCTCGCCTTCCCACTTCATTTTTGTTGTCAGCCTACTCTCCAAGGCATAATGGAGAAATGTGTGTACTTCATTATAAAGTACAAAGCAGAGGTTCATTTTAGATTATCAATTAAGGTGGCTTCATGCGAGGAGGCTGCAATCTGGAGTGATGGTTTTCATTTTTCCCCCTCTCTGATAGATAGGCAACAGGGGAGTGCGTGGAAATTCGGGTTTGGCAGCTGTAGGCTGTGGGAGGAGGATTTACCCAGGTTTGCCTCTGGGCACCCTGTTGTGTTATGGGCTGGCTGCTGAATGTGCTGGCACACATCTCGCCTGAGCTCCTGGGGCAGCAACCAGCAAACTCCTGGGGACTTGTGTAAGAAAGATTACCTGAATGAATGAAGTGCTTGGCTTGGGTGCCAAGCACTCATGTGGCACAAACTCAGACCCTTGGGGGTTTTAAGTGATCGTGTATTGCTGCCTGTAAAAGTAAACGTATTTGGTGTAAGAGCTTCCCTTCAGTAAGATGGCTGTAAGTGCCACACAGGCGTTAAAAAGTTGTTTTCTCTTTAAAAGCCAGGTAAGGATTTACTGAAACCTGAGTTAATTTTCCATACTAAACGCTTTTGCAGAATCCCAAACAAAACTCATAGGAATGAGTGAAAATCCCAGCTAGTGTGTGGGATTTTTCCCACACTTGCAGCACAGTTAGAGATGTGACCCCAAATACTCTGTGGTCAGAACTGGACAAGTGTGTGGGCAAAAGCTTTTATCTCACCTGGCTCCTCAGTGTATTACCTATGGCACAGATTTATGTCCCCTCTCTCCATTTCTCCGGAAAAATGAGATGATTGTGCATAACTTTTTGTTATGAGTAAATACAAGAGTTACATTTCTACTATGATTTGGGGCACAGCACTGCCCTCCTGGCTGCATCAGCAGTTGGAGAGACTGTGCATTGTGTTTATATTATTTATTACAGCCTTGCAACATATTATCCATTACCAAAGCAATTTATCTGAAAAAAATAAATAGCTGAGGAAGGGTTCTTACGGTCCATTTAGGGCTTAAAAATATCTAAACTGGCTTCTAATCCAAACCTGTTTCTAAGCTTGAATAAATGTTGGATGCAGTCAGGATTTTGGGGACCTGATAACAGTTTCTGACATATACACCCCCACACCACCTGGTGTGTGTGCAGGTGGAAAATAAAAAATTCTGATTGTCTTGCTAGCAACTTACTTTGAAATGAGTATTATTTTGTGGCTCTCCAAACAGTGGTATGAGTAAAAGATATAAGAAACAAAAGCAAATGATTAATTCTGTGCACTGTGGAGGTAGTTCATGTTTGATCTCTAATATCCCATAAATGCAGAATGCCAAAAAATGAAGCAGTAACCGTATGGGGTCTCTGGTCTTCCAGAGAGCTTGTTTGAATGGTACAAAAGAGCACACTTCTCCATATTCAGAATTTTCTAAAGATTTATTTTAAAGTATCTTTGTAGTTCTAAAACAGCATAATTCAAACATTTTCTAATTGTGAATTTCTTGTGTTTTAATAGTACTCTGGGTCATTTTTATCTCTCAAAAACTAGAGATGGGAGGGAAAAGACCATTGGTATATATATTAAATAATTTTTTTCAACTTTGGGACATCTTGTTATTGCATATTAGTTTCTTTTCTAACCCTTAGACTGAAGTTACATCTTCTGGAGATGGAAGGCATGGTGAGGTATAAAAAACACTTACTGATAGGTAGGCTGTTTCTGGCAATATCTTTTCCTGCCTTACTATGCACCATTCAGGGCCCTAATCTTATCCATCTGAGACTGCTTCAGGCTCTGAAAGACAAAAACACAGTGTTGATTAAACCTAAAATCCGTATACAATTAATTATTGGCTGTTTTCTTATGCTGGAAATTATTTTTGTGCATAGATCTGCATGGCAAATCTTATATCCTTTATTCTTCAATTACTGCTTTACCAAGGTAAGCGTCTGCACCGATCACTCGGTATTTGCAGTTAGGATTTTACTAACTGAGCAAGATTTTAAGGAGTAACAACTCTTGAACAAAGAGAACGTAACAATGGAAAAAATGCTTCTTTGCAAAGCAGGGCTGCAGTTTGATGTATGGCACGCTTCCCAGGGGAGTGAAAGTCATGTCAATGCTTTGGGTAATGTTTGGGTGCTGGTTTGTTTTCCCTTCTATTAAAAGAGCCTAGGCTAAGGCATGTTGTAGACTGTGATATGTTTTTCACCTTGCTGAGAGCAGGCCAAGTGCCATGAACTGCTGCAGCCTGAATTGCAAAATGCTGCTGTCCTGTCAGGGGCCCTATATAGGGCAATGTTGTGTGTAATTTTTGAGTGTGGTTGTGTGGAATAGACTGAGAAAGAAGGCAGCTGGGAACAGGTTTTTCTTCAGTTGTCCAGTGTATTTATGAGCTAGAGGGTTTTTAGCTACTCTGAGTAGTTCATGCCAGAGTAGCAAAGCTGTTGTATGTATTGGATCACAGAGAGGGATTTGAGAACAGCAGAAATGATTAATCCTTGTGTGTTCTAAATTCTTTCCCGAAGAAGATAGGATTCAGTGTAAATGTCAGGAATCAGATCTGGAGAGGGTGACACAGATTTTGTGACGGGGTATATTGCCTTTCTTTAAACACACCCTTATGTTTAAATAACTGAGATTTCTCAGTGCCTCTGAGTGAGGCATTTGTGTGTTTGTTGTGCTGTGTTCTCCTGTGCTTCAGGAGAAGCCTGGTGAAGGCTTTTTACCCCAGCCAATGGTTTCAAGTGCAGCCCTCTAGATTACAAAGCAGTAAGTGATATTGTGGGGAAATACTTCCATGCAAATAAACTCTTGAGGGGGAAGAATTGAAATCTTCAAATAACTTTTTGCACATTGTAATATATAGCTGTAGCAGCCTGGAGTCATAACTGCAGCAGTTATTTTTTCACTGTTTTGCTAAAGCACATGCTGGCTGGAGCTGTGGCAATGCTGGGCTCAGTTCCCTTCACCTGAGGCTAGCCAAACCTCCACCTCACCGGGGAATTTTGCCTGTGACTGCTGTGAGGTTCATGCTCTGGAGCAATTGTGCTCCAAATGAAATCTATATTCCTTTGAGACAGCAGAGGTGAGAATGGTTTGAGGCTTCTCCTGGAATATTATTGGACACATCCTAAAGCACTTTTCAGGGTGAGATGGTTTTGTCTGTGGGCTTTGACTTAAACTAGGAAGTCCTTTCTTTTTTCCACATTATTCTTAGTTTCAATATTTAGAAAGGGAAGAATCATCAAAAGGAAAGTTTGAGACTCACATTTGGTATTTTCTCCTTGGTATGTGGCTTGGCTCCTAGCTTGGCACATGTAGCAATCTTTTATTATCAATAACAGTTACTGTTCTGTGTAATGGTCCTATAATTAATTACACAACTTTAACAAATCTTTTTAATTAAGCTTGTTTTTCACGTGGTGTAACAAAACAAATAAAAAGGTCTCTTACTGTGTTGCAGGCTTTCTGCTGACTTGTTTGTGTGATCTTTTGTGGGCAGATTAGAGGCAGCATACAAAATAATACTGGAAAGACATGATCTTGAACAGATGTTTGGTTAATAGAACTCCCTTGAGATGTGCTTGGCAAGGCTGTGTGACATGTCTTATTGTCCAGCAGGGTTCATGAATGGGCCTCAATGGGCAAATGTGTGTTTATTAAAATTTTTTGTTTGTCTGACATAGCAGTTCCAGCTACAAAGAGTAACAGAGTGCTTCTGAGGCTATGGCTTAGTGATGTTCTTCTGGTTTTTAGATATGAGCATTTTTTATGTCCTCTTTCAAGGGAATATAAGGACCCATCATGTGTGGGAGTTATCTTTTTTTTTTTCTATTTCTTTTTAGATTTAATTTTAAATTGGATGTCTGAAGTCAATTTTGAATTGGATGTCTCAAGTCAAAGGCACTTGAAATTGCTCCCTCAATTTAACAGCAACTTTATTCAGTAATGCTTCTAACCAGCATGCTTTGTTTAGATCTTGGTAAAACTTGGCCTTACTTGGTTTTTGAGGTATAGTGCAATATAGAAATAACAAAACTGGTTTTAAACATGCTATACTTAAAATAGTTTAGTATTGGAAAAGCAGACTGTTGTCATATTTTAGAGGTTGAAAGGAAAAACTGGCCCACTGTTACTACCTTCTTGTAGAATTATGGTGGTTGTTAGCTCGGAAGATCTAACAACATAAAAATAGGCATGTATTCTTTTTATCTTGAATTCAAAATAAAAATAGGTGTACATGCTCTACCTGTATGCTTCTAGCACAA
Organism: Thryothorus ludovicianus; assembly: GCA_013397245.1. NCBI lineage: Eukaryota > Metazoa > Chordata > Aves > Passeriformes > Certhiidae > Thryothorus > Thryothorus ludovicianus. The sequence goes on from VZTB01015663.1 coordinate 553,007, forward strand.
ACATAAATGAGTTTGACACAGGTGAAAGCCTGACTATGTAAAGAAGGATCTTGGCACTCCATGCAGGTTTTGTTTTGGTGCCAGATGAGGAGGAGAGAGGAATGAATAATCACCAAAAAGGAGATGAGAGAGAGTCAGCTGATAGAGGTTCAGCTGTCCCTGTCAGGTATAGGCAGGGGCTGGTACCTTTGGTCCTGTTGAATTTAGAAGGCAATACATGAGGAAGGAGGAACGGAAGATTTCTGTTCCTCTAAAAGGTACGTTATGTGAAAGAAATTAAAAAATAACTCAAGGTGTGATGCAAATTTGCAATGTAGATGTTTAGAAATACTTTTCATGACTTAGTACAGAAAAATCATCACTTAAACATAGTTTGATATGACTGTTTATCTGGAAAATATTTTAATGCTCTTAAAGGATAATTTACCTGTCAATTTTGCTACACTTTGGTGTGTTAATTAGTGGCTGTAAGGAAAATGCTAAAGCACAGAAGCAGGATTGGAGGCGGGGGGTGTGGGGGCCTTAGAATGGTGTGTAAGCTCCAGAAGTGTAGAAATAGGTTATTTCTGAAAAATTTTAATACTTCAGAATTAGCATATCTTTTACATATTTGATTCACTTTCTCAGACAACTGCATGCAGTCAACCCTGACAATCTCTCTCGGGTCTGAGTCGAGGTGTAATTCGTCTGTAGCTGATCAAGGTGGTGCTACATAAAAAAGTTGCCTCAGTTCAGATGAAGTCAGAACCTCTCACAGTAAAGGAGATTTGATATTTTTTCAGATAAATCACTGCTATAAGCTCCTGTTTTTTTCATGTCTCATGTAAGACTCTCTTGAATGTCTTAATAGTATTTTAGTGTTACAGTTGCACAAGAACTTTTTCTGCCAGGCAAAAATGTGAGTGAAGTGCTGGTTTGCTCTTCCAAGAGACTGAAGAGTAACCAAGCTCAGATAAATTCCTCTTGTATTACACTGGTGATTCAGGTACTTGGAAGATTGTCTCCTTGAATTAACATCTCAGTTTGTCACTCTGCCTTTGGGCAGAGATAGTTTTGTAGGAAGAGTTAGAAAGTGAGGGATTTCTTTAAATTCTTGCTTCCTTCTTTGGTGTCTGAGCTTAAGAAAATAGGCTGCATGAAAGGAATTTTTTTTTTCTGAGGTTTGGAAGCTTCTTCCTCCTTCAGACATTTTGATTTTTGTTGTTATTCAGAGCATGTTGGACACCTACAAGAGTTCCATGAGGAGTTCAGAAGGGAACTTGGATTTGTTTTCACTTTTCTGTTCGCCCACCGATGTTGCATCCTTGTGTCCTCCTCTTGCTATATAAATAACATACTGCTGACCTGATTCTAAAGCCCCTACTTCTTTCATTCATTATGAGATAGGAAGATTAATTATTGTATTTTTCTTTAATACCAGTTTTTCATATGCAAATTTTCATATTCAAATTTATGCTTTGATATGTTTTGCTGTTTAAAAAGTCACCAATTTTTATTTTCAGAAAAGAAAATCACTTTCATTTCACATGCATGTTTTAATTAAAGAATTGTTGGGAAAAAACACAAAACTAGCCCTTGGAAGAGATTTGAGTCTCCAGTGACTTAGAGAATCCTGCATCTTCTTGGTAAGGTTTTTTTCTGGGGCTCTCTGAATCTCATGCAGTATAGTTTCTTTCTGCAGCTAACTTGCTGATACTGATACTAAAAATGTTGCTGACTTTTGGTTTTATTACCTATCTGTAACAGATGTGATGTGGGCTAAAGAATGCCAAAATCCTTTTTTTGAATCTACCCTAGTGCATCTTCTTTCTAGTACAGCTGGGGATTTCCCTTGTAAATAATGAAATTTATCATATATAAGATATTCCTCAGAATCTTTTAAAATATAAAAATCATATATATAAATTATATGTCATGTCTCCTACTTGAGATTTAGTGATCATTTCTCAAAACATGCCACTAGATTTAAAATATATTGATCTGTAGATGTTTTTATTTTTATCTCCTTTTCCGGAATGATCAGTCATCCAAAATCAAGTTCTACTTTATTTTATACAAAGCACCTATCCCACTCTTCATTTCCTTTTGTTCCCTCACTCCTTCTCCAAATAAATATTATCAAGTGATTCAATAGTGTTGTCATATGACTTACCTCACCTACAGTGCCAATTATGTCAAACATATTATTTCAGACTTGGACAGCTACACTGATTTTTTTCTCTTGTAACTTGATGTCTGGACATATTATGGAATGCTTTTAGGAAAGATTTATTTTCTTAATGAATTTAGACTTAAATAAACTAATGGCTATACCCTTTCTTTACCTTCATACCCAGTGCTCAACTACTTGCTTTCATCTTTTCCTGGGATTCTCTTTTGGGATAAGAGTCTTCTCAATGAAATCTTTTTCCCATTTAAAAAAAAAGTCAAAATAAGAGTGTCCAAAATCTTCTCTTGTTTCCACACGTTTGGTGATACCTCCATATATCAAAATAAGATACTTGCCAGCTTACTCTGGCAACCTCTCTTCTGTTTTTCTTATTTCATCAGACTTGGCACCATTTTCTTTCCTTTGGTCTTATGCTGGTATCTTTTAAATATTATCTTTTTTAAATGAAGTGCACATAAAAATTGCTCCTAAGAAGCTCTAGGATAATATCCCTCTTTGACCAGCCAGGATGCCCTCCAGGTATGCCTTCTGTAGCTTTTCATTTCCTCTTGTAGACACACCATTTCCAAAATACTTAAAACGATTGATGAAATGATTAAAATATAATTCTGAATCTTTTTATATGCCTTTTCATTTATGTCTTCATATTTAATTTAATTATAAATAATTTGTTTTCCAGTTTCTGTTTCCCTCATGTCACGTCTGTAACAGCTGTAGACAAGAAAAGGAACAATGCTATATTAATTAATTTCCTAAAGCTTTTTATTTTCTTGGATGCCACTTGATATGGACGTGCTCCTTGCCAGTATTAATATTTTCCCTTTCAAGTCTGTATTTCATGCACCAAAAACTCACCACACAATCCCCTGCTATTTGACTAGAAAATAAAATCCACTGCTTCCAGGGCAGAAATGGAAGAGTAAATCTTTCCCAGGGAGAAATGGATAAGTAAATTGTTTCCAAAGATACAGCTGAAGGATCCATGGTGTGTGCACAGCCTTACGTCTGCTCCATATGTTTGTCTCCTGAGCAACCTTCCTTTACAAATGGCATTGAAGAAGTAAAGTACTTGGTATGCTCAGAAAATAATAGATTAGCAAGTGAAAATCAAATTTCTGGGTCTGAACAGAGACTTAACTTCCCATGCTTAATTCTTTTATGACATGAGCACATCCATCTCCCTCACCTGGGCTAAACTAAAATCTCTTCCATGTATTTGTGATAGAAACTAAAAGACCTTGCTAAGAGTCCCTCTACTTCTAAACACAGTGTCCTCAGTTTGCCTTCTGTTGTCATAAGAGATTATTTTTTTCTGTTCTGTTATAATTTTTTGCAAACCTGGTGTATTTTTTTTCTCATCACTTAATTTTGCATGGGTAGAAATTTGGGCCAATTTTTCAGCTGCACTCAAAGTTGGGAAGAATATCTGCATTTACTGAGGAAATTCAACCAACCTATGGCTGTAAAAATGTATATTTTGTATGGTCTGTGTGCATCCTGTTGCTTCATTGCCTATTGCCTGGTGTTGGCAAGTAACTGATAATTTGTCTTCCTTACACTCTGATGCTTGGGAACTTTTTCCTCTCTAAAGCAGCTAATGTTTAGGCAGTTTAGCTGAAATGCATCTTGTTGTTGGCATTAAGATATCATCAGTAAAATTACAGAGTGGCACAGAGAAACATGACAGAGATAATCAGACTATCAACTATTAATCTGTTCTTTGTGTTTGTGGTTACAAGTCAGAGTGGCAGAGGGGAACGTTAGGGCCCAGGCATTGGGCACCTGCAGTTATAAACACACAAAGATATGAAAACACTTCAGCATTGTTTAGAAAATGGGAAGTGCTGTGATTTCATCTGGTTCATCTCTAATTGTTTTAGCCTTTGGCGTGGATAGCTGTGCTGCTGAATCAACAGTAACAGGGCTGGAGCAATATTAGTTTTTTTTAAGGGGAAATAATACACAAAAGGTGTGCGGACTTTTTAAATTAAGGACAAGTGAGTATACACAAAAACACTCAGTCCGCCAAAATGTGCTAAACATGCAGCAGAGAAGCCTCAAGAAACAATACGATTCTGTTCTGTTACCAATGCTTGAAGACATTTTAAAGGAGGGTATGCTTATTAGAAGTATTTTGAGAAATACATATTTGTGTTGGGGAAGAAAAACAAGAATTTCCTTCTGTTTGTGGGTTGGCATTTTGATTTAGTGTGGACTTGAGTTTCCAAAATCATGTTTCTTTAGAATTCCTACTAAGACTAACATGGCTGATATTTGGTTTCCACTGTAAAGGCATTTTTTCATTTGTGTTTCAGGTCTTACAAACAAGTCAGTTTCACTTTTAATGAAATTTCATGGTATTTTTCATTGTTACTGTGAATCAAAGACAAAGTTTACCTTTCACATATAGTAAAGAATTATTTTTCAGTTGGTAGGCATGTCCTGTAGCTCTCCTAAGTGAATGTATATTTGAAGTAAATTAAGAATTGAGAAGATAGCACTGAAAACTCCACCCCCTCATCTCTGTACCCAAGACATATTTCTATTAAAAAGCAGGAGAAAAAAAGCCAGCTCTTTCTTTTTCTGCAATTACTATCAGCTTTAGGGTCTTCTGAGTTAGGCAGGCAGTATAAATGCGGTCACACTGGAATTTTTGTACTCTTATTTCATCAACAGTATGATCAGAAACAGCATTTCTCAGTAGGACAAAGGAAGTATCCCACTGTTCTCATTGCACAAATCAGAGGACAGGCTAATGTGCAGCCCATAGAAGAAATTAGTAACACCTTTCCGAAATGGGTAAAGTTTGATTTGTTGTTGTAGTGCAATTGTAAGTGCACTAAAAAGCATTGATTTTGTGGTTTAGTTTTTTCAAGCCCATACATGCCAGTTCTAGAGAAAATGTGCAACAAAACAACCATTTCTAATACCAAATTTACTTGGAAAAATGTGAATATTTTACTGCCCCCAGGCTCTTTTGGTTTTAATACATTCAGCTATTTGCATGCATGGATTTAATATAAAAATGTGGGGTGAATTCCATGTTCTCCTTTTGTGGGTGCTGTTCTCAGCTCTTTGCTCTCAGTGCAATAGTTGTAAGCCAAGTAGAGGCAGGCTCGTTAGCAAACCACCAGCAGCTCGGTACAAAATGTGATCATTGCACACCCATAGGGAAAGCAGGCAGTGCCCAGCATTGCTGTGCTGAGCAAGAGACACTGTAGGCTCTGAATGATTTGTTTGTTCTTACACTGGGGTGACTGCACACCCACCTAAAGTGGTGACAGTGTGAATCTCCATCTGTGCCGTTAGATGGAGTGACATCATTTTAACTAGTGCCATCACTTTGGCATCAGTCAACTTCATGTGTTGTCCGATCGCTGCATCAACGTCCAAGTACTTTAGTGTGCCCTTTCTTTGTCCAGACCATCTGCATGAAGATTTCAGTCTATGCAGGGAAATTCCAAAAGTGCTAGAGCATTCTAGTTAGTCATACAAGACTCTAAGAGGTTTTAAATTGCTGTTATACCAACTGATGTAACTTTGCAGTGTCAGCAGGTTTGACAGGACTTGCTCGCTGGTAACACTTTCTGGAAATTTTAAAGAGTGAAGATCTTAGTAGAACCAGCCCAACTTTGTATTTTTTGTTATTTTTATTGTGTGCAGCTTGTGTGCCAAACAGGCTGGGGTAAAAGAGAAGAATTTGTGCAGGCTACCGATGTGTTTTGACATTATGTGGGTGCTGCATTCAAATAGTTGTTTTCAGGGAATGAAAAAAAAAAAAAAGAGCAATATTAGTTTTTTTTCTGTACAGTATGAATGATTCTAACTATATTTTAATGTATTTGGTTGTCTTATTTGCATGAGTGTCAGGCAATTCCAATTAAATTATCTATATTCCTCAGGAAAATTGCAGCTGGTGATACAATTGCCTTGTGTTTATGAATGGGTCTGAAATTGGCCATTTTAAATATGGTAACTATGTTTTAATGTTGTTGCTCCACTGGTATCAGCATGTACCAAAATGCCCTTTCAAGTAAGGACTGGTGTTGCTCTGCTTGCAGAGCAGAGAATGGGTGGCCTAGAACAATTTCTTGGATGGATTATAATTATTTTACTCACTTCATCTAACTGTTGCTATCCATGTCCTGAGACAGGGAAGGATGGATTTTCTAGTATTTTCTACTCTCACAGAATTGGAGGGAACATGCAACATTTCCAATATGAAGAAGGAATCCAGCAGTCTGCCAAGTTAGCTCTTTTCTTAGAGACTGGCCTCAGATTTCTTTGAAGCTTTGGTACTATTTTCTTGCATTGAGGCCTCTGAATCTGCCCTCTAAGCTTTGCAGGTCCTCCTGCTGCTGTTTAAGTTCTTGACCAAGCCTGGCTAGACTGCTTGGCTGGAGATTGACCAATCTGATGGAACATGTCTTTTTTAATAACCTGTTGCTGTTTTGTTCTTGCTGTCTTTTTGACCATGGGGTTCAATTCTAGTCTGTCTCCGTGGGGAAGATTGACATCTGCTAGAAATCATACAAATTTAATCTGCATTAGGACTTTGAAGAGATAAAAAAAATAATTCTGGTCTTATCCTAAAACATAACAGAATTCACTTGAGTATTTATTCAAGCTGGGGCACAATGAAAGTAAACACGGTATGTAAAATCTGAATTTCTTATACATTAGTTGGGAAGAAAAAAAACCAAACTTCTAAAGTATTTAAGTTAAAAGTTACCATACTAAGATTAGAAGTAGAAAGAAATCAATCTGCTAGATTAGATAATGATGGGCTCTGGGTGTTGGCCTTCTGTCAGTCTTAATGTTATAGCAATTGTTTTGGTAAAGCAATATTGTTCAACTCTTTGTTCAACAGGTCACATACTGTGAAGTGGGAAAAAACTTGTAGCTAGTAATAACCTGACCCCACTGGAGAGGGGAAGGAGAGGTGGGAAACCTACCAAATTCGTGCTGAAAGGACCTGGGGCATTCCCTTCATGATGATGTTTCATTTAAGTCAGTAGATGATATAAAAAGAGTTTTTCCAGTATTGACAGCTACAGAGTAGTATGGTGTGAGATGCTTGGGGAAAATACTTGGTCTCACAATAAGTAATTCTGTGGCAGAATTGCTGAATTTCCCCAGCAAAGATTAGGAAGAGGTGCATGGCATTCCCTTAGCCTGAAGAATACTGCAGTGGAGAGGTTTTGTACTGATCCCAGTAGCTCTTCCCAACCCATAGGTCATGGCAATTAGTTTTCCTCCTTCTAAAAATTAAAACCTAATTTGGCCTGACACGAGTCACTGAACAGTTCATTAAAAAAAAAAAAAAAATGTTTTGCTAAGAATTTCTTTGTACAGGGTGCCAAATAAAGGGGCAGTTTCACAAATGTACTGTCTGAGTGAGACTGGGATAACTCTGTGACTTTTATGGGCATTTTGGAGTACTCAGCACTACAGCTGAACAGATTCAATGATAATGAGCTTTCTAGTCCATATTTGGATATAAATACATGTGTCTAACATTGAAATAAAATTTGGGGTAATGTGAATATTAGAAACATCATTGAAGTCTGTAAGGGACTCCTTCTCATGAAGTCCTACCCGAAATTGTGCTTTCCCGCACTTGCTGTGTTGTAATTTGCATTCCTAAGGTGCCCCAAATTTTTGTGACTGGATTTTAGTTGCCTGATGACTCGGATAAGGTAGTGGTATAATTTTTTAAAATTCTATCCAAAGAAGTGGGTAGGCAGGCTTTCCCTCAGAACCCAAACTTGAACCAATTTGACTCTGAGTAAACCACACTTAGTGTGTTAACGAACAAATGACAGCTCCAATGCTGCTAAAAACCCTACCTAAACCCAGCAAATCTAGAACTACTAATTACTTTCCTACAGATTTTTGCCTTCTGCTCATGCACTACATTTCTTCCAAGAGAGAAACATGGACCTTGGTGAAATTTGTTGTGCTTATGCCACTGTTTTCACAGGAATTAACTTTATATGGTTGACACAAACGTGGTAAATGCTGGTGGGTCTGTAACCTGATTCCACAGATGTGACAATTTTCAACTTAGAATCCACAGTTTGTAATATCATGCAATTCTTGCTTTGATACACATCAAATGGCATATGAGGAAACAACAGAACTAGGACAAAACACCATGCTTTGTTGCTGCTCCAAGCCCATTTTTGCCATTTCTTTCCTATCTATCTTCTAAATTCAGCTTGCTAGTAAGGAGTTAAGGATACAATGTTGGTTAAAAGTAAATTTTAAAGTCCTTTTTGAAGAGAACTTTTTACAATGGCTTGCTTTTGGAGGCTAGGAGACCACTTGGTTGTTGTATAATATGAACAAATATTTACTGCGTGAGACAAGGCCAGTGGATAGGTGGTGATTTCTCTTCAGTACAGCCCAGACTGACACCACAGACCCAGGGGAATGGGATGCTCACCCTGACAGCTTGATGTGTGAGTCCTGGGGGGTGGCTGTGGCCCCACTGTGTAGCAGTTCCATCTAGGGCCCTGATCTCTACAGGTTGCCAGAAGTCAGTCTGTGGTGTTAGCCCAGGAGGAGCTGTTATTTTAACTAATGGTTTTCAAGATTATATTGCTGTTGTAAATTGTGAGTGGCCTTAATGACTGCAGGGTCCTCAAGCTGAGCCCTCTGACTACCTCTATTTAGGGCACTTAGTGACTCTCCTGGGGTTTCTCTTCCCATCTGGATTCCCATCACAGGTATATTACAGCAATGTGATGCAAAGAGCAGATACCAAAAAAGGTGTTTTTCTTCTATTTTTTTAAGCTTGTAATGGCTTAACCTGGCCACTTGGAACCAGGAAGATATATGGTAAAAATTTCATATATTTGAGCAGCGATTTTGGCCACCCCTCTAGCCTGTGACAAACTGTACATTACAAGGTATATATTTAAATAATTACATCATTATATTATTAGCAACACTCATCAAAACTAGAAGAAAATATTTATTTAGATAAATATTTAACCCTAAACTTGGTCACTTATTAATGTCACCATCCATCTGGTTGAGACAAAAATGCCTGTCAATCTTAATTTACTAGTTTTAAATTATACCCTCTATGTCACTGTGAGTGGAAGAAAATACCACAGAGAGGAGTCATGTTGCTGTGCAGATAGCTGGTGAAGAGGAATCTTGATATGAACAGTTTGGGTTTGGGTTTGGATATTTTCTTGCTATCATGAGGATCTCAATCAGTCTGTGCTACAAGCTAGTGCTTTTCCTTGAGAAATACATAGCAAAAAGCAAACAAAATACTCTTCTATATTAAAGTGTTAGTCAGCATATAGCTCTGAAAAAGGCTGTCATAGAGTCATATTGGTTGAATTTTAATAGTTCATGCACTGTAAACGCTGAAATTGGATATGTCACTGTGAGCTGCTCTTTGGCAGTTTTGGCTTGCATGACCTGCATTTACTCAGCAGATCACTACAGGTCTTGCTGATCTTCCCCTGACACTACTTGAACAAGATATTTCTAATAAATACTTCTTTTTTCTTATTTTACTTACTGTTCCTCCCCCCACCAGTATTAGGCATTAACATGCTTTCCTTGGAAACTGGAGCATGCATTTCATCTCCCGCTACTTCCTTCTTCAGCAAATTTATTTTAGTGCCACAGCGAGGGAATGCTATCTTGTGCAGCTCAGTGGTGTAATATTCAAATGGGTGATCTGCTTGAAGCTGCCATGTTGTGTATTGGCAAAAAGAAAAAAAAAAGAAAAAAGGGTAAAAGGAGTCTTATTTTCTTGGGAGAATTTAGCCCTGAAGGCACTCTGTATCCTGTAGCTGCCCTGGTCTATCAAGGGGAGCTTAGCAGTAAGATATAATCTTAAAATTCAGATAGCAGCAAGTTTCTGATTTTTCCAGCTGGCAGAATCTGGGGTGCAGCTCAGGCAGACCATGCTGAGCAGCTCCTTGCTTGACTCTAACACACACTGCTCAGTTCAGCCTCTTCCATGCATCTGGAAGGGTTCTCTAGTGAGGATGGCATGAAAAGTGTGTGTGGGGGGGGATGCTGTCTGTGTCAAAGTATGGACTTCTGAAGTGTAGGCTTGCATTTTAAATTTGCATTCGAATCAGTCATGCTTAAAGAGATACACTCATGAAACAGTTTGGCCTGAGAGAGATTTTTTTATAACATACCATGTGGTAAGAACAGACTGGCATTAGAAAAATGACATCATGCTAATTTATGGGGTCAAAAAAAAGAAGGAAACTGTGTGAGGAATCTTTTTGCTGTGGGTTTACTCAACAATGTTGAGCACAGTGAAAGCTGCTGTAGGCTTAATGTTTTATCAATCAGCCTCTAATGCCAGCAATCCTGCTAGGATCTGCAGAGTAGCAGTAAAAAAGCTGCAATAGAGGCTTAGTTTTTCTCCTGTGCACCTAGCTATGAATATCAAAAGTTTTAAACTTATTATTATATCAGACTATATATTGTAGTCTATCTGACTTAGTTATTAGGATCAGTGAAATTATATTTGGAAGAGCTCTCTGAGAACAACCAGCAATTTGAGGTCAAAACCCAAGAAGAATGACAACTAATGAGTTAATTTCTAATTTGGATCAGAATTTCTGAAGCTGGATCTTCCCAGAAAGATCACAGCTTTGGTTTTTGGGAGCAGCTTTTAAGGAAATTCTCTGTAGTGTTTAGAAAGGTAACTCTTTCCTTGCTTATGCTTGTTCTTAACCAGTGTTCATCATACTGTGAAGTGTTTCTCATTTACAGGGGGTCTTCTCTAACTTCAGTTTTGAGGATGTGTAATGGTACTTTCTGAAACATTGTTCTTCCCAGTCAGGGGAATCCACCGTCTCTAAAAGAAAGGCTAAATTTTGACTCTGGCTAGATAATTGCAGATTATGCTACCTGTATCTACTTGTGCTTTGTAGATTGAGCTCACTCTCAAGTGTCAGAATTTTATTCCAACAATGTCACTTTTGATATGAAAGAAGATATGAGATGTTGAGCTCTGAGCTGGTAGCACAGCAGAGTTTTCAAGAAGCATTGGCATGGATTGGCTGTGATTTTCTGATAGTCTCTGACAGCAATAGTGGATTTATATCTCACTTCTAATAGTGAAATATATATAATATATGAAATATTTTACTCAGCAGCATTCCTTTTGAACATTGGGTTCTTCAGTTAAGGTTTTTTCCAGGCTATGTTTGGACACAAAGAACTTGGAAAGGTGACATGATTTGTTACTATGCATATTGCTGCTATGACAATGGAGGTGTCACACAGCTGTGTTCTCAACAGCCAGATCTTTGCTACTGGTTAAATATTCAAAGATGTTGCAACACTTCAGTTCATAAAGCCATAAGGATAATTATGTAGAAGAATGTCCATAACTAACACTTAAAAAAAGATCTAATATCTTGGACTGTTTAAGTAAATCATTAGGGGAAAAAAATGCCACACTGGAAACCTCTTTAACTTTCTCACATTTTTAGTTCAAGTACGGTCCTACAAAGCTGCTTGATTTGGAAACAAATTTACAGAAATAATTGGCATATATGAGCATATAAATAGGAATAAATGCATTTGAATGGCTATCTTCTAGCCTATATTTAGCAGTGGATCAAGTGCAGAATGCTCTTTCCATATCCTTTATTTCCTTTGAAACAGTACTTTGCATGATGAGTTCCTCTCTGTAGATTGTTCTGTTAACTTTCTTCCATCTGTATCTCCCTTTAGCCCCAGGCTGTTAAAAATGAGACAGTTTTTGAATGAATAATGCTTATGTGATGGCTTTTTCTTCTTTTTTTAATATGATTAAAGAAAGTGTGGGATGATATTTTGGTACCCTTTTTTTTTCCCACTTCGCTAATGTTGATATATAGACTGTAAGATTTTCTAAAGAAGAAAGAAGGAATAAGACTTTTCCTGTTTGATCCCATTCCTTGGTAGGAATCAGATTCTGTTTTGCCTTTGTTCATTTGGGCTCAAGCTTTTTCTAAAGATGATAACTGATACCTGCCTTAATATTGATTCAATTGGAGGAAAACATTGTCTGTACTTCGGTTAAATTTAAAGTATCCTGTAACTTGAACATGTGGAAAGAAATATCATAAGTGTTATTGACGTAAAAATATTAACATTTAAGAACTTCATCTCCCTTAATTCAGTATCAGGTTACAGTTAATAGCAGTGGTATTTTGCTGCTGAACTAAAATCTACTTTTAATACTGTATTTCAGTAATACAGGCTGTATAGATTCTTTGTTGACAGAGTTTGTGAGTGTCAACATAAATGAACATTTTTTCAAAACTACCTGTAGCTCATATTACATTTGGCCTTTCAGTTATCCAAGCAACTAACTATGTAAAAGTTAGTTGTTTAATGGAACAGGCTTTCAAGGGTTTTAATTATTCAAAGAATAATAAAGGCAAGAGTCAGAAAATGTAATGTTAAACAATGGATCCACATCATATCCCTGACACCCTATGGAGCTATTTTGAAGTTAATGAATCTCTTTGTTTCACCCTTATCTGTCTAAAAGAAAAGTAAACAAAATCTGTGAGCTACCCTCAAAGAAATGCTTTCATTGACTCTAATGGAGCTACTGGCATTAGTAAATCAAACTGTGATTTAAAGAGTTAGCAATCTGTCCTCTCAATTTGTGTGCTGTTCAATTAAATGTTGAGAAATGGATAGGCATACAGGCAACCAAAGCTTTAGGTTACTGAATGAGATATTATAAAGTAGTTTGAAGCTTTAGGGAGTTTAAACTTAAAACAAAACAAAGCAACACAAAACAAAAAAACACACCAAACCACAAGTTATTTTTGTTCCACTTGGAGAACATCTGGGAAGTTCTGTGACTGGGAAAGTAATCCTTTTGCTTGTTTAATGGAAGTTCTTACTTGCTTTAGATATTCAAGGGAGTATAGAATTTAAGGTATTCATCAAGGTTTAAAGAATAAATACTAAATGGAGAAAGCAAGCAAAGGTTTCAAAATATTTCAGCTGTTGTGATGGAGTTTTATTATCTATTTCCCCCTTGTTCCTTAGCTCTGGGTTTGACTCCAGCATTTTGGTGCCGTGTTGTTTGAGGAAGCACTTGGGTGATGTAGAAGATCTGGAGCTCAGAGTGATCTTCTCCTTCCCTTCAGCAAAGCAAACCAGCTAATTCCATTAGTCCACAGTTAGTAACACGTCTCAGTGGTTGGTGTTGGAACCCGGAACGCAGAGAATATTTCCCTGCATGTTTTAAAGGATCCAAACCCTCCAACAAATGCTGCTTTTAACCTTTGTCCATGGAAAGGGCTTCCTACGCTTTGGGATGAGACAGAATTTTCATGTATGTAAATTAGGTAGTAGCATAATATGTAATTTATCACAGGGTGAGAAATGTAGATTGTTAGAATGGTTGTTAGAATGGTAAGTAGATGAAGACAAGATGGAGGATCCTTGTTTTTAGGTTTCTTCCTCCTTCTTCATCTACTCCATATCCTGCAGTGTTTTGGGTCACGGGGTGATTGGTTGGAATTTGCCTCAGTGCAGTGTTACGTGAATAGAAGTTTAGTTAGTAATTGGTAGAAATGTAGAAATAATGTACGTTCTTGGTGGTAATTGGGTAAATTATCTTTAAGAGAACCTTGATTCTGTGTGTTAGAGGCTTTTTGGGCATCTTGGTGTCCTTTCTCCTTTGCACCAGGCCAGTGTAAAGCCTGGTGTGCAGAAATTGCTGATAAGGAAAGAATGAACAACCTGGAGAATGAGAACAACCAGGAGTCCCATACATTTTTTTACTTAACAAGGACTTAAAGAACAGACTTCCCCTACCAGGGGAGAGTCATGTGGGAGTGATAGAACTCCTACAGTTGGTCTGAACTGGCTTGTGGTAGTGGCTGAAACGTGTGCATGCATGTACAGCAGTTCATCACGTGAGATCCTGCTGGCAGCGTGCCTGGGGGTGGCAATTGTGGCTGCTGACCCCTGGCCCTGTGATGGCTGTGCTGGTGGTGGTGGAGATCTGTGGGTACTCTGGCACTGGCATTTTGACCTTTTCTTGGGAAAGCAGCACAAAGTTTGTAGTCTGAATTAGAATTTATCTGGTGTGTTTGAGAGAAACTTGAAATTAATTTAGGGACTGAGAGGCAATGGTAGAGAGTCATTAAATTTTTAATGAGCAGAAATGATCAGGTACATCACTTTGTTCATCACATTTGCATCTAGTCTTTTTTTTTTATGTACCTATGTCTTTCCCACCGTCTGATTAAGATTTGTAGGCATACAAAGACTTTTAGATTTATGTCTCTGATATGAGCTTATTTTCTTATAGCTGTGCTGGGTAGCTGGTAAGGTCAAAGAACAATGAGTTATGGCTACTTCAGCCTTTTAAGGAAATTATTTGCAGTGATCTTTAAAAACAAACAGTTTTCTCTGTGTGAAATGAGTAGGTCTTGGTTCAGTTGCTGGTAAAGAAATGAAAATATTGCAAATCAGATAACACAGCTGGGATTTTTCCACATAGTTCATGGTCTCTGTGTTAATCTCAGACATTTAAGAGACTAATAAGAGGGATTACTTATATTCATTTATTCATTCTCTAAAGACATTCCATTCACGGTAGATACAGGTATCCTGACATGCAGAGGCTTTGGTGATATGTGGCCAGAGTTCAGAGGTGATTTGCTATGCATATTGGACTACTCACGCTGGAAAATTCTCAGAGCAAAGCCTGCATCTATGTATTTCTTCTGATACCTATGGAATATATTTGATGATTTTTTAGAGAGACTGAAGTTTTTTCACTCTTTCTCTAACATATGGTGGTGAAATAATTTGGTGCGAATCCTGGGGAGGAGGTTAATTATTGCAAACCAAACAAGTGATACTGGTTACAGAGGGATTGAAGCAGGAATAAAAAATAACATCAATAACCAAATAAGTCGTTCTTGCCGTACTTACTGACTTTGCATACAACCTCATAGAAGGAAGTTGTTCATACACTGTGATTGAAAATCTCACAAATATTGACTTCATTCTGTTAGGCTGCTTGTTTTGTGTTGGGTAGGGCCTTGTGAACTTGTAGCTGAAATGTTTGCTTAGAAATGGCACAGAAGTGTAATGAATGCCCTTTATCTGTGGTAGTTTTTTTATTTTAAAACCAGCTAAGGAATGTCTATCTTTGTACAAATGTGTAAATAGTCATATTTGTCTCCTGCTATCTCCCAATTGATGCTGTTGGACCTTTTTGCAGCATGTCAAGCAAGCTATTAACATGCACTTAAGTTTATAAACATCCTGGTAATTATGTTTCTGATTTCCTACATCTGTGAAATACAATAGACTCAGACTTCTTGGTTTAAAAATATAACACCATGTAGGATTGTTTGGAAATTAAAGTCACAATTGCAACTGTGTTCTCAATGTCTTTTTAATCTGTACTGAATAGTCTGGAGTTTTTTACAACTCCCAACTTTCATCTAGCACTTAAATGCTGAGCCCATCCTGGGCTTCTCAACACATTTCCCACTGGTCCTCCACTGCACCTGCTGTGCTGCCATCAGCCATTAATGTTCAGACGAAGCCAACAGCTTGTTAGGACGTGTCTGAGACACTCAGTAGTGCAGATGGCATGTTCTGTCTGCCTCTACCTGTAACATCTGGCAGCAGTCAGATGTGAGAAAGCCCAAATGAGAAGGAGGGAGATAATGTTTTTAAGTTGAATTGAATAAATAATTTTTTCAGACAAATTATTGCAGTTTGCTTGAGGTCATAAAGAAAAAAAACCAAAACCCCTGTGAATGGAAGGCAGAATTAGCTTGCTTGGTTGAATTAATTGAATGAATTTATATATTGTATGGACTTCCAATTCTATTTTTGAGAAATTCTGTAAGTTGGTTTAGAGCTTAACAGATCAATGCCGTAGTACCTAGGGAGTTTTCTCCTTAACTATTCTCAAGAATCTGTCAAACTACACACTAGGCAGATGGCTGGGAACACAATTTTCTATGCTGTTAGTAGCTTTACTGTTGGTCTTGATGCAGTTTTAAAATGGTATCCAATTGTATTTGGGGTTGTTCAGATTCAAATGGCATTTTTTCCTTCTAAATGACCTTGGTGTTGTTATGAAGAGCCTGACAATATGATCTCTGGCTTTGGCGACTCATCACATGGACAAGAATATTCAAGTTTATGTCTTTCTGAATCAAATGCTTTTTTCTCCTCATACCTTATCCTTCAAAAAGCCATAGTGTGGTAAGATGTAATGCAGTTTCCTTCACAGAGCTTGTACCATGTACAATCTACATCTTGGTAAATAGCAGATATGTGTATGCAAAAGCAGGATCTGTGCCATGGAGAACCAACAACCTACATAATTCTCAATCATCTCGGTTTTGACTGGAGACAGTTCTGCATTCTTGATTTTTGTCAGTTAAGAAGGTGAGAAGGTTTGGCTTCTGAGATTGGCTGAGTGGTTTGGCTGTCTTTCCCCTCCAATGTCCCATTTTCCTTCAGTTCTCAAACTATTTTGCTCTTGATCCATGAACACTTTTGCTTTTGCTCTCTCTAGTTTGAAAAGGAGCCCTGGGAGAGGGCAGTGAGCTCTGAGCATAGCATTGGATGGGATGGAACATCCCTCTGGCCAACTCAACTCCCCTGTCCTGTCTGTGTCCTCACTCAGCTTCTTTTTTACTCCCAGCCTATTTGTTGGGGAGATGAGGGGAAGAGAGTGGGAAATAGAGACAGCTTTAGTGCTTCATAAAATATTTTTTGTTTTTTTTTTCCCTCCCAGCTTTGTTGTGTCCACTTCATTGTTCAGAAACAGCCACAATGTTGTGGTATCTACACAGTTTTAGCCACAAACTCAAAACACAGCACCATAGGGGCTGCTGTGAAGAAAGTTAATTCTTTTCCAGCCAGATCCAGTATGAACAGGAAACTCTGTCCAAGTTAATTAAAGATAAACAAATCTGGCATAGCTTTACCAAGGCACTTTTCCCTCCTATGTAGACAAAGCATGCTAGAAAGTGTTGAATTGTGGAGAAGTGAATAAGATTACAGTGCAGCGGACACAATAAAGCTGTAAGGCCTCACTCCATCCCCCCAGTTTTATTAAGCACAAGACAATGTACTAGATTTGAAAAATCATGTCAGCAGATCTTAAGATTTGTTGGCCTGCTAAAGGAGGAGGAACAAAATAATACGGCTTTTTATCTACAACAATATTTGACAGTGTTAATGAGTGCAGAACAAGAAGGAAGGACTGATTTCTGACATCAAAACCAGATCCTGGGCAAAGATCTCATCCTGTTACTTGCAAAGTCTCTTGGCTTTCAGAATAAATAATAGAAACATTTTATATATATTTTTTTCATAATCTATACAATAGAAACTCGACAGCAGTAACATAAAATGTGACACCATTTCACCCTTAAGTTTTAAAGGGTTATTAGTAGAGAGGCATATTTTGTGTTAGCATTTATATTATGAAGTTAAGACAAAGATTGTTTGATAGTCCAATGTCCACTTTTTTAATATTTGCAGTTAAGCTTCTATGACTGTTTTTGAGAATGTTAAGTCATCAGGTAGCTCTTCAGCCTTGGGGTATGAGAATAGTCTTAATTAATGCTTCAGCAATAAAAAGGCATTGGTATTCTGTCTTTTTCATCCTTCAAGTAGTTGTCTTCATTCTCATTTGAGATGTGATTTCCTGCGTCTTACACATCCTGTGTTCTCCAGAGTAAGAGCTAGACTACTTTAGAAACAATGGCAGTCTATCATCTAAAACAAAACATGCAGATAATTTGCCTTTTGAACTGCTGACCTGTTTGGAAGCCTCATTTTCTCTCTCATTGAAAAAGCTCAAAAAAATGCCTGTTATAAGGTTACAGCTGCTGAAAAGAGCAAAGGAAAATATGTAAAGCAGGGTACCAGACCTCCTCCTGTCAATGCAGCTGAATAGACTCAGCGATTGTCAGTTAAATAGATACTATTGCACTTAAAACCTGATGTTCCTAATCAAAGTCAAGTGTTTGCCATTTCTCTGAGTGGAGAAATTTGACAGCCTCAGTTAAAAGAGATGGAAACAATAAGACAACAAGCAGGGTCTTGGAAAGGAGAAATGAAGAAAAAAACCCCAGAGAACTGGTCAGAGTGGAAAATTTGGGATGGGTTTTCCTTTGTTTGCTTCTATTTCATAAACCATAAACTCTGTCAGTCTTGCACAGTGCAGCAACCAAGAAGAGACCCCATCTGTGTAACAAATCCTTTCCTTGTCTTCAGCATTCTCCTAGTGACCAGGAGAGGGGTTAGGAAGTAAGGTCACCTGCCCACGCCATTGACTAACCCATGCCATAAAGATGAGCTGTAGCTAAAGGAATGAAGTCTTGTCATGAATGCTTAGCAGAGAAAAACCTGTGACTGATTTGTAGGAGCACAGGAGAAGGGTGAGGCAGAGGCGGCTCAGTGGGACAAACACTTCTTAGGTGGGTGGTACTGGCATGTGGTACTGCTGGGCTGTGGCTTTCCAGATGCAGCTGGAGTAGTCACAGCTGAATGTAGGAATCCACTTTTGAATGTCATAATGCTTTATTGCTTTGCAGCCTTCAAATGTGTTGCTTCAAAATGGTATCTATAGCCCCTTCGAAGATGAGTCTGCCTATGTAAAATGAGCATACCTGCCACATCCAGAGGGAATAACTAAAAATTTGCTGGTTTTGTTCTGTTCCCTTTTATATTAGATTTAAAACCAAAGATTTCCTCATATAGTTCCTTATTTTTTTTCTCTCTGTGAACTGTAGTGATTTTTTAAAATGAGAAACAGAAATATAATTTGGTTGTGCAGAAAAATACAATATGTGCCAGATGATTGATCACTTTTGGCCTCAGAATCCTCAGGCAACTCTTTTGCAGTACATTTTAGGAGTAGTTTTGAAGATATAAATAGATCATCACAATCTGTGGCAATTAGCAGATAAGAAGAAATAACAATCAGCTCTATATACTGGATATGTAGTAAAGCTGGATTTTAAAACAAAAAGGAACACAAAATTTTCCCCTTGCAGCTCATGATTCAGTCCTTCTGTGCTGGAATGCAGCAGCAGAGAAGCTGATTTGTGGGATACATTTTAATGACATGTTGTGGTTTAACCCCAACAGTAACTCAGTCCTATTACTGCTGGCCCCTCTTCACCAGCAGGAAAGACTAAAAGTGAGAAAATTTGTGGGTTGAGGTGAGAACAGCTTAACAGGTAAAGCAAAAGCTGTGCACGCAAGCAAAGCAAAACAAGTGAAAAATTCACCCCTCCCCAGGCAGGGCTCAGCCATCCCAGGAAAGCAGAGCTTCATCACATGTAATGGTGACCTGACTTTCTATTCTGAGTGTGATGCCATGTGGATCATCGTATGGAACATTCTTTTGGTCAGTTGGGATCAAGTGTCCCAGCTGTATCCCCTACAAACTCCTCAAACACCTCCAGCTTACTCACTGGTGAGATAAGGGGAGAAGTGCTGCTTAGCAATAGCAGAAACACTGCTGTGTCATTAACCCTGTGTTCTGCACAAACCCAAAACACAGCCTCATACTAGCTGCTGGGAAGAAAATCAACTCTACCCCAGACAAAACCCATACTTGATACTGTAGAAGATGTTGTCTTGCCCCTGGTTATTTATTTATGCCTCCCCTCCCAAGGGGAAACAGCTTATAATGAAATGGTTGTCAACATGGTCCTTAAAAAGCCCACCCATACTGTTTCTAATAGGGTACTGGTTATTGGTTTATGTTTGACCTTGTTTGGGTTACAGTGCCACCAGCCCAGTGAAGATCTAGGGACATTTGTTTGCATGCTCTTTAAAGGACTGCTCTCAATGAGAGAAGTTTGGGGGTTTTGTGCACCAGATCTGTGTAAGCTTTTCTTCAAACCTAGAGTAGAAAGAATAACACTAACCTCCTATTCCTGCAGATGGGTTTGATTGCTTTTTCTTAGCAGGATCGTTCAGTTTCAGACCCAAAGAACAGCTTCTGTGCATGAATTCTTGTTTATTGAGCCATGTTAGCTGATTCTGCTCAGTTTTCTCTACACCTTGCCTCGCTTGGACATTTATGACTCAGTGGGAGCAGCACATTTCTATGCATGTCTGTCTCTTGCTTAAAAAGCTTGACTGTATTATAGTTTTCTAAAATTGTTTTAATCTAGAAAATATATGTTTTCATGAAATGTGTACACGGTAGATCAGAAGTCAGATTTACATGGCTCATATTTTTACATAGGAGGTAAATATTTTTGGTACAGAACCTTCCATAAATGGCTGTCCTGAAGGTAATTTTTGTAGCATGTAGTGTGGTTACCAGTTTCATCTGTTGTAATATGCCCTTTGCCAAGTTTGCAAAAAGAGACATCATGAGTTATGAACTGATGGTTTAATCATGTGTCACTTAGTTACAGCATCTTAAGGGCAGATACCCAGGGGGAAAAATAGGCCCCATTCAAGGAGCTTCTGGCAGAATATGGTAAAATGCAACACTTTTCCAGACAGAGGATTTATCCTTGGCAGCAGAAACACAGCACACTGGGAATTCCAGACTCAGGTCTGTGCTTCTGCCCAGAGGCTTTTTGAGTGGAAGGGTGGGCTGTGCACGAGTCCTCAACACTCTCCTCTGGGCATCACGAGTTCCAGTGTGTGGTTGATGAAGGGTGCATGTCACCTCTGGCACCGGGGAACTGCTGTGCTGTTTGCTATGTGAATATCACCCACTTTGTTTCACGTAATTTTTTGTAAAAATCATGTTTCCTAAACAGGGTAGGGATCTCAAGAGGCATAAGCCAGTATGTTACTTTATCCCAATTTCATCATTTTAATGTGATCATGCAGTAAGAAGAAGATGCAACAGAATTCAAGCATTGAACTTACTGGTTTGTTTTTTGTTTTTTTTTTTCCCTTCAGTAATGAAATTTATAATTAGCATGTTCAAGATGCTAAAGAGAATGTGAGCTTGTTAACAACTCTCCAAATGTCAAAATGACTTTGCAGTTGTCATTGGTTCTTCACATTAGGGAAGATGCTTTTTACTACTCGGTGAGTTTCTTACTGTCACAAAATAGAGCAGAGAAATATTGAAGGGCATCATTCAAATCTGCAAACTGGCAGGGGATGATGCTAAAGGTCATAGCTGTCTATAACTATCCAAAGCATCAATTCATGACAATTGGTGCAAATATTGCCTGCTCTGGTCAAGTTTATCTAAAAAAAAAGAAAATCATTTGTATTAGAAGATGAAAAAATAAGCTTTAAAAGAAACCTCTTAATAGTGTTACCAGTCTTCTTAAAGAGAACATAGAAAATCCCATAAATAATTTTACATAGGGCATATGTATCCTTTTTATATTAATGGACTTCTGTTAGAGCAAGAAAAACATTCAGGATGATCTCAAGGTAGTTCACTTGCTTGGCCAAAATCTTATTAAGTTCTAAGACATGTTTCATCCAGAGAAACATAATTAAGAAAAACTAAATCTAAATAGTTTGCTTCACAGAGGTGAACTGTGTTGTTACATATCTGAAAAGATTATAGAGATCTATCACTCCAAAATGAAAGAGATCTGGTATATTTTTAGGATACAATGTTCTGATCATTATTCTTAAGCATTAGTCATGAGCAAAAAAAAGTTTTGAATATAATTGCAACAGCATGACTGCTGATGAAAGATTTAGGTACTGTTATGGTGTAGCCACAAAAATTACTGATTTGTGTACTAACACGGATTTCTTTGCAAGTCTGGAAGATGAATGCATGTGGTAGATAAGAAAAAAAGCTCAGCTTGGTAGAGCATGGTGCTATTGAGGCAAAGGTTGTGGGTTTGATCCCTCTATGGGCCACTCACTTGAGCTGACTTGATGACCCTTGTGGATCCCTTCCAACTCAGAATATTTTGTGATTCTGTTTCCATGCTGGCAATCACAGTCAGTTCCTGACTTTCTTGAATTCTGATGTAACTGCTGTAATTCTTAGTGTAGTATTATTAATAGTAGCCTAACAAAGTATATTGGTGTTAGGTGAGCCTGTTTAATCCTTCTGCAAAAGACAGTTAACAGGTAGTTACCTTTAAAAAACCAAAATTTTTTAACTACGGAGCTACTAACCAAAAATCCTATTACCTTAAGGGAAAGTGCAGAAGAGCAAGGCAGAGTAGTATAATCTTCTATCAGATGACATCTAATGCAGTTGGAGTTGGTGCATGGTGATCATGAACTTTTATCTGAGAGTCATCAAGATGGCCAAAAGCAAAGAATAGAGCATGTTCTGTTGATCTGTTTTAGATATCTGACACACAAGACACACCCTGCTTCTCATTTCAAAAATTTCTCAGTCATCTCTCAGCCATGGCTGGACCTTGGAAAAGCATCCTATAAATGAAGGAAATGAACCTTTCTACTGTCCTAGAACAAGGTTATTCTCCACTTTCTTTTTGGCTAAAGTATTTTCTAGGGAATAGAAGGGCATGTTTCTCATACTATAAGCTGGGTAATTATGAAGCTTGCTATACCAGTAGCTTCACTGCCTGTGAAAATACTGACTAACAGTGACAGGAACAGTCTGTGAACTGTGAAGTGGTAACATATATATTATCCCTGCTGTTTTAGCTATAACTGTTAAAGACCCTCATCCCTCAGTGAGCAGGGTGGTGACCTGCACTCCTGAGACAGCCAGAGAAACAAACCTTGTCCTCTGCATCTGCAGTGAAGCCACTTACATAACCTTTAGTAAAACCCAGTAAGGCATAAATTCATCAATTAAGTCTATAGTGAATAATATCTAACATTCTCAATTTCTCTACAGATGCAGAATAAGTGTGGGTTGATCAGAGTAACATGTTTGACTCAATCAAAGTATATGCCTTGGTTACTGAATATGGATAACTCCTTGGTAGCTTTCAGTCTGTTCTGTTAATTAATCATCTTGCTACTTGAAAATTGGTACCTTTTTGAAAATGAAAGCCCTTCATTTTAAACTTACAACTTGTTTACTGAAGTGTTGTCATGACAAAATGCATCTATTAAACTTCTAAATTCTCCTACTATTTTCAAGTGGTCCTTACTTCTAAGGACAAGAGTAATTTTCTGCTACTGAACTTTTAATCAACTCCATAAAGCATAAATAATTTTGACAGTGCCTATAGGTAGATCAAGTAAGGGTTTTGTGCAAGAGTTTTTATCTGTTTCAGTGGGGACTGGAAGTAACCCTCAAGTTTTCTACATTGATTTTTTTTTTAAGTGGCTTCTTGTACCTTATTCAGGGGATGAATCAAAGGGATGCCAGTGGCCTGGCTTTGTGTGTTGCATTGGGGGATGTTTGAAGTTTGTAGCTGCCCCTTGATACACCCTAATACTTGGGCAGCATGAGATTGATCCAAGGATTAGCTCTGTGCTGTCCTTTTGGTTGAAGCCAATTTCCATTTTCTTGTCAGTTTGACTGGGCATGTGGCAGCCAGCACTACGGAGGCAGAAATGGCTTTAAGAGGAACTAAATGAGCCCTATTGTCTTTTCCTTAAAGGAAGTTGATATCAGCTCCTTTGGAAATAACTCAATCAAAACCCCTCGAGGTTCCCGGATAATAGAGAAAGAGAGACCCTGGATTTTATTTATTGTTAGAAGATGCTTCCTTCTCTTCAAAGTCTACTCATGCTAACTCTCAGAGTTAAGCACTGCTTTTGTTGAACCACATCTTGCTATCCATTTACCTGCTGAAAGGCTGCATGTGGGATGTGCATGCATGTTATTTAATCCCTGACATGATAGCTCATCCTTTGGTAAGCAATTAGATTTTCAACTGGAACTTACCTTTCATTCAAAACTGATTAGGTGAACATACAAATGAAACTACTTACAGCATTCAAAACACATAAGTTTTTAGACTTTAGTGGAGACATAAGGAAAGCATTTCTACACAAAAGTAAAATTGGAAAGATTACTCTCTGTACCTACATTCCTCTGACCTCCTGAGCTGCCTCCCTGACCAGAGTACCGGAGTCCTAGAGAAAATTTCCTATTGGTAAATTCTAAACTGCTTTGGAAACTCCCTTGAAGGCTTCCTTAGGTTCAATTTGAACTCCCTCTTCCTCCGAGGCTTACTGATTTTATGGAAGTGAGAGATGCTTCAAAGCCCTGACAAATGAAAGACTAGTGTGCTGCTTTTGGAGATTCAAACACTGGCACAGCAGCCCAGAGGCCACGACTAGCAGTCAGATCAGTGAAGTTCATCTTCTGGCCTGTCTACCCCCACTTAGCACTTTAGTCAGTGCCTGTATCCATGAGTACATTGATGAACACGCAGGGATGTTCTAAATAGATGATATTAACAGAATGGGATTGTTACTAGCTCTTGGTTGAGACCAGATGTAGCTGTGGTTTGCAAACTTGAGGTTGCCAGGTTTGGGAGGAGTCAGTCTCTAGGGGACAACATGCTTCCCCACAAAACCTCAACAGGAAGGCAATTTTGCCCAAGATTTCTCTTAAAAATGAGTAGATATTTGACACTGAGTAGCAATGCTGAAGTGTTAATAACTTGGAAATGTTGTAGAATAAAGTCATGCAATGTACCCTTACCTTGCTAGTAATTTAATTAGTGAGTATTTATGAGGCTTTTTTTTTTTTTTCCTAGTAGATTAAGGTCTTCTAACAAGACTAAATAGAAAAATTACTAATATCAACAAAGCTGTACTTTTTTATCATGTCAAAATAAATTCCCAGTATTTCCTGGAAAGGACATGAAAGCAAGCAATCAAGCAATTATGTATATATGAACCACGTGTTTTGGAATGCAGGTGCTATACTAGAAACACTTGAAAAAGAGATTATTTTCCATTATAACTGCTCCTATTTTAGCAACTGCTAGTCAACTTGAAGAATGTCCTTGATCCTCTAGTCCTAAAACAATGCACTCTTCTATCTTTGCTAGAAGTATATGTTGGAAAAGTATAGGGATGAAGAAGAATTTGTGGGAAAAATAATTTGATGTTAGCACAGAGACATGCTGGTGATTGGCAAAGTAGCAATCCTTTTGCTTGGTATTCTATTTTTACTGTACATTTCCTTTAATGCAAAGAAGTCTGCAAATAAAACTGAAAATTATTTTAAGATGGAGATGTACATCATTTGAACCCCTTGCAAATAAATTTAAGTTTAATTTATTCTTCAGTATATTAATTTGGTTCTAATCACTGAATTCCACATATCTGAGTTCAAAGGAAGATCACGCACCCTGGTTCTTCCCTAAATTTTAATTTCTTCTTAGTGTGCTTCAAAACCTGAACTGCTTAGACACACCATACTTGACCTTTAAACTGTGATGTCAGGGGAATCATGACAGCTGGATGAAGCCATACAATTAGTTGTCTAAAATGTTTGTATAAACATTACAAGCTGTATGAGCAGTTGGTGAGAATGCTGTAGCTTCACAGGCATGGGATGCTGCTGAAAGCTGCATCTTCATGAATTATTACTGCTACTGCTCAAAATGTTTGAATACCTTGCCTGTTTTTAGTGGAAGTTGATTCCACTTTTCTGGATGAAGCCTGAAAATATTTCTTCTATTTTGTTCAGCCTTGGGAATAAATATCTACCCAATAACGTATTTGTTCCAAGTACGTGTAGTCTGCTCTTATTTCCTCCCCGTAATATCTGCCACCGTAAGCCCACAGTTCTCCTTAGTGATGCTGCACTTCTCAGATAAAGAGCAATGTCCATCATTTGCTGAGCAATGTGTTCTGTAAAGAAAAATGCACTGTGTGAATAGCAGAAGAACTGTACCTAGAGAATGACTTCATATGTGCTGTGCTGTGTTTTATTTGACATGTAACACCACAGCCCTCTGAACTGGCAGTGAAAAACAGCACCTAAGCAGCACAGTCTGCTCATGTGTTGGAGATGGCAGAAAAGTACCAGTGTAGGTTGGCACGCTGACTGTGACAACAGAGAGTAACCTCTGTAAAGAGCAAAGAACGGCTTTCTCTCTCTGCCAGTACAGAAGTGAACCAACAGAGGGAAATTAGTGTGCCTAATGCATTAATGCCATGGAAGCCATTTGCTAAGGGGTTTAGGCTTTTCTACACTTTTGCTAAATCTCAAATGTTTAACTGGAGGGGCCTAGGAAGATGGCAGGAGCTAAAGAAAACATAGAAGACTTAAGGAAAAAAGAAGCTTAAAAATGAAAAGAAGAATAACAAACTATAAACTATATGAATACCTTAGCTGTCAGTAGAGTAATTCAGTTTTGAATATATCAACAGTTTTCTGCATCTCCTCAGATTAAATGTAAAATATGTTCCAGGAAGAACTATCTCCTCTTTCAGTCTTAACCTAATGACTGCTACTTCTTTGAAGAGGCTACCAGGGAAGATAAAATACATTGCTGGGCTGCAGTGATAATATTGATTTTGCTTTAAAGAATTTTAAGGTTGATAAACTGTACCCTGTGGAATAATTTAAACTGAGCAACAAAACAAAATATATTGTTTTAAATTGTCAGAGTTGCCCGGTAGTAAATTTATGTCTCACTGTTTGAAGAGCTTATTCAAATTGCTGTCAAAGAAGTAATTTTTCTTTGGGTTAATTTATCTTAAATTGTCTCGGATTAGCTCAAAAAAATAGAATCTCTGCAAATCACTAGTCAGTGCAAAAAAATGATATCTTCTGGCTGCAGAGCTTCTTAATGAAGGACTAGGAAATGGCCAGGACATATGGGGTTATTGTCAAGTCTTGAAGTACAGGGAATCCTAATAAGGTTCCTTTGTTCTCTCAGGGGGCAGCTATGTTTCTAACTTTGAATTTTTCTTCGTGTGGATGGAAGAAGCACGGAGACCCTTACCACAAATGTGTGTTGTGAAGCTTGTGGAACAGTGACAAATACTTGTGTTAGAGAGACCTTGGCCTTTAAACACAAATGTAAGTGTCAGGGATAAAACTGAGCCAAGAACAGTTTCTGTAACCTTTTGATAATTCACTGGCCACCCACCCATTTAGGAAATGTGTATGGATTCAGTTTTAATTCTGAGTTGAAACAAGAATGAAAGATGGAAGAAAAATATCAAACACATCTAAATATAGTCACCTGAATATGTAATTTAAAAGAGTAGTGAGCTTTGTTCACTCATTATACACTACTGCGGACAAAGATACTCTGGAACAGGGTCAAAAATCTGTGCTCTGGTCATAATGAAGAGTGAGTAGGGATGTGGGTGAGTGATTTATACTTGACCATGCCATGAGAGGTGCTGTCACTCTTGTGTTCCCTTACAAAGGAGAAGCACAAACAAAACCCCACAACAATTCAAACTTAGAAATGTCATGCACTAACTCTAGGAAAAAACCCAAAATCATTACTTCAGTGTTAATAAAGTTGAATTAAGGAAAATAGTAATATAGTTTCATTGTTTCTGTGAATTTCTGAGCATTTCTTCATTCTAGCCAAGCTCTTAAAATACTTTGTCTCCCTAAATTTGAATATTTTATAAAGTAGGACAGATGAAATAGGAAGAGCCAAGCTGTGAATTACACTAGACAAGATGTAAAGCCTTCTTCAGAAATATGACAAAATGAAAGAATGACATGGTTTCGTGTGGTTCAAAAATAACTTCTGTTCTCAGTCTATTCAGCCTTGATTGCGTTGCTACACTATCTATTGCAGAACATAAACTCTTGGGGTGACTTGTGTTAGAAAAGATTTTCTATCAGTAGGAGCAGGCCACTCTGTTGACGGGGAGTCAGGGAGAGTCAGCTGTTGTCCTGATGCTCCTCTGGAGATTTTCTTCTCATCCCCAGAGAGGATGGCAGCTGTGGGCAGAATAAAACTCCACAGAAGGTAACAATCGTGGCCATACTTTTGACTCGGGGAAAATCACTAATGTTTCTTTTAAATCAAATAGTTTAGAAAGCAAATTCTGGCTCCCTTCCCTCGGTAGGTTGCCTTTCACATTTATGGAGTTTTTCCTTACGATGAGCATCCCGTGGCTTATCAAGCGTATCCCCCCTTAACTGTGACATGATTTTGGATCAGGATTCTGATAGCTTGAGGAAGAAAGCAGCTAAACACACTGACTTTTGGACTTATATGAAGTTTGGTTGAGCCTGCTTGCCTTTTTTGGTTGAATAGGAGGGCACGTAACCTCTCGTACACTGAGGTGGCAGTCTGTGACTCTGTACAAAACAATTGTAAAATAAGTACAGAAAACAAACGGACAAAAAAAAAAAAAAAACAAAACCAAAAAAGGTATCGTTTAAGAATTATTCAGACTCCAGCATAAGTTTTCTTTGACTCATTGCACTACAAATTGATATTGAGACTACCAAATTGTAAGAAATTTTTCCAAGACAGCGTTTAACATCAGTGAGCCAGACTGGAGGAGCAGCGTGAAATCATCTAATGATGCATGACATAAGATTTTGTTTTGTAGGGTATGCAAGCACTGTGTTGATGAATGTCAGAAGTTCAAGACTTACATGAATTGCACTAAAAGAAGCTTTAGGGCTTTCTCTAAACAAAATTTTGACACAATAGTTGTTCACAGCACTTTCACTGGGCTACTCAAAGGCTGAATTCTGAAGTCCATTACTCTGGCAAACCACTTTCTGTTCAGTAGAATGTGAACCTGGCCCCTACAAAACCAAATCCCCCCTCTCATGCTCATTAATTTAGGCTTACTAAAATCTGAATAATAGACTCCGTATTTGCCAATTAGCTAAAAATGTTCTGATTACTAAAGACATACCAATTTTTATGGATATGAGCATTTTTCTTCCATATGAATGAAGGGAAAAAATGTGTTAGATGCTGTGTGTGGAAAAAAAATCTGTGTTTAAATATTTATAAATTAAATACAAGTATGTATAATTGAGAGCAAAATATGCTCATGATTAGGTTTGTGTTAGTGAATCATCAAATAGCAAAATGTACTGGGTGGGGTGTAGCTGCATATGTGTGCATTTATATATATATATATATATACATTGTATATATACACACACACATACACATTAGTGTGTATTTCTAGAACCATTCTGGTTTGCAGATCAGATTCTCCACTAAATTGTTATGGTGATATTCAATTGATTTGGATTAAAGGCACCATAAATGTTTGAATTAGAGAATTTAGGTGCCAAATTACAAATATTTGTGTGTAGGAATTATATTGCGGAGTTAACTCTCAAAACAGCAGGCGGAATACTGTCCTCTAAGAGTAGTTCCAGGGAAAAATGATTCAGATTTATTTCTGAATCCTAAGTTTTCTTTTCCCCTTCTTTGTCTACTCTTAAAGGACAACATAGAACTGTAGCAGTTGCAAAATGGGTCTTTGCAAGAACACTTTTTTTCCCCCTTCTTTTTAAATATCAGAACTGTTCCACTGAAAATACTTTCCATAGTCATACTTTGTTGCACAATTTTTTTCTAACCAATTAGCTCGTTGAAGTGAACTCATTAGAGGCGCAGGCACGTTCTCATTTATGCCTCTGTAGATGTGCTGCTGACCTGAATCTTATACTGTTCACCTTTTGCTCTCCTGCCCTGATCGGATGCCCAGAAAGACCAAAGCACTGCAAAAGTCACATGAGGCTATTGGGGAACATGGGGACTTCCTGTTCTTTTTATTCACATAATTGTGTCCCCTTTGATTGCCACACCTAGTTCTTAACGTCTATGATTTGTATCTAGAGGGACTCACTGAGTATGCAAGGTGTTTTATTTTCGTTGCCTCAGTAGCACCAGTTAAATCAGTCATATTCTGTAAAATACTTTCAGATCACTGATGTTTCTCTTCTACACGTAAAAATAACACAAAGTGATCTTAGAATTGTGACTGTTCTCCCTTCCCTGTCAATTTATCAGCGTCTCATAGAAAACACATCGTTACTTCAGGTTAGGGTTTTTTTTCTTTATTCTGCTTATAAAGTAAAGAGAAGGGAATAAAGAAATAGAAATGCTTTTCTCTAGTTATGCTGACCTTAAAGCCATTCTGAATGAGGGTTTTTATGCTGTAATTTGTTCTCGCCCCTGGAGCCTGTAGGCCTCTATCTACATTTACTAAATTTAAGTAGATAGTATCCAAATCATGAGAAATAAGTCTTGTTAATTCTGTAGCTCCTTTCAAAAGAGCTCTGTGCTCTTCAGGGAAATTGGTGCTACTGCTGGGTCCTGTGCTGGGGGCTTTCCAGACACTACTTCTAAATGGTCTTCTTCCTTCCAGGGGTGTTGAAAGACTTTCTGCTATGAGCTCATCTCTCTGTCTCTGTTCAAAGGGCAAGGACGATGCATGTTAGAAATTCATGGATTTCTTGAAGTGTTGAGTCCCTGAGCATCTTTCAAATGAACACAGCACTGCTCATGCTACCCTAGGCATGTATATTTATTTGACTTTTGCCATTTTGAGACTTTCTGAAATGCTTAGGACATCCTATTCTTTATAAATAAAATGTGTGATTTTACATATGCAAGCTGTGCCAGCTTTGTCAGTGGTGTGGGAGGATAGTATGGTTTCTGCTTCTTCAATTCAAATTTCTCACAAGTGCAAAGGGATGGAGCAGGGAGAAGGGAAACAATACTGGTATAATCAGCCCTTCAGAAAAGGCTAGATTTGATTCATGTTTAGAATTGCGTATGAAGCGTATGTGCATTAATTTATAAATACTTTATTTTCATCTCTGATTCCAGACTGTAGAAACCTGGACATGTATAAGGATTGGGACAATCAATATCCTAATACAACTAGCATACAGGTTTTATCAGTAGAAATCTCAAAAACTGACCTTTCCTTTGTGATTTTCATTTATTTACTCTTGAGATTAATGCTTCTATTGTGATTTGTTAATCAGAAATGCACTTGTTTTTTAGACATTTTGTTAGTAAGTTCATGCTTCCCGCCCCCCATGGCTAGGGTTCATGTTTCAGGAGGATACAATACAGCAGAAAGATTTTAAAGCAAATGTTTAATGCCTTAGTGATTTTTGTAATAGAACCCTGTAGCTCAGTAGCTGAAAATTATACAGAAGGGATCAAATTCCTGTAGAGGGTTGCACAACCTGTTAGACCTGCTGGTGAGAAGGGGCCTGAGGTAGCCTGCCCCTTGCACCTTGCTTATACAGAATCATACTTTTCCCCTCAAGCTAGGCAGGGCAAAAGAATAGCAGTCCATCCAGTTTTGTTATTGAACACCTATATGACAGTGCTTAAGTAATTTTATTTCTCTGGTCGTGCTGTTTTGATATGATTTTTTTCAGGCTCTATGCAGTAGCCATGAAGTTGCTGAAGCAACAGCACTGGCTGCCCAGTCCAGATGTGGAACTGAGAGCTCTTCCCTGGAAGGAAAGCAAAGTGCTGGGAGAGGTTTGTGTCCAGATTTTCAGACAAAATGGGAATGAAGGGGAAGATCAACATTTCTGCCTGCCAGTCTCTAAAAATGAGAAGAGCTACAATTGTTTTTTGGGGGAGGGTAAACTGATTTTGTTATGGCCACTGATTAGCATAATTGTGTAACCACCCTAACACATTCCTGTTAACCACAAAAACTTTGTTCAAGGGCTTGAACAAGTACATCACAAAGTGTACTGCCTTTTTGGCTTCTCTGGAACAAAAATCTCTGAAATCTTTGGTTAATTTTGACTGCAGTTGTGCAACTGATTCTGTGGATTTAGTTGCATGAACTATTCAGCCCTAATCTCAGAAATGTGTATTTTGATGAATAATTTCTAACAGAAGGCCAAGGACAGGAAGCAGGAATGATATACTTGTCACATGGAGTGTTTAAAAAACCCAGGGAGACAAAAGAGCTGTCTTGCATTTATTTCACTCCACAGGTTTGCATTAGCAGGGACTTGGGAAAGTAGTTCAAGAAACATGTTTGTGCAATGAAGACTGTTACCATAGCTGTTCTGGGGGGACCGAGCAATTGCTGACTTGTTAAGCAGCTTTTACTCTTCAAAAGACAAAGCTGTGTGGAGTCTTTGAGAGCAGAATCCTAATGAGGCTGCTACACTTGCACTTTTTTTTTCCTCTCCTGTCAATCCTGAACCTTTGTAACGTGTTGTGAACTATTGAGAGATTCATTTAAAATGTCGAAGATGGATGGGTCAAAGGCAGGATTCTGGGTGCTCTCCCCAGCTCCTTTGTGGCCCTGTTGCACCAGAAGGTCAAGCAGAGGCATTGCCTGCCCTTCAGATCCTGTCTGTTCCCAGGATTCCATTTCAGAGAAGATGCCTAGATCGTACTGCACGTGTGAGGGATGCTGCTGCTGATTTGTGAATACAGGAATTCTGATATTATATGAAGTTAGCAATAAAAATTAATCAGAAAAATGCATCAAATTAGTCTAGAAAACCTTAAGTACGTTTATTGCCTGGAGAAAAATGAGAAATCTGTCATCTCTTTGACAACGTCAGTTTATCATCCTGACCATAGAGTTGTATGTTGATTTTCTGACTTGGAAACTGTAGTTACAGATTTTTGTGATTCTCAACATAATCGAGGTACTGTAAAGGCCCTAATTTTTTCAGTACATCTGCTGAGAGCATCAGGATCTGCAGTGGCTGCACAATGGGAAGCATTAGTGGTATAGAGAAAGGTAAGAAGTGGAATATTTCCAGGTCTTTTCTGTGGAAATAGAGAAAGAATTTCTTAAATTCCTGTATTTACTTTCTTTGTTCTGAAAAACACAAGACAAATATCCACGTCTCCTGGAATATGCGTGGACTATGGGATGACTTCCTGGATAAACCATCTTCCACTGACACAACTGGAAATCTCAGTCTGCCCATCAGCAACTACCACCATAACACATGCTGCAGTGGCCTGGGAATGGACTGGGTACTAGGCACTAGATAACATTTGTTTAGGTTGGTTCAAGGATCAGTAGCTAGTGCCACAGGTGGTATTTACACCCCTGCTGTATCCCTGCAGGGGAAGGCATTGAATCTTCATATTGGTTCAAACATGACAATTTTTCCAAAGGGATTTAGAGATCTTCCAATTTTCAAATATGAGCAGACAAAATTTGGGATTGAGTAAACTGTAGAAGAGGTATTATCCAAAAAGATGCTCACGTAAATGCTAACACTAACTTTCAAAAAAAGCAACAATCTGATTGTGTTAATGAAGGAATTTTGACAAGTGTCAATAACTGTCCTGGTCTGGCAGAACAGGATTAGGTTTTTTGTAGTAGCTGGGAGGGGACAAGCTAGGAGCCAGAGGTTTTTCTATACCACTTACATTTTTGACAGGGGAAAGGAATTATTTTCTGGGAAGAAGGGGGTCCTTCTGGTCTAGAAAATGTAATGAAGGGAGCCATTGGTACTGTCTATTATCAGGGGTTTTTTATGTGTGGATTGTATCTTTTACCCTCTGTCACAGTGTTGCTGTGACTGTTTTCTTTTTCTTATCCCATTGCTATTTCCAGTAAATTGTTCTTATCTCAGCCCGTGTTCTTTGCTTTTGTGTTTCCAGTTCTCTCCAACCTGTCACAGGGGAGAGGGACAATGGTGTGTGGAGAATCTCAGTGGGGACACTGGAGAATGCAATTCTGAAATCCCAACAGCCTTATTTGGTGCCCAGTGATAGGCTCGAAGGGTTTGAGATGACAGATGTGATGGGATGTTCCTGACTGGATTGATGTCTGGTAGCGCTGTTCAGTCAGTAATGAGCAGGCTCCTGTGCTTGCCATGGGGCTTGTTTCCAGGATTGTCTATTAGAGTCTAGTGCTTGTTAGTGGTTTTCACTCCTTGCTGTGGTGCTGCACTTATCACCTCACTGTATTGTGCCTGGGGATGTTTTGATAACAGCCATGGATGTGCCTGGGCTGGCAGGTGGCCAGGGTATGGCTGCTGTTTCTGTGTTGGACAGGCCGGGACTTCGGTCTGAACTTGAGTTGAAGGGATTGTGACTTGTGAATGAGTAGATAATGGAGGAGATCCACCTGTGGCCCATGGACACTCCGTGCCAGAGCAGGTGGATGCCTGAAGGAGGATATCAGCCCATGAGATGTCTGTGATGGAACAGGTTTACTGGCAGGACTTGCGGCTTCATGGGGGACACATGCTGGAGAGGCTCATGAAGAGCTGCAGGCAGTGGAAAGGAACTATGTCAGACAAGCCCAGGGAGGAGTGTCCCCTGCAGCTGGGACACCACACTGGAGCAAAGATTCCCTTCCAGCCCATGAAGACCACGGTGAAGCAGTTGTCCCCCTGCAGCCCATGGAAGATGTCAGCTATACTGGGGACTATAGCAGGAACCCTTTGTTGCAGCCAGGCTGGGGAAAAGAGGAGGAGCTCATTGCAACATTAAACCAGATTAACATGGCCCAAAAGGACCAGGGTTGAAGACTGTAGTGAATGTACCTTTAAACTGTGGCAAGCCATGATTTGAGCTGTGTGTTAGAGGCATTTCTGTAACAGAAACCACTCAAACCTGTGGAGGAAAAGCCTTAAAAGAAGCAGTTGCAGTGCAGTAGTGACCTGACCTGAGCTGCTTTGGTGCCCAGTAACTCCATGTAACACACCACATCTGTCCTGAGTGCCCACCACAACAGAAGCAGCCCAAAGTCATGGGCTAAATGAATTCTATAGACATTTTGTGGACATTTTTTAGAGGTGCTCCACAGGTGAAGTGAACCATATTTGTGTACTATACAGTAAAGACGGGAAAAGGTGGTGGTAGGCAATGAAGTTTTGCACTGTGTGGCATCTTAGCATGATGTAAATAGTACAGGATAGTGCTGGTTATGGCTGGGGCAGTTTTGATTTTCTTCCCAGAGGCTGATATGGGGCTGTGTTTTGGATTTGTGCTGAGCACAGGATTGACAATACAGAGATGTTTTTGGTATTCCTGAGCAGGGCTTACACACAGCCAAGGCTCTTCCTGCTTTTCGTGCTGCCACACTGATGAGGAAGTTGGGGATGCCTGGGAAGTCAGGAGGAGACATAGCCTGGACAGGTGACCTCAACTGACTAAAGGGATATTCCAGACCATGTGACACCACGCTCACAGTACAGAATGGGAAGAACATGGAGGAAGGCAGGGTCTTTTGAAGTGATGGTTTTGTCTTCCCAAGTCACTGTTACCTGGGGCTCTGCTCTGCTGGAGATGGCTGAACACCGGCCCACGGGAAGTGGCAAATTAATGCATTTTTTTGCTTTGCTTGTGTGTGTGGCTTTGGCCTTTTAAACTGACTTTATCTCATCCCACAAGTTTTCTGGCTTTTATCCTTCCCATTCTCTCCCCAGGATCCAGCTGGTGGGGGAGCAAGTGAGTGGCTGTGTTGGGCTGGAATGAAATCACAACAATAACCTACATGCACTTGGATGTGTTGCTTCTCATTGAAGACTAATGTGAGAAAACTTACAAATTTTTTCATTTTTCTATAGTTGCAATAACTAAGGAAATGTTGGTTTTGTTTTGGAAGTTCATCTAGTAAAGTGGCACAGTTACAATCCAGCCAACACACAGAAATTGTACTGAGGAAAACAGACTGAACTGCTATCTTAAGAGCATTATATAGACAATATATTTTAGATTTCTAGCTAGAGCCTCACATAACCCTACCTTTTATTAAAAAAAAATCGATTTAAGAGGATTCCACTATATATCTGAAAAGTAGCCTGCATTGCGGAATTTAATAGGATTATGCTATTGATTCCATCTTTACAATGCTAGCTACTATTTGGTACTTGTGAACTGCAGACTATTATGTGACTGAACACAAGGGAAGAGGGATTAGTTTGTAAAAGAATAAGCAGCTTTCCCTTAAACTGCCCTGAACCAAACATACACCTGTTTTGATCTGTTTAGTAGCCAACTAACAAAACATCAGTGGCAGCACTCCCTAAAAATGGATATCTTCTTACAGTCACTTACTCAGTCTCCAAGTGGAAGGTA
Source organism: Thryothorus ludovicianus (assembly GCA_013397245.1). Taxonomy (NCBI): domain Eukaryota; kingdom Metazoa; phylum Chordata; class Aves; order Passeriformes; family Certhiidae; genus Thryothorus; species Thryothorus ludovicianus. The sequence goes on from VZTB01015663.1 coordinate 589,079, forward strand.
ATCAACCCCTTTTTGAAGTCATATCTGTTGCTATAATGCAGCTGTTTACACTTTCTTCAGAGCATTCTACCTGTATGTCTTTAATCAAAGAAAAGGTACTAAAAAGTTTTCTGCAAACCCATGTCATGTATTGATACTAATGTATCTCCTGGCAATAGAGAGTGCTTTTAGCTATTTCTGAACTTAGTGGAATAAAGGCCCAATTGAAATATGGTTTCCATAAAAGTGTATTTTCTGGAATATAACTCTTCTTAACTGAGAAAATGGTTTTATACACGAAATCATTTCCTGACACACCGGCATTATTTGTTTATTATTATTATATTTAGTGACCCTGGTCAATCCTTCATGTTTGCAAAACCTGTTGAACTCTGACATCTGATACTCTTTGTGATGGCAAGTATTTCTATAGAATGCATTATGTAAAACTTTGAGAAAATAAATTATATTTTTTAATTATTCTATATGAGAGAGTAATCTTCACTTTCTCCAGTTCCTTTTCCCTCTTCTTTATACTGAAATCTTTTTCTCTGTCTTTGATACTCAAATCTTTTCCTCTATCTTGTGCACTGAAATATTTTTCTCTGTCTTTTGTAGTAAGGGTCTGCTAAGCTGTTGCTTTCCTTTAGTTTTAGATGGCTCTGCTTCTAGAAGGCAGATGGCCAGCTGTGAAAACACCAGTACAGCAGAGCTACATAGAACTTGCTAGGGATGAATAACAGCAAAATATTGAGATCCCAGAAAACAAATTATACATCTCTTGGATAGACTTTGAATTTGCAGTTCAGCCTATGCTGAACTGTATCAGAGAAATTGTTATAATATCATCTTTACCTTTGAGGTAGGCGGCAACAAGTTAGTTATCTGCTGAACAGTTCTCCTCTCCTTTCTTTTCAGTTTTGATTACTAAATGAGGCTGTGGAGACAAAGAAACCTTCAATAATTTACACATTAGTCCATCAGCTTGGCATTTCTGCAGGTGATGGTGGGATTCAGATCTCCAAGAAACAAAGAAGCAAAGGAAAAGTTGAGCAAGGACATCAGGAGGGCAGTGGAACAAGTGAAGAGCAAACACCTGCCCGGCAGCTTTGTCTGAATGCTTCAGCCCCTCACAGCTGGTGTGTGCTGCTGCCAGCAGTGAACCACTGCTGCAGGGAACACAGCTTGCTGGCAAGCCACGCACCTTCAGCCTCTCTCAGTCTGAATTTAAACCAACTTAACATCAACAGAGAGTTTTACACCTCAGGTATAAGAGCAGTGGTCTTTTGCTTAGTTTGGCTGCTCTGTTGATGTCAAGCAATATCAGCTTCTCTCTTTGTCTCCTTGGCTCAATCATGTCCTCATTCAGAACAAAGTGTGGCAATAGGAGGTGAAAGGAAAAACAAGCCAATGATCTTTGTAGTTGGTAGGGATTAAAGCTATGTACAATGTGAATGCTTCTGTAAATCTTGCTGCAGGAATAATTCCTATTTTTTTTTTAATATGGAAACTAATGTTATTGAAAAGTGTCTAGCTTTTGTGCTACTTTATTGAATTATCATTTAAAGTACTTTGAAAATCTGAGACTTTACTGAGCATCCTTCACTGTATCTGGCCTGTCAGTCCTACATATTGAATATACGTATTAAAAGCAGGCCAGGAAAGTGTTGCTTTTGCACAGGAGCAGGAACGCCACTTCAATTGCTTCGTGGGGATTTTTTTTAAGAGGTCTGTTTGCCAAATGATACATGTGCAATTAATGTTGATGATTGCTGCTAAACCTAATATGAATTGTAAGCATAAAGCCTCCCATTTCTGTTGAGCAAGAGGGAGGTAGTGCCAGGTAATGGCATTCCGTCAATGTTCTCTGTCTCATCAGTCAAGGGAAAGGGTAGAGGGGACAGTGTATCACTGCTAGCTATAAAATATATCTGGAAACAATATGCCTAAGTGCATGGGCTCAGGGAGGACACTGAGAAAACATCATGAAGTGTATCCTGTCCTTTATATGTTTCTGGCAATGAAAGTTGGATTTATTAGCAGTTTGTTGCTACAGTAAAAAGCATTCACAAGATTTACAGCTGAAACAATAGCTGCAGATGTTCAGTTCTCTTGTATTTATTGAAGGTTTTGTTGAGCTCATGGCATCCTTTGAGTAATTGCCATCTGAGGCATGTTTTGTAACAAGGACTGTGTCACAGTTCTGTGTCACCATATTTCATAAAGTTCTACTAGGTCTTTAGGAAAAGGGAGTTCAAAAACATTAACAAACACAAATGTGTGGGCAAGTGGTAAAGGTGATAACTAACTGGCTGCCAGTCAAAAAATTTATACATTTAGAGATCATCTCCTCAAGTAATGATGGTGTTTACATTTTACTTTAACACAGAGTAATCATTATCTTATTGCTGGAATGAGTTTCCAGAGTGTGCATTGAAACAGCTCAGAACATTCTCAACCATTTAAAAAGAAGACAGAGAACTATATTGTAGTCTGAAGTATTTTCTTTTGTAGTAGAGTGAAAATGTTCCATGTGTGTAACTCATGGTAGTAGAATAATGTGTTTAGCTAGCAAGAATTCTTGTAGCTTTTAAGACACACTTGATTGAAGATTTTAGTGTTTAGCTGAACTTTGTACAAGTTAAAGAATTAAAGATATCTTTGTTTGAGTGTATCAGATATGTTCTATTCATTATCATTCTATTCTTTTTTTCCTCCTTTCTTATGGTTTTCAAAACGTAATTTAACCCAGAATCTGAAGATTAAGCTAAGTCCATGCTTTATACAATATTTTTTCCATAAATACCCTGTGTGAGGCCACAAAGTCTGGCAGAAGACCAGTTTTGCTGTTATTGCACAAGTGTCATTGATTTGTATTTAATAGGGAATAAAAAGTAGAAAAATGATGTAATTTTGAAACCAAATGCTCATATAACATGTATTATAAGGAATATACTTTCTGTATAGCTAATTTCAGATCTCTAACTACTTGATGTGCACTGAACTTCTTTTTGTACAAAAATTGTCAAATTCAAATTGGTTTTGGTTTGGTATAGTTTTTTTGAATATATCCGTTTCAAAGTGCAGACCTTCTGACTTTTCTGATTTTTCCCGTGATGTGAACATGACCCTTAGTGATTTGTATCTTACTGACTCATTTGAATTGTGTCCTTAGATCCAAGCCCCCCTCGTCCAGTATGTCCAATGGTGTTTACCTTTACATTCTCTTGATCTGAAAAAGTGTATACTAAGGAGTTGTCATTCTAATATTCCAAAGCCTAAAATATACTGCTGACTAATTCCCTAGTATTACAGACAGTTCATTTTTTTTCTGTTGTTGTCACAGAAGAAAATAAGCCCAAAACTTAGGGAAGGAGGCTGAAAGACTTGGTTTTAATCCTGTATATTGTCAGAAGTTTTCTTATCCTTGTGTGTGACTGGAGGATTAGACAGGATTTTTAATGAATGTTTCTGCTAGCCCAGTTGGGTCCCCAGCTGAGCCTCAGCACTGCTCTGTGAGGTGTGGCCAGTTCCAAGAATTCCAGGGACTCTGATGGGCCCCCAGGGCAGCTCCTCAGAGGGAGCAGGAAGCAGAAGACTCAAGAGGGAAGTTGAGCCTGGGAAGAAGGCAGGAAGGTGGTTTTGGGTTTTTGGGGATTTTGCTAACAGGTGAGGGAGCTCTCTGTCCTTACCTACACATTGGGGATGTTTTTCATCTTACACTGTTCCCCTGTGCTGCTGACGAGGGCACGGGAGAGTGGCTGACTGACAGCTGGGGCTAACCCACCACAGGTCCATCTATAATCCTATTTCTAAAAAAAACAGCACCAAGAAAGCAACAAACCCCTGTGACTACAAGCAAACAAACAAAAAAAAGCTGCTACTGAAAAAGTTAAAAAATGTAACAAGAATGATGGCATTCACTTCTATTTCCTTCTCAGAAGGAAATGAAAATGGTGCTGTTTAGAAATGCCAAATAAAGCGCCTCCAGCATTTTAAATAAGACTCTAAAATATTACATTAAAATTAGCATTTTTCACCGTTTTTTTTTCTAAAAAAGAAAAACACCAAGACTCAATATAATTACTATAAATAAAATATTAAAGAGGAGTCATTTTTATTGCATTGCCTATATTAGCAATGTAATAATTTCCTTTGAAGAATGCCATTACCTCTAGTAAATATTTAGTCCCTGTGCTTACACAAATCCAAACTGACTTTATCTGAAATCAGTTGGACAGCCAAAGGCAGTAAACTGTTGATGTACATGATAAATGGTATGTAATTATTTAGGCATCTTAGCACAAATTCATTTCCAAATAAAGCAAAGAACACTCAGTTAAGGAGGTGCTACAAGCCATCATTCTGGAACTCAGCACAGGAATCACTAACTTCCCTCTTGGGCACCAGATGGAATGTAGGTGTCCAAATGCAGGAGTTTGGTGTTCTTGCAGCTGCCGTTAGGACAGAGGGAGGACTCGAGTAATGCCATGAAAGCAGTTCTCTAATTCTCTCTCTTTGCCTTCTTTGCACAGACCTCCTTGCAGTCCATTGTGCAGATGAGTTAAATCACGGATGATCAATTTAGGAAAGCTGCCAGGTAACCACAGCCCTGCTGATGCTGGTGTATCCTGCTCTGTGGTTAAAATTAATGAAAGTCCTTCCCCTGAAATTGAAAATACTGGGAGCCATTTTTCTGGCTGAAGATTTATATAAGTTTTCAACTTAAAGGGAAAAGGCAGAACAAAAGAGAGGTTTTTTTGTGCAAAGTGATGAGAGGGTAAAGAAGGACTCCCTCCCCCTATGGAAAACTGTAGACAGACAGCAGTGGCAGAGCACAAGAAGGAGATGTGCCTCTGTTTAGGAGATGGGAATGTTGTCCCATGTGTGCAGGACCAGTTTTAATCTAGTGGTTCAGTTTTAACTTGTGCCTCCATCTAGCTTTGCTGTTCTTCTGTTTAAAGAGTCAGCTGAACAGTTCCATTAGTGTGTTGCCTTTGAATATGGGAGAGGGAAAATGATCTATAACTACCATACCAGTCTAAAATTACTTATCTTGAGAATTTCTTCCACTCCTTTACTCACAATCAAAGCATTTTCAAGACAGTTAGAAATCACTGTAGCCACATGGGTTAGATCTGGTTATGCTTTTCTTGTCTGGAGAAGATTATGTTCAGAGTAGCTTTTGTGTGCTCTTTCCCTCTGCCATTTATGAGTGAATAGTCATAGATCATTTCCTTTCAAATATTTACTGGATTGTCTGTTTTCACATTTATTTTGCTTCATTTGAAATAAGCAAGATAATTTTGAGAAAACATTTTGATTAGAGCCAGAAGCTGTAAGTATTTCACTATTTAATAAAATAGTGCTGCAAGATGTGAGTGATTAAATGGAACATGTTTTAGATACTTTAAATTTCATAATGTAAAATTACATATTCTTTCATACTCCCAGATGGAAGAAAACCTGGACATATTGAAACCCAAATTTTTTGTTTATCAGTGCCTAAAATGATTTATTTATTTCCCCCTTTTTTCTCCAGTGTAATACTGTAGGAAATGGTCCTCATTCACTCAAAGTTTAAGTACAAGGACTAAACCATTAGGAAAAGATGTCAGTAACTTGGTCTGCAATTTTATCTTCAGCTTATGGACTATTTGTTTAAAGAATGATGCAGTCACTTTAATTAACTTGAAATTTCATAAAGAAATCGTAAGTAATAAAGCTGAAAATAGGAGGCATCAGGGTCAGGTAATATGATTTAAGAGTATTGTGAATACAAGTCAAGTTTCATTGTACTTCCCCTTACTGAAAAGGTCAAGAGTGATTTTTTGTTTAAAATTCTGAATGCTTTCTATTTGAATAATAAAAACAGGAAATGAAAGGTATAAAAATAATTCTGGTTAATGAAAAACAGTTAAAATGTGTGTTTTCCTTCAGTGCTGTAAGAGGTTTGTGTTTGCAAGAACAATTTTATTTTCAGAGTTTTATTGCATCTGTATTCAATTTCTGCTGCTTTCCTTTCTGAAACAGAAAGCTCAAGCTGCATTACTGGGCTGTGAGAATTTCATCAAAATTGAATGCAGCTATATATTTGCATCTTGGCAGTCTGGGAAGGAGGGTCACACATTTACAATAAGTATAAAGCACTCTGATGTTCTCTTTTGTCCCTGAGAAGAGGGCAGACTGTGTGAAAGGTTTTGATAGCCTTTTCATGACAAGCTTATTTGAAACTAAACTGCAGACCCTGCTTTGAAGCAAAGTCAACAATGAGGGAACATAGATTCCCAGTTAAAAATTAAAAGATTAAATAGTAAAAAAGAAATAAGGGTAGAAAAAGAAAAAAAAATTACAGATTAAGCAAAGCAGATAAATACGTAAGTAAGATTAATTTGTGACTTGGGATCCCAGACTTTGACTATGGTTTTCTTATGTTCCTGGGAATTTTTTTTTGCAATTTTATTTGAATGCACTCTTTCTGTGTTGGGGTCACTTTATTTTTTCTTTTTAAATCTGGTGGACCATTTGCTTTCAAAATCCCAAGCCAAATCCTGATATTATGTTCCCAGCTGGAGATTCTATAACAACCTGAGATTATTTCCTCTTGGGATAGACGTATATATGTCATGGTTATGTTTTGATAATATATTTCTACAACTAATATGCTATCTGCTGCCCTTAGTGTCATCTTGTTTGCAAGATGACAAAGGGATAAATTAAACTCTATGGATTCTTTGACATGATGTGTGATTTTTTAACTGGTATTTTGACATTAACTTGTAAAATTACTAACAAAAAATTAAGTGCAAAATTACTTTACCACTAGGAATTGTGAAATAGATAATTTTGTCCACTAACTAGGAGAAAACTAGGAAAAAATATATTGTGTTATTAAAAGAAAAACAGCCTTTTACTTAACTCAACTAGTTAATATCTATTAAATACTGTAAAAGTATGAGCTTTAAAAATGTGAGTATAGAAGAGAATAGTGCACATTCCTTGCTCAAAATTATATTGGCAATTAATAGTTGAACAGCAAAAAAAAAAAAAAATTCTGTCCTAATCGGCTACATTGGCATCTGGNCTACATTGGCATCTGGAAAAAAAAAAAAAGAAAAATATGTAGATGTAGATTTAGTATTATAGTATAAAGAACAGCTGCTAAATACCTGCACTTCATCTCAGTGCTTTGAGGGATGGGCAGACTGTACCACACTCACAGAAGTATAAGATAGTCTTAGGGATATTGCAAAGAGAATCATAAGACAGATGGCAGCACTCCCCTGCACCTGCCTTAGACAGATGAGCAGCATTTCTTTGGATTTTCTTGTATTTCTTCAGAGTAAGGTGTTTGGAAATTCAGTTACGTTTGACTTGGGCTTTTTAATGCTAGTGTGTATATGACACAGACATTTTGGTAATTCCACTGAGGTCGTCAGAACTCTCCTTGCATCAGCGGAATAGGAGTTAAATATTTAAACTCCAGAATAATTAATCTCTTTTGTAGGTTTTTTTCTGTACAACAGATGTATTAATTACACAAATTTTGTATATTGGTGTAGGCTTTTATTGACTTGGAAGAATTACTAATTCATATTTCATAACCTTAGCTGTGTTAAGATGAATGGACCCTGGCAGAAGGAGGAACAACAGAGAACAAATCAGAAAATCTTTGCTGTAGGTACAAGTGAATAAATAGAATAGAAAGGCAAATATGAGACTGAAGACATGAGTCAGAATCATGCAAATGAACAGATGCCCTGCAATCAATATAAGAAGAGATGAGTATTTAATTAAACAAACAAACAAAAAAAAGTAGATTCGGTTAAAAATAACATCTGCAAATTTTATTTTATGGCATCAGAGCAGCAGGTGTTGTTATGTGGCAGTAGCTTAACTCTGCTGTGGAAGTATTTTGCAAAAGCCAGACTGTGACACCACTACTTCAGCTGTCAAATATCCTGCTCCAAATGTGGTCCCATTAGCTCCACTTAAACTCATGCTATGTTTCTGATGATTTCAAAGGGAATAGTTGTTGCATTACAAACTTGAGAACTCCATTTGAGTATTAGACATCCCGGCTAGAAAGGACAAGACTGAGAGCTTGCAAGTCCTCGCATATGTTTTATTTTAAACATGGTTTTTACTGCCCCACAGAGTGGGAAGGGTAATCTTGAACCTCAAAAGATATGTATCTAAACTATTTCCAGTTTTGGAAAAATAAAACTAGCCAGGTTTTCTTCTTAACTGTAGTTTCTGCCACTTCTAATTATTTAGGTGAATATTTTTAGATGTTCCCTTTTTGTCCCTTGTCTAGAAGCTTCAGTCCTTTGCTTGTAAGAATAGAATATATCCAAAATGAAGAACTTGATCTTCCACACTACTGATGCTGGAGGTACTTCCCTGAAATCAGAATCAAGACCACAGGAAGCTGTAGAAACTCTTAATTCTCTGGGTCCTTTGTCTAAAGAAACCTGAAGATGAAAAATTTTGTCCTTGATTTTGAAAGAAGGAGAATGCAAGTTTAGTGAAGTAATTTTCTCTCTTAATGAGCTACATGGGATTTCCTTTTAAGCCATACAGCAGCGTTAGAAGGGACCAGTGGTGGAGCTGGATTTCAGATGATGTGTGGTGGATCATAAACCTCTATTAAATTGTGAGATTGTGAAGCATACTAGTAAACTGGTGGGACTGGTTAACACAAGAGGAGTAAGGTGACAGAACCAGCTGAAAGAATGTGTGGCAGTAGCAAAAGCCAGTGTTGCACTCCTTGCTCCAGAGGATTTTAAAAACACACTAAAACAAGGTTTCACCTTCTTCACTGAGAAGCCCTTGGAACAGTCTCAAACTGCAGTACCAATACAAAGAATTTGAGAATAAAACAAGAAAACGAACTGTAGCAAATCTAAGGTTAGCATAGTATTACCTTAGAGTCCTTGGGAAATGATGAAATTAAGTGACTGAGGGAATGGTTATGTAGCCTGACCTTGCATTAAATCAGCCCTAATTCCAAGGGAACAAAAGGTGATGACTGCATGTACTGCTTTTGTTTGACTTTGTGAAGAGCACTCATATGATACAACTAAAAGCCATGCAAACTACACTGCTCATAAATGCAAAGCAATAAATACACTTAAGGACAAGTTAAAACAGCTGCACTGATACGTGTACAATACTGGGCTCTAATTCAGTTCTCAGCAGTTAGGAAAGGCATCTTGGAATTACATTGAAAAACCAGATGAGGCCCAGTGCGGGAAAAAACAGAGGTGTGGATGAGGGGAAGTTCTTAAAAGAAAGATGAAACTGACTCTTCAAATGACAAAAAACTGGTGAGGTGAAATATGATGGAGATTTAAGAAATCATGAGAGTATAGAAAAGGTGAATGGGGAGTGATTGCTCACTGTTTCTGACAATGCTGGTTCTAAAAGGTGCCCAATGCCATTATTCAAGCAGCAGTTCTAAAGTGGAAAAATAATATCCCTCTTCCCCCTTGGGGAGAGGTAAATCATTTAAACTTATGCTTTCTAGAGGTAGGGAGTCCAAGAGAATAAGGAAGACTTTGAAAATCCAGTGTCCATTAGAGACTATAAAACGTCTTTCCTAAAACTGATTGTCAGATGCTTGTATGGTATTGGAGGGAGGGGTCTTTCTCCTGGCACATATTGCCTGTCACACTTTTCCTGACCACCTGTGGGTAACTTCTTGTTGTTGGTCGGGTAACAGAGTAAGTAAAACTTTCTTCTGATGATGCAGAATCATCATATCATATCATATCATATAATCTCATCAGGATGTAGAATCATTCATATATTGTAACTCTACTTTAAAATTTAAGTGTCCTAAAGAAAAAAATGTGTAACAAATTTCTTACTTAATCAGGGCAGCTTTCAGAATTACAGCTGATGGGAAGAAGTTGTTCAAGTCCACTTTGAAGAAAAGCAAGGCCTGGTTTCCAGCAGTAGGCATGGATCTTGTAGTTTTGTCTCTCTGCTGGTATTCTGCTCTGTAAGTGCCTGAATTACTTTGGTAACTGCATATGCTGTGAAACTCTGTGACAAAACAGAGCAAAAGCTGAAATTAAGGCTCTGCAAATTGCCTGGCAAAGGCAGGGACCTTGTTTACTGACTTTGAATGCTTAGACCGGGCAGCTCTGAGCATCTCTGATCCAGATGAAATTGATTCACAGGGAGCCTGAACCATGCTGGTTATGACAGAACAAGTCACTGGGATCAGTGTGTAAGTGCATCAGCTTTTAAAAGGCACTGCAGTGCTAGGAATAGGCACCAGCTGATCGAAAGTTCCCAGACCCATGGGAGTGCTCTGTCATCTAAATGGTAGTTCAGTGCCCAATGTAATTTGTGGCTTTATTCCTGTATTTTAAATAACTATTTCTCTAATTCTTTCACTTAACCCTGTCTCAGCATGTGTGGAAAGAAAAATCTCTCAGTGCTGTTACTTCTTTTTCTTGTCATCAATTGTGATTCAGAATACCTGAAAAATAATCAAGGTGATTGCATCCAATCCTTAAATTTAGTAAAAAGTTTAAGTTCTGGTGAAGCTGATAGCTGGGAAAGATTTTTAAAAATTAGCTCTCTGACAGTTCTGTCTTCAGTAGAATGTCTTGCCAGTGAACTTCAAAATAAGAAACTCTCTTAAACATCCAGTGTTCTGTGCTTGTCAGAGACCTATTTGCATCTGTGACTATATGTCTGCTGTCACTCTACTCAGCTATATTTGAGAAATGATTTTTCCTCTAGCCTTCCATGCAGCTCTCCCCAGTAATCTGTAACAATCCTACGAGTTCATCTGATGAGACTATTATTAGGGTAGGGATTTCACTATTATTAGGCTTGGGAGAGTCAAAGATAATTATTAGAATAAAAAGATATTCTCCATGTTAAACCATCAGAAAACTGTAGTGACATCAGGTGTATCAAGACAGCTACTGTCACCTGGATTTACACTGGCATAAAAAAAAAGCTTCTCTTTCTGATTCTAAAATTTGTGAATGAACTGTAAACACAGGAATTCTAAAATACCTTATTTTTTTGTGTAGAGAATTCTCTCTGTGTATACAATTCACATGTGTTTGCAATTACATATTGTTTTTTAGGACATGTTTCTATTAGTATTCTTGACTTAGGCAAATTAAAGTTTTTCACTTTACTTTCACAAAAATTATGTAATATTCTTCTGAATTCTGTGGTTTGTTGTTATAATGTTTACAAAGTCTGTTTTCCTGAACTTATGTGCTAAGTCAGGCTTTTGCATAGAGGTCTACAGAATAAAAGTTAACTACAGGTTTATGCTAACATGCAACTACTGTGCAGGCTAAATGTTGAGGTAATACTTCAAAAGGAAAAAGTACAATCAAAGGAAATACCATAATGATGGAAAAACTGAACAGGCTACTAATTCATTTTCTTTTGTTTTGCCTAATGGTACTAAAGACATGTAATCTTTCATATATTGATTCTACTGTTCTCTTCAACAAGGATATAATTTTTTAGTAATCTTTAATTTCTTTAATTTAATTTCTGATAATCATATTAAGATGCCTCTGTTACCTTATTCTCTGAGCTAAATAACTAAATAATATTTTTTAATTGATGGAAGGTATACTGGAAAAAATTATTTAAGTCATTATTATCTACTGATGAAAATCAGGTAAAACATTTAAAATACATGTCTTTTCTAACTAAGATCTGCTTTTATATAATGATACTTTTGAAACATATTTCAAATACATTTTGAAACATATTTCAAACACATAACAATTTTTTTACCTTCATGCCTGTTTTGTATTTTTTAAATGTGAATTTTTTTATAAATGGCCATTGAATAGTACTCTCAGAAAAACATGCTTGATTCATATTAGAAATGTCTACATTAAAATAATGTATAGGTCATCCTCAGGAAATCCTCAGTCTCATTATTTCAATAATAATAGCTGACATAAACTCTTATTCATCAGACAAATGGATTTAAATATTTATCAGTATTCACCAATTCTTCTATTTAGTATTCTTTTTTATTCAGTTGGGGTGAAGTAACTTAGATCATCTGAAGCAAACTATTTTAGTTTATAGTATGCAGTACTAGTGCTTAGGTTTGGATTTGTTTGTTTGTTTTTAAAAAATATTTTATGCTTGCAGCAGCACCCAACAGACTAACAAGTGTAAAGCTGATTTAAAATTTTCTTACTTTGTCCTCCCATAGCTTCTTTCTTGGGACAGAACTGTGGATCTCTACAAATTAAGCAAGAGAGCAGAAGTCATGGAAAACAGGTTTTGATTTCACAGGAGGGTGGGAGTTACTAGCACTGCGGTAGTATATAAACCTGTACCTTCCTTATAAAGAATGTTATTTTTCTGTCTTCAGAATTTTTAGAAGCTGGGAGTTGATCAGAGAAGTAGTTGGTGGCCCTTGCAGTTCAGTGTCACTGTTAGGGTGTTTCTGGAGTTTCCTGCTGTGCTGTATGAAAGTTGTGTTCACCTCTGAAGGTAGGAACTTGTTAACACCTGGCCCTGCTGAATGCTCCCTCACACAGCAAAAGGACAAAGGTTTGTGCACCTCTTCACTGAGGCTGGCGAAAAATCAATTTCCCACTTGTCACACAATGGTCTATAGCTATGATATGTAGCTGAAAACCTCAGCACAATATCCAGAAGGGGATATTTGTGTCTCCTGATGTCATCTGGTCGTTAGGAGCAGATGCCAATGTGTGCAATTGTCCCCACGTCCCTCTTCATCCTTAGCTTGTGCTTTATCTTGTCTGGTAAGAGGTTCTCAGAGCCAGGAATACATCCAACATCCCTGATTCCCAGAGAGGGGTCTGCCCAGAAGTATTTCACACCCACTCTATGAAGCCTCTGGTGAATGGGATATCCCGACATTTCCTGCTCCCCCATTCTGCCGTTGTGTGTTGGCCCAGCTCAGGAGGTACCCAGCAGCTCTCAGGGAAGTGAGGAAAAGCAGCCTGCTGTGTCCGTGGTAGGAGCACTGCCCTGTCCTTCTGTGCTCCATATCCTGATGTGCCTAATCCGTGGAGCAATACCAGAAAATAACATGGAATCTCACTGCCTTTCCCTACTTTGCCACTTTCCCACACAGGCATATTATCTACACACATACTTGTGCCCAGGAAGAAGACAAGGAGAAGGAAGATTATCTGACCTAATACTATTCATGTTGAGGACTGCTCTGCTTTAAATAAAATACTTCTCACATTTGAGGTTGGCCTCTGATTTTGATTCAGAGTTGTTCGCTCATATGTTTGTGTGATCTTGTGATCTTTCAAAAACTTCTTGTACAGTGCTTTCCCTTTAGCTAAGAATAAACATTTGTTCTCTACTTCTAGAAATGATAAAAGAAAAAAATTGTAATGCTATATATTTATTAATTTATGCTAAATTCTGGATTTCTTTTCGGCCTAAGCCATCAAAATGAATCATGCAGCAGATGTTGCCTTTTTGTTACCTACAGTAGGAGTCAGGCTGAATGACTACAAGAGGTGAAGTGGCAGAATTAACTACAGATTATATCCATCTTTCTTCTTACCCCCAAGCTATTTTTATTTGTATGGTCATTGGCCTATAAATGTGTAATGGAATACTGCCCTAAGCTATAGCATTTAATAGAATATGATTGCATTACAAGCTGAAAAGAAATTTTAAAAACTAAAAGATTTAATCCCATATTGCTGAAAGGTAGAGTTTAAAACACAGTAGATATATTTGTATTCTGTATTTTAAAACAAGCTGACTTGTTTATACTAAAAGGAATCCTCAAATTAATTGAAATGAATATTCACTGGAAATATATTAAAAATGTCAGTATGTTCGGTAATTTATGAACTATAGCTACCTCTAAATTCTAATCACTTCTACAGAATGCTTTGATTATAGAAAAGCTACTAAAACACTTTATCAGATGAATATATACATTTTTTCTAACTTTTTAATTCTTTTGTATATGTTGTACAATGATTATAGTGAAGTTAACATAAAAAATATATTAGTAATCATTATGCAGTAAATTATGCAAGTTACAGAATTAGAACTGTGGATTTAAACAAAACTCTTTAAAAATGTATTCATTCACCTTTTACAGTTGTATTCAGTCATGGATTATTACTAGATGAAGCTTTCCTGCATTCTGTTCTTAAAGCCTATAATTTCCTGCTGATGAAGTTAGCAATTAAAATGAAATTCTAAGTTATTCACAGAGACAGATTGAAGAGTCCAGGGGAAGAGTATTTGGTCTCTAAGAATAAAATGCTTTCATTTTTGAGTTGTCTACCAAGCAGCTTGGAGATAGTGAGGTGATTACATCTATAATTCAGCTCCTTTCATGTAGGAGCTAATGTGCAACTTGGATGTGTTCTCTCTCTGTACAGGGACTGTACCCTATACTAGGACATAGGGTAAATGTAAAGGCTGTATTAGAAATTAGCATCTGCTGCTTCATACAACAAATGAGATTTTTCACAAAGTTTATGAAAAAATATGCTACAGAACCAAGTATTGTTCCTCCATAGTCTTCACTTATTGAATGTGAATGTGAACAAAACCAGAGGTTTAATTATCACTATCTCAGACATTTTAAATGCAAGCACTATTTTCCTACTTTATCTTGTTTGTCTTTAAAGCTTCTTCACAGCCACAGGACTGGACACCTTGCTGATTCACATGAAAAGCTTGTTTTACTTCTTCATTTTAATGCTCTGATTCTTGGGCACAGTCAGCTATTATCCCAGGATGTTCTGACTTGAATCGAAGCTGTCAAAGTCCCTATGAATATGTGAAAAAAGTGGAGGTTCACCTCCATACTGAGAGAACTTGCTTAAAGGAGGAATGAGAACCAAACCATTTGTGTGTTGATGCTATGTCATTCAGCTACTACAAAGTATCCAGGAGCAGAATTTATTCCTTGATAAAAAGGAAAGGTAAAACATGAAAATAATAATTGCCTTGGAGTTCAGGTCCATGTTCTCCTGTATGGCAAACTAAATTGCACATTCATGACAATTTTAAAATAAGAAATGAAATGCTTTGTTATCTATGCTCAAACAAGGTTTAGTTTTTGGTATATTATCATAACTTTAACTATGGAATTCAATTTTACTAAATTTTTTAAATTTTACTGGCTAAACTTTTCACTTATTAATGACAGCATGGCTGAGGATTGTTCAGTGTTCCTTGTTAATTTTAGAAGCTTTTTTATGCTACTGATACATTTTATCATAATGAGACTGTGCTTTATCTTGAAACCATGTCATTTATGAAGCATTTTGGTGAGGTCATCCTTGCTTCCTTTAAGGACTATTTATACAACAGTTCTCTTCAAGCCTCTGCCACTTTCCTCCTAGAACACATGACCTCTCTGCTCTACATTATGTTCATATTGGTAGATTTTCCCCATCTGCTCTTCTTGCACAGCTTCCTCATTCCTTTCTTGCAAGCCATATTTAAAAGCTGCAGGCACTGGAGCCTCGTGCCAGGCTGTGCTGGCTGGTGACCTTCTTTCTTGTAAACCTCGAGCTGGCCACTTTGTGTTTTGTTTTGTTTATTTTTCACCTTCATCCTTGATTCCACCAAGAGCTTCAGAGTTTGTACTCCATGTTTCCTCATGCTAGCAGAGAAGGCATCCTGCATTAGGCTTTTCCCACTGTTTCTGCTTCTTAAGTGTGGGCCTCTGCCTCACGGCTGAGGCTGACAATAATAAAACTTTTGTTGGAGTCTCAGTGAAATGAAAAAGAGGAAGATTGTAGACTTGACCAGATCAGTGAAAGGTTTATAGTTCTAACTATTCTAAAAAACATGAAAAGAGTTTTCTATCAGGGAGTTTGCTGATTTAAAATTTTGTGTCTGCATAGAGCTTCTAAAAGTTTCCTAGAATTTGTTTTTCACATCAAAGAAGGAGGGAAAAATCCCATGTTTTATAGTTATAATAGAGACCTATGATATAATTAATGGAAGTTAGGAAGAGTGTTGAGGACTTTTTAGTTGTGCATCTGTGGAAAATTTTCTGGTTTACATTTTTACATATTTACATTTAGAGTGATCTAATAGTATTCCTATGTAAGAATCACACCTTTGCTTGATTTGTGTGGGAATGCTGAGAAATTTATGCTGTGAGACTTCCTGTACTTGTCAGTTAAAATGTGCCAAAATGTTATTTCAAAACTGACTCAACATACAAAGTAGCATTGTAATTTCTGGTTTGTTTTTTTGCTTAGAAACCTCTAAATATTCTACTCTTTTATGATGGAAAATGTATGGCTCTTTGGGATTTATTTATCGGAAAAATGCAACTTTCCCAAAAATTTCAATTACCCAATAATTGGGTTTTTAAAAATTCTTATGATTCTGGAATGAAGATTATTTTTTCTTGAATACATTAATATTCTGGAGAAGATTTACACTTGTGGCAAGTGCTGAGATTGCACACTCTGTAATAAGGTTACAAAACTATTTTCTTATGAGCCAAATGCAATTCTATTCATTTGCAAAAATGAAAGCCATTAAATATTTAGAAGCAGAGAGAAAATTGAGATTGAAGAACAGCAAGGCAAGTTTTTAAAGGATTTTGGTGGTTGATTCCAGGTTTCTAATAAGATCATAGTTTGTGTTGTCAATACATGTAAATTAATCAGGATAATTACATTATGAAGACTTACAAGCCCTTTTTATTTTGTTGTCAATTGTTTTGGCTCCCTGAAAAGAAACTTTGTATGTGTTTCTACAAAACAGGGAAATGTTAAACCAAAACTGTCTTTTTTGGATCCATAAACTGTTCTCTTGACTGCTCCCAGACATACTAGAAAAACAGTCAATTGCATTCACAAACAGATCATTAGGGAGACCTAGCTTGCTTTACTTCTGGATTTAAGGAATATCCTGTCTTATATTCTGCATGAGAATGACTTGAATTCCAAGCAATCCTTCTCTGGTGAATCTGATGAGTAAAAAAATCAAGTTACTTTTCATCGAAATACTCAAAGATTGAGAAGTGCAGAAATACACTAACTGCTTTGCTGCAAGGTTGGGTTGTTGCTGCTCAGAGTGGTGTGTTTGGTTGTTTCATCTAAAATAACATCATTTTCTTCTGTCTGAAAGATTAGGAAAAATACCTCAGCTTGACAGAATTGCCTACATTTTACATGTTATTGAAGGAAGTTATTGTTCGAGTAATAGGCAACTAAATCAATGGAGTTCCACAAAGAGCTTAGAGAGAAAATGTAGAAAATCATGAATTGTGCAATTAAGGGAAATTTTTGTGAAATGCAGTGAGAAGATAAGCTTTCTTCCTTGAGGATGTTTCAGCATGAAAAGAAATTAGAGGTTTCCTAGAAGCCCCTAAGTACCCCCACCCTCCCAATATTTCCATGCAGGGTATTTATTATATCCACTATTTTTGTATCCTTTAATTACAGTTAAACAAAGTAAATTTTATGGAGAGAAATGCAGAAAGAAGCAAGATACATCCAGATTCTGTCATCTTTATTGGTTTTGAGTATTGCTTTTGGAGATGAGGGCAGTAAACCTTAGTGTTATGGTTAATGAAATACATAAAATGGAGTGTAAAAAGGGTAATGCTTTAAAAAAAACCCAACCAAAAAAACAACAAAAAAAGTGTGATTCTCTAGTTCCGTTCATTTTAAGAGCTGTAACGCCAAGTGGAAAAAAATAAACTCTTCAAAATGTTCAGGCTGGAGGTGATGGGGAAGACAGTTTTGGGTGAGCTTTTCAAGTGACTCAGGAGGCAGCAGGTGGATTAGCAGAAGCACTAAGTGCTGTCTGGCCCTGCTCTTGGATGCTCTGGAAATCTGTTTCTAACTCCAGAGGAATGGTTTGGTTTGATGAATGTAAAAATAATGGACTACGAGTTCAAGTTTCAATTTACTAAAGTGTTCACAGCATGTTTAAAATTTCTACAGGAGTGTGATAATATTTACTAATATTTTTGTGTTAAATATTCCACCATTCATGGTTTTCCTTGGTGCTGAGCATGTTGAAGTTATTTTCCTTCCGTTGCTTCCTTCTTTACCTGAATGATTTAATTGTTATATATTTTTTCCATCTGAAGTTGTTTGTCTGGTCAAATTTGAAGATTCTTAGGGTCTTTGTGGCTTAGCAGAGGTTGGTATATTACAGTAATGGTAGTTCAATCTGCATTTTGCTGGAAAAAGAAATTGTAAATAATGAATACTGCATATATCTACAGCTCCAGAGAAAGTGTAGCATTTTCTAATACTAGCACTTGCAGATAAAGGAATTCTTATGTGTATAGGATATTGGTTTACACAGAAGCTTGTTACTTTCACAGATGGTTACAATATTGTTGAGTGCTTTTCTGATAATTATTCATGCATAAATTTATTAAGCATATGTCAGAGAGGATAGTTGTTTTTTTAGTATTTGTATATTTGTCCTCCGTTGTTAAGGAGAACAGAGGATATGTGCCTATAATGGGGAGGCATTTTGCAGTGGAAAAATTCAATTTGCTTGGTATATACATTATGTGATTTATAACAAGTTTCATGACAAGTATAGCTACTGGCTCGACTGCTGTTAAAAAAAAAAATCAGTTCATTAATCAATATTCATTTTTCATACAAAAACATTATTATTTTTAGGCATCTAAAGGCCATGAATACCCAAGAGTCATCACATTATTAAAACTGTTGAGTGTCACACTCATCCATTTGTTTCAGTTTAAAGGTTGACAAAAAATTTCTTCTGGAATAACTGGATCAGAATTCAATGTCCCTGTTTGCAACAACAGAACACCCTAATGATAAAGTGCAAGACTATGTAATAGAAACGAATGAAGTGTAAAATAAAATAATAGAATAACATGACAAGCTAAATGCTTTTTGCAATGGAGTATTCTTGAAAGTGAGTGCATCATAAAAAAAAAGTTACTTTTATGTTTCCTAATTTCACATAGGAGATATTTCTGATTTATCATCTACCTCTTTGAACAATATTTTGTTGTTTATCTGGTTTAGCAGATCTCTGAATCCCAAGTCCAAGATTTAATAACCATGGTAGGTGCCATGGAATAAATCTTAAATATGCAACAGTTCAGGACTAAATATTTTGGGCTCTCTCTTTTAATACATTCGCTATAGAATTTGCAGTGTATTTGGACAGTTTTAAAAGAGACGCTAAAAATCGTTCTGAAATTTCAACTTGCCAGCTTTTTTCAAGTACTCAGAAGTGCAATATGTATTTTCCATGCCGTGCCACGTTGAGGGACAAGCTTAAATCTGCGAAGGTGAGACAAAGAAACCCCACAGTAAGCTAAGGAATAGTGAGGGAAATGCTGTGTAAGTTGGAAAATATCTCCAACTCCAGCTTTACTTTACTAGTTTTGAGGTCACTATTCTCTCTTTATACCCAGCTAAATGGTGGTCAGCCTGCCCAATTAGTCTACGATTTAGGAAATGAGGCGATCTTAATCAGTGAACAGACCACTTGCCTTGAAGCTCTTCCACCCTCATTTGCAGAGGACAACAGTCAGCAGTGGCACTGAGACTGCCTCTTGCAGTTGAAAATTTTGTACTTTCAAGCATTTTCAGTCATAGAGCAGGGCAGAGTGAAGCACAGGTGACAGTCGCAGGGTGAGGTTTAGCTGTTTTGGCAGCACAGTGTGCCCGGCTCTCATGGACAGATTGGAGACCTGGCAAAGCAGCGGATGTGCAATCTGGAGGGGACAAGGGGCAACAAGGAGACTTTAGAAGTCCCCCATAATCCACGTTTAAGATTCTCTGTGAATGAGCAATGAGGAATTCTAAAAAAAACTAAATTTGCTTGCCATCCAGAGCAATTTTCTCATCCCTCTTCCCATCCCTTTGCCCCCTCTGAAATGGCAAACCATTGGTTATGTGGCACTGTGCCTAGGCCTAAAATGGTGGGGATTTTTTCCCTAATAGCCACAGGTGGTCATCCTCTAAGTCAGAGGTTTGATTACCCATATCATTGGCTTAGCTTGCATAGCTGCAAATGCTATTAAAGGTAATAAAATTATCCAACCTTTACATCACTGTGCTGTGGGCAAAGGATATTGTTCTCAGCAATCAGCATTTATGTCCAACCATTTAACACTGGTGAAGCTGTGCTAATGGCTTTCTGTGACATTTTTGAAAGGACAGCCATTAGATCAAATGAGCAGATATGTACCTAGAAAAATGTAACATTCAAATATTTGGGAAGAAATGGAATTACCATCTTCGTTATCAAATTAAATTAGTAAACAAGGCTGTGAAGGTCTTAGGTGCAGAAACAGATCTCTGTCCCTTTCCTTTCACAGTTCAATAATTCACTACTGTGGACTGAAATTGGAGCTGATGGTGTGATTGGATTTCTAGAATGATATAGTTTGTAAGGCTTCAAATTAACAGGGGAGTGAAATGAAATTGCAAAAAGGTAGACAGAATAGGTAAAAAAGGCAATTCATTCCTTTAATTACAAGTAGCATGAAGGAAGAAGAGGGCTTTATGGATGGCATTATGGACCACTCATATTGCCCCTGGTATATGTAATAATTCTGCCAGGGGTGGACATCAGCTCCAGGGAAAGGTACAGCGATGATCATATCACCTTATTGCCTGCAGTCACACATTACCTGTACTCAGATTTCGCTCACTCCTGTTGAATAAATGTTGCTTTCTACAAGAATTTTTAATATCTGAAGAACATAATGTCCAAGCCATGGCCTTTTAAGTGTTACTTCTCTTCCCCCCTAAGTAAACATGGCAAACACAGTGTGCTGGATCAGAATGCTTGTTTGATGCTGGATGTTCATCCTGGTTATTCCATGTTCCCTGAAAAATCTATATATCCAGTGTATGCCTGTCCAATCCTAAATAATTTTTATATGTTATAGAATAATGTTTTAGATCAATGAAGGTTTGCTTTTTTCTATCAGTGCAGATAATTGAAATATTTCAGAGTACATGAGCGACATAAATAGTGTTCATTAGAGAAAAATCTGATTTTACCTATATGAGGCAGTCAGGATTATGGTTTGATTTGGAGCCTCATCCTACTTTTATTCATTTGACTTTAACAGAAATCACCTTCTAGTCATTATTTAATCCTGAATACTAGTAGTACTGCTAAGGTCAGCATGTATTCCATAGAAACCGAAGTTAATGCTAGGAGTGAAAGTTCTCCGAAATTACTTTTCAAGTGCTAGTGGAATAAGTGAGGGAAATGATTACCACCATATCAATTTGTAACTTTTAAAACACTTAGAATATGTAAATATAAAGGCATAAAATATGGCTGCTAATGCCATGACTTCTAAGTATATATGATAATGTAATTGAAAGGTCAAAGAGAAGACCTCTTCTTGTAAATACTTAAATGAGAAATCTTTGCTCATGAATTATTCTTTTTAGGTGAGCAGAAATGGGCATTTCATTAAGTACTGCTCATGGGAATAAGCACTACAGGATCAGACCTTCAGTACTTCAGTGTACTAAGCAGGAACTCCATAATGTCACTCTGATACATTTTTTAATCGGTTTTTTGTGATGATCTGGTTAGTTCCCAAAGCAACTGGAATAGAAACCAATCCAATTCCAAAAGACAGTGTAGATTTGCTTCAATTACTGCCTGGGTGCCATATCATTAGTCTTGGTTGTAGTACCAAGTTGAACACTGTGCACTGTTGAAAAGCAGCTGATTCATGATCCATGGGAAATGATTCCACCCCACAGGCTGTTTTAACATGGAACTGTGCTAGTGATAAAATAGAAATCTGATGTTTTAGTTGCTGCTTAGATTTCCATCTATTTTTCTAATGACTCAAGCCTCCCTGTTGGGTATTTCATCCATTTCTAATGTTCTAATGCTGCAATCTTGGCATTTGAATTTGAGCCTTCTGTATCCAAATGACTGGAAGAGTGTTCTGTCTTCTGCTGTTTTCCATCTGTGAACATATCTTGTTCAGCAACTTTGGTCACACTTGAAGGCAACAAGAGTAAGGAAACTGTGAAGGGTTTGGAGTTTTGTCTCCTCCTGAATCCTTGGGGTTAAGAAAGAAAAAAAGCAGAGTTCTTTGTTCAGTGTCCAGATAGTAGTTTTGTGTTTGCTAAATTCTAATGAAAGGTATCAAAACTCATATATTACTCCAGCTGTATAATGCAAAAATAATTTGAAGATTTTGCCAGCTTTATCCTGAGGTAAGCCATGAAGCTGGATTTTGCTTCCACTTGTGCAGATACAATATTACAGAAACTCAGTGTAAATCTCCAATTAAAAAATGACTGTGAGTGTTCAGATTTATATTTCAGATTTGTGGAGCAATTAACCCTGGGTTTCTTAGGAAAAGCAGTAATTAACCCTTCTCTCCTCAGTCTGGTCCCATAATCTTTATCTTGTCTATGTTAAAATATTTGAGGGATAAGTACATAGATCACCTTGAAATGTGTAAAGGCCTGATTTCAAAGCTGTGAAACAATGCATGTGGTATTTTTCTACTTGGTTAACGTCTGTGTATAAATATTTTCAGTTTCAACTACTGTGCTGAAGTTAGACTTACATTCAGAGGATAATCCTGCATTTCACAACACTTATCGAGCTGTATTTGGACAGTGGAGTCACAACATCTGAAATTTTATGCTATCTGCTGACTACTCATATGCAAACAAAACAAGTCCTCAGCGAGAACTGGAGATTACAGGAAATGTATCACGCTGGCATGCTGCTTGCAATGTGCAGGTATATGCAGCACACATTTGAGGATGGGGGAAGAGATTATTCCAGTGCTGGTTTGGACTGGTTTCCTCTGAGTTGTCACAAAGACATCACTCTGCATGTGAGAGCAGAAGGACTTGGAATATATCTCAAAACTGTGGAAAATCAAAATGTCTGTTTGGGATGACTTGTTTTACATCATTTTATTTTGCCCATTACCAACTCTAGAGCCCCAGTTCTTCCTCAGCGAGTTTATTTAGTAGAGGCTTGATTTACTACTTTTCCTTGAAATGGGCAAACAGGAGAAATGCTTCCTCAGGAGGTTAAAAACCAAGCTTTACTGGCAAACTTTACAAGGTCAAAAATTTGGAAGACTTAAGGCAAAACATTCAATCAACATTAACCATTTCACTGAGCATCAGCTTAGCAAATTCTACCTATCCAATTTTAGATTGCCATCCTTCAAGAATAAGAAATTTGGAATAGAAGAGAAAGAAAAAAAAAAAGAGAGAAAAGCAAGATATAGCTACTGCCTCTTGGATCCTAGCGCAATCTCAGCTGCCATAAATTCCAAGAACAAAAGGGATGATGTGTGCTTCAGGTTTTTATCTGTTCTGGCCTCCTGTGGCCACCCCCTCTCCCCAGGTGAGCCTTCTGGTCATCCAGCTGCTCTGAGGCTAGACTGGGGCTCCAGGGGTGGGCTGTGGGGCACTGCAGCCAGTGTGCCAGTGACTGAAACCATTCTGGGCTGGCCTAGAAACTCCAAGGTGGTGTGTTGTGGAGCAGTACATTGTCCTACTGCTGCTGAACTGGCCCTGTCCCCTCCTGCACACACACTTCAGTTGTTTTCTCCAGTGTCTCATAGCAACTATTTCTATCAATAATGGTGATATCACTCTGTCCTCCTGCAAATGAAATATGATCAGTATTTCAGTTTCAAACAGTGGAAATGGCCATTTGTCTGAATTAAACACTTTCATTTTAGTGATAGACAACATTTCAGCATGTTCAGTCTTACTTTTCATTTCACTGACCAGCTGATAAATTAAAAGTCTGAACTCTTTCACCATCAGTTTTGTACATGGAATTAAAGAAAGCATGATAGTTAGACACAGTATCTTGTACTGTGTGTCTGTATCCTATACTGGCATCATCTGAGATTTAAAAGGTCACTAGCTTGGGTGTGTATTTCCATTATGGATGAAAAGCAGCACTCTTTCTAGCATAAATACAAGAAAAATTATACCTATATACCACAAACCTAAGCTTGAAAATTACAGTCAGTACCAATTCTTTAATGAACAACATTTAGCTTCTGGTGTTTTGTCTTAATTTTGCTGAAAGAATAGATTGCCTTGGTGCCCTTCTCAATAGAGAAAGCATAATACAAGGAGCTTTCTATGGGAGGAAGCAGTAAAAACTTGTGTGGGGACAAAGGGAGCATTCTCATTTGTTTGTTCTTTTGTTTTGTTCTTTTACTTTTCCAAATCTATGAAAGTTATCCATGGTTATTTTTTCCTCCCTCAGTGCTTGAACATATTGATTTGAGACATCAAAGGAAACTCCCTTGTTGGTATGATTTCATTTCCAGGCTGGTGCTCCACGTTACCAAAGAGAGAACCTACTCACAACAGATTTTCTGAGTGCTGCAGCTTCTGGGGGTCTTAGATCAAGTAGGAATTTTGGAGGAGAAAAAAAAAACCAAAAAAACAGACTGAAGTGGAGTTCAAGAGGTTCAGGAATCACTGGACACATTCCCAGCAGATCTATGAGGAATCGGCCAGGCTATAGTTGAAACATGAGAATGGGTAATTTTTTTTTCCATTCTAGTTTAATGCATTTTAGGATCTGTCTGAAGTAACATGAAAGTAACATTAAAATGTCATATAAGGGGTGCATGAAAATTGTTCAGGGAAATTAAAAACATTATGACTTTAATAAAGTATTGCTCCCAGTACCTCCTGAAGTTCACAGAGTACTCTGCCAGAAAAGAAAATCCATAATACAGTGTTATTCTGTTTAAAAACATAATGATTCAATAAGAATCTGTTTTTTTAAAGGCTCTATACTTCTAAGCTCTTAATGATTTTTGAATCATTAGTCTAATGTATCCCCAGGGTCTTGTTGCAGAAAATTACAAATAAAACACCCACTTCCCATAATTTTAATTGTTCAGTAAGTAGCTCCTTACTTGTAAAAACTTCTGTAAATTTGCCCTAACTGCACTTGTTATGCATTGTTTCATTGTCAGAAATAATGATATCCAAATCTAAAAGATGTCATGTGGGGGAAAGTAAAGAGTATTAATAGTCAATTTATGGCATTTCAGTAAATTCAGTATTTTTCTAGAGGGATGTTTGATTTTTCTTTTTCTTTGCTCTGTGTTTAAATGTTGCCACTTAAAGCACAACTTTCCTTAACTCTAAAATTGAATCTTAGCTTTCTAAAATACTGTAAATTGTGTGAAAGAATGGTTGTTTGCAGATTGTGTAGGTAATGTGATGCTTCAGACAGGTATGATGATCAGTTCATTATACTGGCACTTGAGAGGTTATCAGCCTTTAAATTAATTCACTTTAGAGTATTTTAACTTTCTTGGTGAATATAGGCAAACACTTGTGCATCGAAGTGCATACATTTGCAAAGTTTGCTTGAAACCTCATTTAGGGAGTTGAAAGTTTGTCTGCCTGTACATGATGTCATCAGAACAGCAAATTTTGTTCCAAATGTTATTTTCAATCTTGTTTTGAAAGGTCTTTAGAATCTTAGGTTTGATCAAAGAAGAAATAAGTATTGTTAAATTGAAAGAATTTGATACAAATAATCTGGTAACCTGTGGAATGCTGAACTACACTTAAATCTGATGTGCAAATTATCTGGGTTTTTTCTACATGATACAGTGGTCTGCACTTTATTAGTATCCTATACATAATCCCATACAGTTTTATAATTTCATTAAAAAGGTGTAAAGTTGAGTGCTTAGTTTTTAGGAAGTGCTACAATTAAGATGTGCCACTAGAAGTTATCAATTTTACATAGGCAAAGACTTGCTACTTTATGTAATTATAAAGCTTTATGGAATTTTATAAATGTTTATGGAAAATTGTAGAAAACAATAAAGAGAAACCAGAATATCAAATGCCTGCTGGTAGGAAGGTATCAGTTAATTTGGAGAAATAAAAATAAAAAAAGCATTGTTTATTTAAAAGCATTATGGCCTGCCATACTGGTTTTGATGGTCATCCTTCAGGACAACTCTCATAGAAAGCAGATGTGATTTGTGCATGTCTGTCTCCTCCAGAAATACTAGAAGGTTTTGTCTTCAAATCAAAGAATTGCCCACAAATCTAGAAAGTTATCAGGACAATACAGAGAGGAAAAAAGAAGACCGGAATGAAAAAAATGGCCCAAGTTAGGTCTTTATAACCTTGGGTTGTGGTTTTCTAGCCATGCTTGGCTTTCCTTTGGGAGTAAAAACTTGCATGTAAAAGGTCAGGTTTTTCATCTGTTGAGATCAGTTGTAGGCTGTCCACTTACTTCAGTAAACAGTGAATCATGTCTCAGATTTCCACAGCTGATAAGGGCATAAAAATAGGCTTGCTCTCTTAGATTGCAGGAAATAGGAAATACCTTGGTCAAAGCATCACCCTGTCACAAACCTTCCCCCCTGCACCTCCAAAAAAAAAAAAAAAATTGTAGAAAAGCAGACCAGAAAAGAAGACAAGGGAAATGGCTACTATTTGTCTTAGAGCAGAGATGAAAAAATCTGAAGTTCATTCTGGTTGGTTGATCCTGGGGAAGAACAGCCACGACGTGAACAGTACAGTCTGTGCTCTACGAGTTTCTCACAAGTCAGCTTGCTCATTGTGCTGTGGCTGCTAATGAAACCAGGAGTGCTTTGTGACAGCAATGTGCTGCAATTCTTATTCTTTCTGGTTTCAGAAGAGGATAGCATTTCACACTGGGTGTCAATCCTCAGCCTGGGATGATGTGAAGAACTGCAGGAACGTGCAGAACAGTTCTGAGGCAGGAAAATATCTAGCCTAATTTAAAGCAAAAAGGTATGTGTACATGCCCAGACTTCCACCAAACACTGACATTTATATTGTTTAATATTGAGATTTATTTTCAAATAATAAATTTGGCCTACAGCCTAGCCACAGTCAATATTCACATCTTGAATCAAGAATTTATGATAGTCAAAAAATAAACTGATACTACTTCATAAACACTAGTCAGGACTGTATATGAAAATAATATTGCCCTGGTATTTGCCAAGCTGTAATTTCCATTTTAAGTGCATCTCACACAGGACTAAATGTATGCCAAATAACCAAATCTTAATTTTATTCTTATGTTGATGTATTAACTTTTGCCTATGATGAGTCTGTGGATATTGTGGGAAGGACCCTTTTACAGGCAGTAAAGTGTGGTTTCAATTTTTGTTTTGATTCTGTGGTTTCCTTAGCCTAGAAAGAATTCAGAGTGAAAATACATAGTTCCTTTTCATAAATGCAAAAACATAACAATTACATAGCCAATTATTTAGTAAAGATTAGGCTTTAAAAAAAAATCTTTTGTCATATACTTTGTCAAAGGAGCTGTAAGATGAAATATGATCAAGAGCATTCATAATTTGAAACCTACTGAATGTTGGATGCTTTGATTTATAATTGATGCTTTAGATACATTATAAGTGTGAAAACTTCAGATAACTATGGTAGTTTACACACAGACATAAAGGATTGTGCACTAAAAGCTCTATTTTAATGAACCTGATCCTGTCAAAATATCAGCAAGAAAGAAATAATGCTGCTAAATACTGAATTCTATTTCACTCTACTGATGAAATACTCTGAGGATAACAGAGCTTCTTCACAAAGAAGCTTCACATTATTTTC
Source organism: Thryothorus ludovicianus (assembly GCA_013397245.1). Classification (NCBI taxonomy): domain Eukaryota; kingdom Metazoa; phylum Chordata; class Aves; order Passeriformes; family Certhiidae; genus Thryothorus; species Thryothorus ludovicianus. Next base: position 616,672 of record VZTB01015663.1, read on the forward strand.
TAAAGAAGTCTAGTTGTGTTTCATAATTAAACAATCAATACCATGCCTTAGAGGTCTGTGATAAAGTAGATCTTATTTTATCACTCAAGATATCCCTGCCAACTTGCTGACAATAACTGTTTAATGAGTATATGACAGAGAAATTTTGGGGTGAGTATAGTAAGAGTTCTGGTGTTTGTGCCGGTTTTTCACTTTTTCTTATATTTAGGGCATTAAAGCTGAAATATGCGTATCCTCAAATGGAACATGAACAGTTCTGTCAGAGAGGTAGGTTAATAACTGAGAACAAAGGGTGCCAAGAGAGAATTGAAGCTTTGATGAAGTGGGGAAATGGGACCACTGGTGCACCTACCACGGGTCAGCTGGGGAGTGAGGCCTCCCAGCAGCAATGCAACGAAAAGATCTGAGGGGCTGTGCATAAAAATGCAGCAGAGTCATCAGCGCAATGCGTGTTTCAGAGAGAGAACTGCAGGCATAACTAAGGCAGTTCAAGAGGCCAGGCTGGTCCTCATTGCTGAAAATTCCAAATCTAGTGCAGAGCGCTAATTAGTAGTAGGCCTGGCATGGCATTCTGTAGTCTGTGTTTTTGAAGGTTTCCTCAAAACTTGTTATAGTCAAAGGATGGAAAAACTTCAATTGAAAAAAAAAACAAAACAGCTTTTGATTTTTAGTGTAATTTAAAACTCAGCCTTTTACAATGTTACTAAAAATGAAGAGCAGATTTCTAATAAAAGAGCTAATTTTTATTAAAATTCTAGTGTCAGCAGAACACTTCATCCTCACAGACAGAAATGAATTAGTAGTTCACAGATATTTATTCTAAGTTTCCAATAAATGCTTGGCAAAAATTCAATAATGTTCATTAAATACATAAATGGAAAAATTAAAAATAAAGATTTTTCCCTTGTGATTTATTATATAGTGTTTTTGAAGAGCAAAGCTGAAGAAAGAAGTTGCTATCTAGCAAGAAAAGTACTACAGAAATGTTAATTAAATTGTATAGTCATAAGCAAGCTAGTGAGCAAGAAAAAAAGCTCCCCTGCTTAGAACTGGAAGCCATATTTATTCTGGCTGGATGCTTAAAGATGTGAAAAGATTCATTTGGATATTAATGTAAAATTTAAATAAAGCACATGGAGCCATATTCCTAGGCACTTTTCTTTTTGAATTGACCAAATGACGAAAACGATTTGGAGGTCTTTCATAATTAAGAAGCTGGAAAGATGCATAGGGAGGCTTTTGCAGACACATCTGTGGCACAATTCCAGTATGGAGTGATTACAAAAAAGGTGAGGGGGTGCACAAGGAGCTGCTGTCACTGTGACTGGTAGGAGCAAATTGAGAAACTCCCTGGGCTGTGCTTGAGCTGCTTGCCCTGCTGCTGAGGCTGATTCTGAAGGACTCGGGGAGGCAGCACCGGGAGCATTGCAGGCAGCCCTCCTTCCTGCCAGCCTGCCTGGAAGAGGGAAGCTGTGAGTTATCGGATGGCTCTTGGTCAATGTGCTCCTCAGTGCTGCAAATACATGAGGCTTCTGAACTCTCAGCACCTATGGTTGGGATTAGAAACAGAAGCCTTTGGCTTTTGTGCTTGAAATAGGGTTTGCTGGTTTTATTATTTTCTCTATAACCCTGGATATTCTTCTTCACAGAAGAAACACTGTGTTTCTTCTGTGAGGCTAACATCTTGAATATAGACTTGGAAGGGCTTATGAAAATTTTAGGTTTGTCTCAAAAAACCCAAAGTCCTACCCACACCAAAAAAAACCACCCAAACCACACATGAAGCAGAAAACAAAATGTAGAAAAAAAGAAGACCAAAACTTTGATTTCTGTAGCTCATGATAAAATTATATATCTCTTTTGAAAGTGCATTCTCATCAGTGTAACGAGAGTCTATTTCTCAATATAGCTGCAACACCCCTCAGCCCAAATTTACTTAATTCAATTTAGCTTTTAAGTAGCACAGAACTTTACTTTAGTGAAAAAAAAAAACAACAAAATGAAAACCAAAAAACAAACCAAGCCCTCTCTTTATATTGTACTTCAAAATGGTTATTTACTTTAAACCATTATATTAAAAGGGTTCCTCAGAAGGGTATTCATCTGCTTCTGGACACCTGGTTAACATTAAGAACAGTTTACCAGAGTTTTGTGTGGGGATACAGAGCTTATTCTGAGAATTTAATCAAACATTTGGCCAGCTTTATGTGGGTAGTTCAGCTACGCACATGAATGTTCCTCAGTAGGATTATGGTAGTTCTCTCTAAGAAGGTACATAGCTTTCTTTTTCACATCACAGGATTTTGTAGCACTTTTTAATAATAAATATTCCTCCTCTCTGAAGGTGTTGCTTTATACAGCTACAGCTTTCAGATCAGCATCATTTCTTGGCAGTGATTGCTAGTGCTGTGGTTTTAATAAAAACAGTATCAGAAGATCGTGTTCTGAAGCATATTTTGTAAAGTGAAATGGTAAAGGCATATTCTGCACAGGCTCTTGTTTTCCAAAACTTGACATTTGTAGAAGTTATTTGAATAGCTTGAATGAGCTTACTGATCCATTCACAAGGACTTCTTGTCTCATCTAATGTGAGGAATACACTTGACAAATCTGATGGGAAATAACTTTCAACCTAAAGAAACTGGTGGGTTGTAGGCACACAGTTTGTGGTGATTGGGAATGGGGCTGCGGATGAGCCTCATCCCTAATGGGCTACAGCTGTGTAGGGCAGGTGAGCAGGGTTAAAGAGACCTGGAATGCTGAGGGATAGGGACCAACCACAGAAGGGTGGAGAGGGCACACAGGTGTAATACATGTAGGATGAATGGTACAAAGGTATAAAGGTTTTACAGAAGAACAATAAAGGGTGTTGCGTACCATTCATGGGGTCAGTTGTATGTTCTTCTTTGGTGAGTTTTTGGGGTTTTTTTCCTTTGATGAACTGAGAGACTGAGTAATGTTGTTCTTGCTTATTTTTGTAATGCTTGTTAGATAAGACATGAAGGGATGACATTTTTCTTTTGCTTGTTTCTTTAAAACAATATTAAATTTTTATATGTAGAATAGGTGCCAATTTTGACCCCAATATTCCCAAAATTGCAGCCATGGGCAAAAGTGGGAATTGGTGACAGACTATGCACTGGCAGACTTCTCTTGTGGTAGTGAGTGCTTGTCAAAGGAAGATTTGGAGAATATTGTGTTTGGCAGAATAAATTTGGTTTGTTTGTTTAGGAAGATTTTTTGGTTTATTTTTGACGGTTGGCATTTTGTTTGTTTTTTAAAGTCATGAAGAACTTAACTCCCTAAAAACTTCAAAATTATTTTAATGTAGGTGGTAGGAAATGTCCTGTTAACTGGCACATGCATTTCATGTTGTTGCTAGAGCTTGTTTTCTCCTTTCTTCCTATCTCCCAGGTACACATTGCAGAATGTTTTGTATAAAGAATAAATAACAATTTCCAATGAATAATGGGGAGGAAGAGAGGAGAGAGAGGACTACATATTTTGTAGGCATTCTGAATGTCTTGTGAAGTTGGCTGGTTGGGATTGAACTGTATTATTGCTGTGAACACCGAAGGACAAAGGCTCATAGGTGCTGAGCTGAATTGCATGCAAATAAATACATATAGATGCATCCAACACGGTGACACAAAGCTGACACTTTTTTTTTTAATAAATACATAGCAAAGTAGAGCTGATCTAGTGTCACTAGTGACTTATAAAATGAAATAAGAGTATAAAGGCATTTAAAAACATTTATAGAAGTCAGGAAATTTTCTGTGATAATTCAAACTCTACTTGGTTTTAGTTTTTGCAAATTTATTTGGCTCTGTAAAGAGTGAAATTATATGTGCTTTTAACCACCTCAATTTAAACAGGTAAAAATCTGCCTAGAGCTGATTTTGGTGTGGATAGCCATAATCAAAATATATACACTTGAGGTAAATTTTAAACAGTATGAGCTCACTGTTGTTTATTTTCACTTTCTAGTGTAGCTTTTTTGTTTCACTGTGTTACTTAAGCTGTTCTTGTTTTCTTAAACTGACATTCCTCCAGACTTGCTATAGGCTTGGCTGCTTCTGATTATTCATGACTTCCTCAAATATTCTCCATTTTTAAGAGACACCACTAATATTTGCTCCTTTACTTTCCAGGGAGTTGAAGGTATTTTCAGAAATTGTCTAGATAAAACTTAAATGTCAGCTTCTCTACTGCAGTCAAGTACCAAGTTCAGTGGGAGTTAAGTGACTTATAGAAGACAGAAATACCTTTGGAAATAGGGGCTTTAGTGCCTTTTCCTATCTCAAGGAAGAAGACAAAAGCTTCTATTATTTGTGCTTCACAAACACATGTACTTTGAGTATAGGAATGGTAAATCCATAGAGCCTGTCAGAATTTTGTTTGTTTTTGCAGCATAAAACCCTAATACATCTCTTTCACAAGTAATCGGAGTAAATAAACCCTTGAATCATGTGCACATTCTCCAGGTGATTTCTATTGGGATTATGTGTTCTTTGCTTGTGGGTGTAAATGTGGTTGGGGGAAGAAGGGATTTTTTACCCCCTTCCTACTCTGCTGTGTTGGGTAGTTATGATAGAGCAGAACTTGAGGGGAATTGTAGGGTAACCACAGCAAGGAAGGCTTGAGTAACTAGCATGTAGCAATTTGTCTTTTTTCTTCCCCTGGCTCTTTTTTGGGGACCTTGTACTCTCTGTGACAAAAAGACCACTGTCTTGGTTTGAATGACAGGTGTCTGCTAAGGAAGGCAGGAACCTCCTTTAGCATGGAGAATGCAACCCCCCTCCCTCCAAATAGTTATAATTTTGAAATTAAGGGGTTCTTAGGCAAAGTTGTGGGAAGAGCAATAATAGTTCTTTATTAGGAGAACTAAAACAAACAAACAAGCAGTATTACAAAAAAACCCAAACCCACTGTCAGAGTCAGAATCCAGCCTGACACCCTGTGGGTCAGGGTGTTGGTGGCAGTCCCATTCAATGGTGGCTGCAGCCCTCCTGCAGTGGCAGATGTGGCTCTGTTGGAGCAGTGATCCTGGAGAAAGGTGCAGCCTCTGCTGAAGGTCCAGTGGTGATGGATGGGCCTGTTCTTCCTCCAGGAGTCCAGCGGAAAAGGCTGCCTTGCTGTTCCAGTATCTCAGATTTTTATCCAAGTGGGAATGCTTGGCTCCTCATCCTGGATGGAGCATTTTTCAGTGGAATGATGTTATTTTATCAGTGGGACTCAATGGCCCATAAGCAGAAGATCTCTCCCTGGAGGGAGGATCAATTGTGGAAGAGATAAAGAAAACTGGCCCTGCTGGTTTTTTTTTAACAGCTGGTCCATTAACAGAGGGTTACCCCACTCCCTCACCCCAGTTTCAACAGATGGTGGTAGAATACAGAGTTTTGGTTACATTTAGCACTGCAACCCAAGACAACCACAGAGCCTTTATTTGTAGTGAAAGACCTTCTGGCTCAAGTCAACCCTTGGTAGTTACAGCAGCACCTTGATCAAAAGTATCATGTTAAGCTTCCTCTCCTGAAAAAAATTGCCGAGGTTTAATGTGCACAATCCTGCACCATTTGTACTTAGAGAGCCCTTGCAGTTGTAGGAACAATGGAAGAAATAGCACTGAGCATGGCTGTAGGCTGTCCTGCAGATTCCAGCAATACAGCATTTGGCTTTGACACCATTCCTCTCTAAATGGATGAAGTGGCAACAAACATCTTCAAAGCAGTTTGCTTTAAGTTCACTCCTTTCTGTTGAGTTTTAGGAGAGTGCCAAGAGGGGATATAGTAACCTACCTCTTGGGATTAATATGTTATATCACATCTGTCTGCCTAATGCAGAGAAATCTCTGGTAATGTCAAATGCCTGACACTTCAAAGGCAGCTAGAAATCACCCGTTGAGATATTTATAGAGTCCTTCTATAGGGAAATGTCTTAATGTCTCCAGATCAGTAACTGCCTTAGATCTGAAGCAGGACAAGTAATTCTGTTTTTATTATCCATTCCAGTGCCTCATTAGTGATTTTTGTAGTTCTTTTTATTTTTTTTTCTCTGATTGGTCACATGAAGCATGCAGGAAGGCACTACTTGTAGGTAAGTTGACTCAGTGTCACATGTCAGTCACTGTAGAGAAAAGTGTAAGAGAAGGAGGGAGACAGACAAGCAAGGAGAGCAAAGTGGGTCCACTACAGGGCAAGAGCAAGTTACCTCTGCCTGGCCTCAGTGCAGAACACCTTGAAGTTTGGTTGTGTCATTGGGCTGTCCCTGGGTGCCCAGACACAACCCAAGCAATCAGAGACTTTGGCATGCTGCTTTTCCAAGCATGTCCCAGTGGGAACAGAGTCGTGCACTGCCAGGCAGGGTTAAGTAAGTTGACACATTCAAAGCTTGTACAACTCTGCTCCATGCTGGGGGAATGTTTTGGAAGTAGGAGGCATTCACAGGGACCTGGTGGGTGCTGTCTTGTCAAACTGCTTCAGAGAACTTTCTAAAGTTCACAAAAAAAAAAAGACAAAATTGGAGGTTTGACTATGGAATGGTCTATGCAGCAGCAGGTATGCTGGTATCAGATGGGACTCACTTTTTCTCTGTAGATGGAGGAGACTTTGCTGGGAAACAAGTGGGTCTCATTGGCATAGCTTTAAACTAGATGTGAAGAGGAAGCAGGACGATATCAGGCTTGTCCCTGGCAAGCTGTATGATGACAGTGTCTTGGCTAAAGACAATTTATGGGGCAGACACTGCAGTGTGAGTAACCTCCCGTTTTAGCTTTAACCACTACCCTTCACCAAAAAGGAGAGATGTACATGAGAAGATATAAGTAAAAACAAAAGTTTACTAGAAAAAAATACACAAAACAACCAGTAACTAGGAAAATAACAGCAATAACTGTTAGTTTCCTTAGTCCAAGGGACTAAGGAAAGCTGGCGAGATAAGCCCCCTCCTCTTGATGTGTGGGGAAAGAAAATGAAGAGATAAAAGTCCCCAACACAACAACAGAACCCCTATGATTACAAAAAAGCTCCCTCTTACCCCAAACAATAATCAACAGGGAATGAGGACAAAATGAAAACAAACCTGGAGACCAAAAACAGTCAAAGACCTCTCAAGCTGTTTACTTCATGAATTCTCTTGAGTGACAGCTCTGGCAGCAGTGGCAACTGGAACTTGGGAGCTGGGGCAGGAGTGAACCTGTGGTGTCAATTTCTCCGTGCAGTTCCTGCCTGGTTAGACCCAGTTGGTGTTGGCACTGCCACTCTGAGCCATGGGTGTGTTTTGGGAGGGGAGGAGCAGCCCCGCTGGGCACCCAAAACAGCAGCCCCTGACCTCACAGGTCTGGTGGTGGCAGCTGCCGCTGCACAGACGCATTTGTGAAATTTGCCCTGAAGCAGTGTAGGATTGTAAAATGCAGTTTCTTGGAGATGTAATCCAGACAAAGAGCTTGGAAAGAAACAAAAGAAGGCCTCTGTCTTAAAACGTCTCAGCTTCCTGATAATTAAACTTTATAAACAACCTGACCCTCCCCATCTCCTTGTTTCCCTCTCTGTCACCCAGGTCCTAAAGGGACAATAAGGGTTCTTGTGTATATGATGTAGCACAGATATGGAATAAAATACACTTTTTTTTTTTTTTTTGTTACCCCAAACAACCAGACGAGGGTTAGAGGGACAGGGTGCTGTTAAGGGTTCTCTTCTACTGACTCCAAAATCTGCTGGCTACATTGGAACACACTTGTGGTCCTTTGGAGATGAGCCCCGGAGACTCCTGAGACATAATAACAAACCATAAAACACCAGAGAATGATTTCAGAGGAATTAAGGGATGTTCCTGTAGGAAGGTGACACAGCCCAGCTGAGGTGCTTTTACAGCCTCGCACACAACATGAGCAACAATCAGGAAGAGCTGAAAGGCATGGCACTACTGGAAAGCTACAACCTTGTTGCCATTACTGCAATTTGGTGGGATGAATCCCATGACTGGACTGTGACTATCAATAGCTACAGGCAGTTCAGAAGAGACAGAGGAGGAAGGAGAGGCAGAGGACTTGCTCTCTACATCCAGAGAGGGCACCAAGGTTGAGTGTGGAGAGTTGTCTCTGAAGAACAGCCATGAGGAGGTTGAAAGCCTGTGGTTGGAATCAGAGAGCCCAGCAACAAAAAGAACCTTGTGGTTGACTACAGGCCCTTGACCAAGCCCTCTTGTTTCAGCTGCAGGAAGTATTGTGCTTGTAGGTTCTTGTCCTGCTGGGTGACTTCAACCACCCTGGCATCTGCTGGAAGTAGCATGGTGCGCTGTAAGCAATCCAGGAGACTCCTGAAACCCACAGAGAGTAGCTTTTTGACTCAGGTAATAGACAGCCTTCCCAGTGGGGAGGTGGTCCTGGGTCTATTGGTCACCAGTGCAGGTGAGTTAATTAGGGACACAAGGATTGGAGGTAGCCTGGGCTGCAGTGATCAGGCATCGGTGGTGTTCACAGTACTGAGGGATATGGGTCAGGTGAGGTATAAAGTTAGGCCCCTGAACTTTAAAAGTTTGGACTTCCAGCTCAATAGTCAGTGAGATTCCCTGGGAGACTGACCTCAGTGACAAGGGAATGGTACAGAGCTAGCAGATCTCTAGGGAAGTGTTCCATGGAGTGCAAGAGCTAGTGACGCCCAGAAGCAAGAAACTGGTCAAGGAATGTGAGTTATTGGCATGGCTGAGTAGGGACAGGCTGGTAAAATTGAAGGGAAAGAAGGAAATGAATAGAGAGTTGAAGCTGGCACAGGTGACCTGGGAAGAGTGGAGAGAGTTGTGTGGGGAAGGTGTGAGGAAGGCCAAGGCAAAGGTGGACTTGAACCTGGCAAGACACACCCCATTAAGACCAGGCTAGGAGTAATTTCCAGCACTGGTTTCTCTGATTAATTGCACAGTTTGCTGTGGATTTTTAGATAGGACCAACAGGCAAGCACAAGTCTGATTCGTCTGGGACTAAGCCACGTGTCAATCACCAAACTAACATAGCAGGGCAAAAGCACCCCTAAAGCTGTCGTTGAATTTTACCCATAGTGTTTTGTGTTTCCCTCTCACAGTGATGCAGCATGGTCTCTATGCAGCTGTGAGTAGTCTTTGCTTTGGAGCTGTGCCAGTCCTGCTGCAGCACAGTTTTGGGGAATTAAAGTCCATGTGCATCCCTCTATCCAGATGTCCTCTTGCTTTACTTACATAGAAAATGTAGGAGATGCAATAAAAGTTTATCTCTCTCTGCTGATGAAGATTTAGCACAATATCAACATTTATTCCAGCAATTGAGTGCTCGGTGGGCATTTTAAATTATCTTTGCAGAAAGAAGATGATGCTGAGATTGCCCTGCCTGGAAAACTGAGGATAATTCTGGGGTTTTTTTTACCAATTCAGAATAATGTTCTACAAGTTGAGCAACGTGATGCAGTTGTATTTTCTTTGATACACCCATATTATTGCTGCAGATCTCTCTTCTCAATTTCTTTTGGACAAGCACCAGAAGTTGGTACTGTGGTAGTAGTAGTGATATCACCTGTAAGAAGAATATCTAGGGCTGCATGTTTGTTTGTTTTTTTTTTAACTGAATCGTGCTATTTTCATAGTCTACAATTTGTCCTTAGTGTAAAGCTTGTTTATCATCCACCCTGGACCCTTCTTTTTATCTTGTTTTCTTGGTCCAAGAAAAGAGCAACTTAATGATTTTTTTTCTCTTCTGTATGTGAATATAATTTAATATGTGTATGCATATATATTTTCTAACAAAAATATTTTATTTTGTTCTAATAGTTCCCCAAAATTACTCTTTCAAATACTAATTTTTAAAAATCCAGTTTAGTTAATGAAAAATTTAAAGGTATTTGTTTTTTTGTTTAGGACAAGATACAAATAATTACAACTTAGGTAAATTTAGAACAAAACTAGTCTTCCCACCAATGAACTCCTGACTTGGTGCTTGGACTGTAGTTCATGTGAAGGAGAGGAAACTTTGCTTTTCTTACTCATAGGCCAGTGCATAGCAAAATTCAGGGAAAATCTCTCTATGAGAGGTGAGGAGTACTGACCTTTTATGTTGGTATTTAAGAGTCATGGATTACATTGTTTTCTTTAAGGAGAAAGACTTGTAAACTTTGTTCTCATCCTTGCCTGCTGATCTTTTAGATTTCAGTTCTCAATTACTTGCTATTCTGTAAGCTTGCATCTATTCCGTAAGCTTACATCATTGACACCGTTTATTTTTCTTTCAGTGAATTTATCTGCCCTGTTGTCTCATCTCAGGCCTTGTACCATGTTTTATGGCTGGGATGAAAACATCAGATTGAAGATAACTCTTATTTTAGGAGTATCGTCATTAATCCATTTTTCCTTTTTAGCTTTGTTTGCCTAAAACCTGCAATTAGACATCCTTGCTAGGGAAAAACAAAAGTATCTCTAGAAAGAGAGCTCCAAAATTAAATTTATCTTTTTGTGATCTACTTTGTCACATTGAAATAAACTTCTTGGGCTTTGCCAATACAGATTTTTCCCAATTAATTAGTTACCATCATCTAGTTTTCTTGGAAAGAGCCTGAGTTTCCAGTTTGGTGGCACATGGATATATCTGATTGAGTGGTGGTGCCGTGCAGGATCTTACAGACCATCATTTCTGGCAGACTTGGACACTAATGTCTTGCCATACTAAATTGTGGATTGCCTTCAGCTAATGCAGCGAATTGGGAAAAGCATGATTGAAACTTGCTTCTATTAAAGGAAAAAAAAATCTATGGCCTGTTCAAGTGTATCAAAATACAATTAGATAAAATAATATTTCTATAAACTAGAATTGTTCAGTTTGCTTCATTCAAACTAAACAATAATATTGCATTCTAACTTTCTTTTATGTCTTAGCTATCTGTGGTTGATTTATAAGTAGTTCATTGAGACAGAGGTTGTATGCTGAGATGACTAAACAGAACACAGACACTTCTAAAGACACCTTTCTAGTGAAAGTGTGGGTGTTTCTCTTGTCTTATGAGACTGTCTCCTCCTTTTTTAGACTAAAAATCTCACTATAGATGAAGGACAAGGGTCTGTTTTAGTTAAATCACTATAATACAAGAGAAAAAAATTACTCACTTTAGGGTATTTCTGAATACATAAATACAAATAAGGCAGGCCTAAGCATCAATTTTAATGCCAACATGTGTTTTTTTTTTGAGCTGAACAAAGCAAGAAGCACATGTAGGTGCTTACAGTGGTGATACGCTGCAATGGGTTAGTAATGAGACTTTTGCAAAGGAAGCACTAATGTTCATGTTTTCCTGAACCAGAGTAAACAAAGATGTAAACATTGGTGTCTGCACACAGTTCCATTACAAAATATGCTAATTTTCCCTCTCTGATCTACCTCCTGCAGAGTTAAACAGGCAGCTTTAAGGTCAGAATACAAAAATCCTCATGTATGATACATTTATTTAATGTCTTTCTTGCTAAAATCTACCTACATTTCTTAATTCTTTTGGTGGAAGGAAGTATCCCAAATAAAATTCTTCTCTCCTGTCTAATAGAAACAAATTCTGAGGTTCTCTTGTTTAACAACTGTGCAACCTCTTGCATCAAGATTAAACACTTTGTTTTGTCCCCAGGCAGTTGTATATTTATTGCTCTTGAGGCAGTGCTATTTGAAATAAATGGAATTGAAAGATCCTGAGAAATGGTTTCTGAAACACATATATTGAGTTATTCTCTCCTGTGTGAGCAGAAAATGCTCCTGATGCTTCTCCCTGCACCCTTGCAAAGGAAAATAGCTGATATAAAAATATCACATGATGGGGTGGTGAAAAGGTAAGCATTTTTATTCTCAGTCACTGAGGCTTTTTGCTGCTTATTGTCCTGAAAATAATTAGGTTATCTTTATGAAATGTATTACTATTCACTAAAGATAACATAGGTAAGGGCATAATAGAGGACAAAATAAAAGATAAAAGGAAAAAGTCTCTCCTTTTCTGCATCAAAAGGTACAATATGAAAACAAAAAAAAATAATCATTGGCTTGGAAATAGTCTTAAAAACGTCTCAAGATTCAGATATATTTTGGGCTGGTGACAGGGCTTATCTCTTCTTCCTGATCAAAATAATAAATGCTCACCAAGAGAAAAAGTTCTTTTATGTTATAGAGAAAACAATTTCCATGTAGCTTTTGTGTGTGTGTACGCATATTCATAAAATATGGATTAGCAGCACTAGGTATTCAGCTAAGTAAATATTCATAAAATAAAGGTGAAATTGATATTCATTTCCCAATAGAGAGTAATAAGCATATTTTGATTTCTTAGTAAAACATCAAACTAAGGGGAGAGAAAGCATTTTCTTTTGCCTGGACATGTTTTATTCCTTATTTTCACTGTGTTGATCCTGCTGGCAAAGATTTCCTGACATTTTGAATATACAGCATTGCTAATATTAAATGTAGAAGAATCGTGTCTATTGCTTAAAACATAAAAAGACATTTTGGGTTCTTTTTTCTTTTTTCTTTGATTCCAGCTTTTGTATTAGGGGTACATTAAAGTTGCATATTGAAGTCTTTTTTTATATATATGAGAGATAAGAATGCCTTTTATACTAAAATCTTATATTCTTAGAAGTATAGGTTCTGGAGCCTTGTTAGTGATATATGCTAACAGCTATTGAAGGACTCAATAAATAAGATACATGCTGCAGTCATGAACTGTATACTTGTAGGTATTCCTGACAGCTTTCTTTGCAGTACACATGGTCATTTATAGTAATAAAATGGAATTGTTTTTGAAAGTAACTGAAAATTAAGTGTATGTTCTAAAGCTCTACCTGAGAGATCTCAAGAAGAGCTCTATTTCAAGCAGCCTGTTGAATCAGGGAAAAATTACATGTTGGTGTGCAAGCAGGCAAAAGTTTAAAAAAAATCAAATCCTCAAAGTAAAGCAGAATGCAAATAAGGTGTTTTTTGGGTTTTTAAAATTAATTTTATTTAATGTTGAAAGAGTTGGTTTAGTCTCCTGTTTTTCAGAAACAAAATGTTTCAAACCCAAAATTGAAGAATATGTCTTCCTGGAATTAGTATTTGATATAAAATAGATTTGGAATATGTCTGTTCTTTACCTAGATATCTGTTGGTATTGATTCTTTGTTTCAGATGGGCAATTTTGTAAAAATTATTTCACCTCCTTCTTCTGTTTCACCCTTTTTCTTGGGTCAATTCTCTTTCCAGGCTGGAGAGATGGGCTCATTTGTGCAAGTACAGAGTAGACAGCTCGCATCCTCATCCCTCTCTGCTCTGATGGTGTTTTGCTCTTTGAACACAGACAGTACTCTAAAATAGCAGCCGTATATTGGACAGTCAGGGAACATGAGGTCTTTGTTCTACTCGTTTTCTGGACTTTGCTGATTTATGCATTTATTAATGTGTAGGCTAAGTGTGTTCAGTACTGTAATTTCAGTGTGTTCATTCCCAATAAGGAAAATAAAAATAAAACTGTTTTGGCAACTGGCATGGAGCTGGGGCGAGTCAGTAAATAAATGTTATGTATTTAAAAAAGATTTTTTTATTTTTGAGCTGTTAGAGGAAAGATGATCATTGTCATATAGTTTGATTTTTTTTTTTCTGAATTACACCATCTCTGCATGGCACTGATCATTTTCACATGCTGAATAAATTAGAAGCATCATAAATGATGGCAGCAATCTCCACTAACAGAGCTTGTTGATACCTGCTTGTTGAAGTCTATTATTTAAAATAATTCCTTTGGCTTTGTCAATGTTTACACAGGCCAGCATCTTTAATGTTGATTTAAGGTTATCTCTATATTCCATAACTAGAATACAGAACATTTTTATCGATTTCTTAGCCACACTCTTCTACTTTACTATCCATAAATGAATTTTGATTCATAAAAGAAAAACCCTGGAAGTCAAATGTCAGCTATCATCCAATATATTGCTCTCTACTGCAAGTAAAATAAGCTCCATCTCATCTTGAAAATATAATGCATGTAAGTCTTCTCTGAAAGAATTTCAATAAAATATTGACGTAAGCACTTTTTTTATTTTTGTTTGATAAGGTATTTTGAAGATACGGATAACAACACAAAACAAAGCCTGGAGCCATTTTGTATTTTTTTTTTTTTTTTTTTTTAACTTTTCTACAAAAGGTGCATGTCTTCTTTGTGTTAAAGAAAATACTCTGTGGTGGAAAATGGTATTGTCTTGAGTGATCTGTGTTAGTAGATTTTGTGCTGGGAGTTATGATCAAGCCTAGCAAAGTCTAATAACAAATGAAACAAGTTCTGTACACACTCCTCTGGATATCACATTTATTACTTATGTCACATTCAGGTGCCCTGCTTTTAAAGAATGTGTTTCTGTGCAATGCTTTTGGTTTTCTCCTCTGAAGTGTATGGCTTAGTAATATGTGCTATTAGAATGTTTGTAATTCCATGAACAATCTAACCTGATTTCCTCTTCATACTTCACAGCCTAAAAACAGACAAAGGCAGCTCATAATAAGAAATCTGATGCCACCTGGAAAATTTGGGCACAATTGAAGATAGAAAAATACCACCTTCTAGAGACTTATACACTTGGAAAAAGATGCATTGCAATTTATGTGTTGTTGTTGTTGTTTTTTAGTTTTTTTTTACAGAAGTCCACATAATTGACGTCTGTAGCCCTCCCCTTGTCCACTGATCAAGTTATTCCATCATAGAAGGCCTCTGGGTTGGTCAGGCAGAATTTACCCTTGGGGAAACCTGGATCACCTCCCTGCCCTCTCTGTGCCATAGCAGAGCTCCTGGGAGGATCTGTTCCATGATCTTGTCAGGCCCAGAGGTGAAGCTGATAGATCAGTACTTCCTTCTACCCTTCTTTAAAAGATGGGTACAGACAGGGCTTCCCCTTTTCCAGTCACTTGGGACCTCACCTGGCAGAAATCAAGTGACTGCACTTCATTCATTGAATTCTTTTGCAGAAAGCAAAGGCAAATTGTGTGATTTTTGTGGAACAAATTAAAAAATGGTGATCACTAGCATTGCAGTGAATATCAAATGAACATATAATAACAGAACATTAGGAAACAATTAGAAAAAGTGCCTAGACATTATTAATTCATGCACTATTCATTGTACCAACATTGATCATGTGAAAGAAGTGTGGTGTTAGTTACATTTTAATCATTCCAGCGTTGAAGAAGGACTAATTATTTTCAAATAGTGATGGGAAGGATCCAGCTTTATAAAAAAATCATGGAATGTCTAATTTACTCCCACAGTGCTTTAATAGGGAAACATATGGCTGCCATTATTTGCAGGACAATGGAGGCTATCAGAGCAATTGTTCAGGTTTCAACTCCTACAAACAAGATAGAGGTACAGTTGCATTCACAGGAGGCTGTGCTAACTGTGGGATGAGTGTGCTGTGCTGAACAACCCATCCAGAATAGGACTTGACCAGACTGAGCGTTATGTCCTTTCCAGCCAAACTACTTGGATTTCTTCAGTGCCTTGGAAGAGTGCTGGTGAATGAGAGCAGCAGGTAGCTTTCTTCATGGGCTTGGAGTGAGTGAGGGATGTGCTTTCTTTGCATACAGCTGGACAATAAAGGGAGTAGAGCAGGGTGTTGCCTTTATCCTCCACAGGGGTAAGCATTTAGGGGCTTCCAGTCCCCTCTGAAGAAAAAAGTTTCATGTATCTCCTTGGAAAATCATCTCTGGTCTTTCACAGATGTATGCCTGAGAGGAAAACTAAAAGTTTGGTGCATCCTTCATAAGAAAGTTTTTCAGGTTGAGGCTCTGTGAAGGTGCTCAGGGGTTTAGAGCCTGGTGGAACAGTTGTGAATTAGAGAAGCAGATACTGTCATACTTCGTGGTCAAGATGCCAAACACTAAGCCCCATTTGTATGTTTTGTATGTGATCGCTCCTTGTTCTCCCTTTCTCTCTCCTCTAGGCAAAGTACCTCATAAATGCTTCCACACAGAGAGGTGGATCTCTAGGGCTTTCTCTTCTGTCCAAATTCTATTCTGGGAGTTTTTCTTCCTGGAGTGACATCCTCCTGAGTGGGGACTTGGTGGGCTCTCTTTGAAATTATATATGTGTCTTGCTCTTATTTCTGTATCTTGCTATAACTTTTGGTTTAGGAGACCTCAGATCAGTTGTAATGATAAAATCAAAACACAGAAGGATGGTTGGGTGATGAGAATCAGTGAGCTAAATCTGGGGTGGTCTAAGCAGCAATTCTGTATTAAATGAATAGTGCTTGGGAAAAACTCAAGAACATGGGTTTAGATCAGTGTAAACGAAGCCTACTGTAGATTTTTGGCTCTATACTTTGTCTCTTTTGTATGTTAGAGGAAGGTAAAGATCAACCTGTAAACCATAGTAACATACAGTTAGTATTGTATCAGGGTTCCTTTGGTATATTCTTTTTTGTTACTTCTGAGTTTGGTGTATTTATGTTACTCAGGGACAAAAATAACATATTTTCTAGACTTCCTTATTGAAGTTTAATTTCACAGAAAAAGCAACATGTTCTTGCTTTGGTATTGGACTCTAAGTGGATGCTTTTTATTATATTATCTTCCTTAGTTTTGTATAGTATTGATGAAATTGAAAATCAGTGACCTGACAAAAACAAAATAATACAGCATGAAAACTGCTACCATGATTTCATGCTGTGTTAATGCAAGGATGTCATTCCTGCTTCAGAATAATAACAGTGTTTTGTTTCTGAACTTATAGCATCTCTCTCTCCCTCTCTTCCTCTGCCCACTCCTCATTTTCCTTTTAAATAGAGCTGATGCTACAATGAAATTCTTTTTAATCACATCTCTTGGTTGTTTTTTTTAGTGAGTTACTGCCACTAACAGGAAATTTTTTTGAAGCAGAGAGAGGAATCTCTGTATTGCATAGGCGTATGCAGAAATGTAGAAAGAATCAGGCTTAACAGTCACTACAACATGGTTAATTGCAGAATCTGGGAATTTTTTTAGTCATTCTTTCTCAAAGAATCATCACTCAGGCTTCATGGCAGCACTATTTGAATTCCCACAGGGCACTGCTTGTCTTGGAATATGCAGAATGATAGTCACTCTCTGTTCTCAACAATTCCTGTTCTCCTACAGGTGCCAGATGTGAAGAAAGACACTAAACTCTGATTAACATACTCACTGAACCTACAACAATGTGATCAGGTTTCCTATTTTACCAGATTAGAGACTTCCTTATTGAATCTCCCTAACTTCCCAATAATGGTAGAACATACAAATGAGATGTGAACATTCTAAGTTTTACATGAAAGGTGAGGAGGTGCTTGGCAAATTCTTCTACTGAGGGAAACATGTCTTTCAGATCCCAGAAACCTGTTTAGACTCTGCTACCATACAGACTTATCTGTCCAGAGTGGGAGGGAGCAAATGCCAAGTCTCAGGTTAAAGGAGAGCACCAGCTCCACTTTGTTTTGGCTGTCCCACTGTTTCTTCACTGCTTGCAGAAGAGGGTGGGCCTGGCTGTTTATGTGTGCACAGAACGAAATTTCTCTCTCTCTCTCCTGAACTCATGCCCTCTCCTTATGCTCTGCCTCAAGAAAAGAGGTCAATTTAAAAAAACCAAATGGACCTGTCCCCCTCCCCCAATCCCAGAAATAGTTTATTGCATTCACAGCAGGGACCTGAAGGGCTGTTGATACAAAAGTCTCTCTGTGTTTATTTGCTTCACAGTTCAAGCATTTGCTCACAATTCTTGAAGTCTGAACCGCTTCAGAATCTCTTCTCACGTACAAGGAATTTCCTTGACCTTGGTTATTTTAGGCAGAAAATAATTTATGATTCAGTGAGCCAGAGAGAAAATACATGTGAATATGAGGCTTAGTGGTTTGTATTCACCTGAGGGCTCCAGTTTCCATCCTAAGGACTGATTCGGCACAAATGTTAATTTTTGACACAGGAATTTGAAGTTCTCATCCTTGCTAAGGTGATTCATATGCTGCAGAATGGGGAATGTCCTGATGGGTATGGTAATCCACATATTTAAAACAGGTGGGAACATGAGATTGAGATCTCTGGCCATAGGGAATATTTCAGTTGGCCTGCAAGAGTATTCTGACTGTTTATGAGCTGTTTTGTAGGGTCAAATAAGAGGTACCTCATCCTGTAGCTTGATTAAAAATACAAGGACAACCTCTCCTTTATTTTGAAAGAGGTAATTGGTCACTTCTTGCTTAAGACAGAGGTTTTTGTGATGCTTATTAATAGACTCAAACAGTTCTTTGCCGAACAGGCTAGTTTGCCTCACCAGCTGAGTTACCATTCTGTCGTGTTCCCTTCTTAGAACAATTTTCAGAATTTTCGATCTCCATCAGATAGTACTGGGACAAATATAAAATGGGTGATAAAGGAAAAAATAGAGTCCCCTTCCAAATGATAATTTCTTTTTGCTGAATTAATTTTGTTTTGGAACTGCGCGTTTGAAATCCATCACTAACTCCTGCTTGCCTTCAGCCTGCCTGAAGCTCTCTCTGCTTTGTCTTGCTAATAAAGTGTTATGTGGTTCAGTTTTATGTTTGTTTCTTAAACTGTTCTTCCCTGTTGCCACTGTTTTTTCTGGTTGTTTGCAGTTTCAGCATCTCTTGTTTGTTCTCCTCCCCTGCTGTTTTTCCATTCTTGCAGCCCTCTGGGATATTGCCGTGAACTGCCCATCTGATGGGTTTCCTGCTGACTTTACTTGATTGCTGGAGCCCTGGCATTAGCTGCACACAGCTCTGAGGTACCATCCGTGGGTTCCACACTGCCTGGTGGGAGGCCAGGTGCTCCAGCCACTCAGCTCCAGTACCTGATCTAGCTCTGAGACTGGCTGGTTTCAGCCAGACTGCAAGAAAGGACCTTTTTGGTCTATTCTTCCAAGTTTACATATGTATGCCAAAGGATTCTCCAAGTGTGGTTGTTTGGATTTTGCTGCTATGGCAGCATAGGGGATTGCTGTAACTTAATGAAGTTCTAATCTAAGTATAGGAATGTCATGTGAGGGCTTTGATTCCTTTGAGTTTTTTACTAAATATGATAAGGGTTTTTTTTTTTGTTTGGTTCTTTTTTAGATGAACATTTTTTTTCCACCAAAGAATGATTTCAATGAAAATGATCTATTCATAATTACTTGTTATGAAAAACAGATTTTTATTACTGATAGAAGCATGAGGTGAAAAGAGAGGTATAGAATTTAACATTCTTTATGCTAGAATTTAAATTTACCATAAAATTAAACCCTGAATTTCAGTTACATGAATTGATTTAAAATCTTTGTGGAGGTATTCATTCAGTCTTTCATCATCTTGAATCTTTTAAGATATTATTTTTAGTATTGGGATACATACAGGAGGGCAGTTACCTCTGGGATGGAGGCAAACATCAAAAAATGGGTTTTATACAATATCAGTTATTGATATTGAAAGTTTTGCTTTACAGATTTGTAGAACTGCCCACATGTTTTATGAAGACAAATTAATCATATCCAACTAAACAGTGAAAAAGAGGATGAAGAGGATGGAACAAAAAAGAATGATAAGTAGAGAGACTGCAGTTATTGTACCAGAACACGTGGGCTTTGATTTTTGTAGCTACTTTTCATCATGGGAGAGGTCTTTTTCAGAGCTTATAGAGTTTCAAAAATGTGTTAAGGGAATTTTTAGGGAGAATTTTTTTAGTCATCATGGGACATCACAATGGGAAAGGGCATGGTGAGTAGAGGGAGAATAGGAAGGTGGGGTGGGAGTGAGAGTGGGAATGCTCTGGGAGTTGCCAAATGTGAAAAGGACCCAAGGGAAAACCACAAGGAACAGAGCTGTCATAGCAGTGCCAAGTTTCAGTTTGGGTTCCCTTTCCTGAGGAAAGTTTATTTGCAGAGAAGAGATTCTCCCAGAGATGTTTTATTAGCCAAACACAGGACAAATGAATTTGTGGCAGTGTAAAGGACTGTAAAAGTGTGAGGCAATAATGGGCCATGATCTTCCATCAATAATGAGCTGTGATTGTTCATGGTAGAGCTGCTGAATGCACCTCTGCCCACCCCCTAACCCCTCCAAGTCATGTTCATACCTCCCCAGTTTCTGAGAAATCAAACCTACATCGAAATGCAGGTTTCAGACTCTGTGGCTGGATCATTTTTGATTTCTTGATGAGAAGAGTTTTCTTCCTGATCTTTTAAAATTCTTCAGCAGTTAGAAAAGAATACCTTTTCTAATGCCAGATTAAATGCTAATAAAATGTCACATTTAAAACCAGCTGGTTTTAAAACCACGTGGTTTCACAGGAACGTTGAAGCACACAGCTGGTTCCAGAGAGAAGTGGTGATATTCTGATTTATTTTGTTTATGTCTATGTAATTTGTCTTTCAGTTCAAATACAGTAATGGGCAGTATTCAAGTACATTGTGAATGGAATGGGTTGGTTTCACATTTGGGAGAGCAAGTTCACATAAAAACAAGATATTATTAAAGAGCTTAATTCATCATTGAAACAATGTTTCTTCAAATGTGATGGTTATTTGTTGTTGGAGCCCTAAATTGCACCTGTATGTCCCCCTAAAATAAACAGCAATTGAAACAGCATATTTTGGCTTGATGCAGAATTTCTCAGATTTTAGGTGAATTCTATAGATGCTTTCAGGCTAGATGAACATATTTGTTCTTTCTGTCTTCTTTAATTCCTGGAGGCACACTGTGTAACAACTTTACAGGTCAGTTGTGACAATTGCATCAGGCCGCTGGGTCCCTAAATCAAGTGCTGCGGGCAGAGTGGAGGCAGAGGCCACCCTCACACCCTTCCTGCGGGGAGGTGACAAGCTGGGGGAACCCCACCTTTGTGGCACCTTGTGTCAGATGCAAAGGAAACCTGTCTGCACAGGCCCACATCAGCTGTGAGGTAAACTGCATGGCCAAGGGGAGGGGGCAGGTTTGTGTTTCCTGTGTGTTGTGTTGCTTTAGGGGTGATTTCAAGCTGTGCTTTCCAAGGACACACATCAGTGGCTTCCCAAAAGCCCTCCAGAGGTGCAAACTGATCTGCCACTGAGTGTGCCACCTCCTTGTGGTATCCTGTCGCCCTTGTTTTTCAAGTTTTCTGAGGCCCTTTCTAACTTGATGTTTTTGATTGTTCTTAGTTCTTTCTCCCACACAGGTGTTGTTATCAGAAGTATGTTTTTGATACAACAAAGTTGTTCACATACTTTCTCTTAGTGTGAAGAACAACTGCTGGACAGTTGTCTTGACCAATGGGATTGGAGAGGTGTCAACCTCCTTCTCCAAGCCTTGGTCTTTGTAGAAATACTATAGAGTCAGATGTTTTAATAAATAAGTTTTAGTCTTCTCATGAGAAAGTGCGTGTGTGTCCTTGCGTGTTCCACAGCAACAGTATCTCTGTGGATATGAACTGCTTTGCTGCTTTTCTTGCTTCCTTTTATTAAAAATGATGTGTTTGTTCAGAGAAAGTTAATCCAGGAACCATCCATGTCATCTGCAGAAACAGGAATGCCAATTTTGGCCAGTTACTGACACAGGATTTAAATAGCAAGCAAAAAATTCTTCCTACTTATGATCAGGAAGGTACCTAGCAATAATTTTTTGTAGGTGCAGGCTGGTCACAGCAAATGGCAAAGTAGTAAATCTGCTCCAGGTATTTATGTTTTGCTTTAGGTTGCAGAAAATTCCACAATTCTATTTCTTTATTGCATAGCTTGCTCCTGCTAGTTGCTGTACAATTACTGAATTAGAAAGTCAGGAGAAATTATAAAATAGTGCAAAGTAGGTGTTTCTTCATGGATACATTTGCTTTGTTGTTGGAATATATGTGCAGCAATACAGTGCTTTGCGGCACTCATTAATACTTTTATGAAAATAAAAATAGAAGCTATTTTTCTCCAATTTATTCCATTTTAGGAATTAGCAAAATTAAGCTTTCTTCTCTTTTAATCGTATTTTACAGGGAAACTGTAATCTCTTAATCTCTAGGAAGCTTGTCCCTATTGGTTTACGCATTGGCACTGGCTGGCATAGAGCCTGTGGAGCCTGCAGTTGGTATTCTGCAGCTCAGAGGGGTGTGCTGAGAAAGCAAAGGCCAAATTCTGCCTACACATGTGCAACTCGCTTTGACTCCAGGGCAGGAGATTTGCACTTGGGCTACACAATAAATTGATTGTCAGTTCAGTGACTGACTTAAAAATAAATAAATTAAAATGGTCAGGACTGACAAGAAACAGATCTCTCTTTACTCCTCCTCACTTTTCCCCCCCAGTTATTCAAAGCAAGATGCTTTTTTCAAACAAAAAATAATTCCCAGACATTTTAGATAAAGCAAAAGCTAGATTTTCAGGATGATATAGATGCTATCACAAAACAGGTGCTGCAGTTTTCTTATATATATTGGATCAGAAACAGTCCAAGTCTCTACTGATTTTAAGGAGGTGCACTTTCGCCCCTCTTCACTTAACTTAAAAATAAATGACCTAACTGGAATTACATGCTATTACAGAATGTTGTACTTTTCTGTTGGAACATCTCCACTATGTATTAAATGCTTGTGCATCTCTTTTGGTCAGCAACACAAAAGCAACTCTACAGGCTGTTGCTAAGAACATTCTGGGCATTCCCAGGTTACTATATTAATGAATCTAAATGCTCAGTAGAAAAGAAATGATAGACTGAGAGGGCATTAGTCCACAATTCTTCATCACTTTGTGTCTAAGATATTTTCCTAAATGCTTAATTTGGTTCAGAGAGGGATTAGATTTGAATCTGAGCCTCTGCCAGCACGTTCTAATTGTTGGGCTGCAAAGCCAGACAGCTCCTTTCTGGGCAAAATATTGTGAAAGTAAAAATTATCAAAATATTTTGGGAAAGTAAGAAGTATCCACTTTGACAAAAGCAGATCACTGTCTACAAGTACCTGAAAAGGGATCATGGCAAGGTGGAGGTTGGTCCCTCCTCCCAGGTGACAAGTGGCACGATGAGATGAAACGGCCTCGTGCTGCAGTGGAGAGGTTTAGATTGGATATTAATAACAATATCTTCACCTAAAGGCTTGCCAGACATCAGAACAAACTGTCAAAAAAGTGCTTGAGTCACCATCCCCGTAGACTTTCAAAAGACATGTAGATGTGGCACTTGGGGACATGGTTTAGTGGCAGTGCCTTGCAGTGCTGGGCTAGCACTTGGACACATTGTAGAGGTCTTTTTAAGCCAAAAATTTCAGTGATTGTATGAGCTAATCACTGGGACTCTTGTTTCTTTTGTATTCTTTGGTGGGAGTTACTCCGTGTAGACTTGCTTTGATTTTTCCATTTCCTTGAGTTTAACTTCAGTCTGAGAGCTTGATATATCTGAAATGTATGGTGAAGCTTTTCTTTCATGAGATATCATTAATTTCTTTCAAGATAATATCATGAGAATGGCATAATCTTGCATTGTTATAAGTTTAGCATGGCAATATTTTAATTTTTGAAGAATTCTCTACTATACTTATGTATCCAGAAGATATTTTCCCTTATAAATGCAGTCGGAGGACACAGTATGTCAGAAATAAAATATTGTGAGAATTAGCTCCAGAAAATATTCTTGAAGCTAAACTTCATAACTAAAGACAGTTGGTTGTATGGAGTCATTATTCTTTTTATCCACTCCTTTGTTGAGACAAGTTAGTGGAAAATCCTACTTCCCTGGTCTGGCATAATGGTTTGAAGTCAGTGGACAAGCTCTCATGATTTCAGTCTCCTTTTGAAACCCTCTATCACCATTTCTCAGGCACTTCTAGTGCCTGGGTTGGTATTTTTAAATAGCTTCTGAACTGTGCTGTTTGACATAGACATTTCACCCAGTTTGGACAGTCTTCCTTTGTGTGACTGTTAATTTAAACCTTGTGGTTCTGTTCTAGCATAATTTTCCCATCCTCTTCAGGTGGGCAGCCCCTTAACTGAAGCCACAGCCCACTTGCTTACACTTGCTATAGAAATCTGGTTATAAGACCTTGAAGAATTTATCTGCTTGCATTTTTCCAGATTGTGAATAACCAATAGCCTTGAAGGACAGTGGTATAGGGCAAAGCACCACTGGGCATGTTCAGCTGCTCATGATGGAGGTGGTGCATCACTGTGGGAGCCTGTAGCGTCAGGCACTGGATTTTTGCAGGGTGTTCTGACATGGCTCTGTCTGCTTGCAGTGTGTGAAAACCAGCTCAAGACAGCCTGTGAGGGCTGGCTTGGCTCTGTAGGTCCCAGCTCCCTTTCCTCCCTTCCAGAAGGGGCAGGGGACAAGAAGCTTAAGGATTCCTTTCAAAACAGAACTCCAAGCAGCTTGTGACCCTGCCTCAAAATTGTGAGTTTATAGGCACATGGGTTAATTTTTTCTCATTCTTTGAGCAGGAAAGTGGAAGAAAACTGGTTGGCTTTTTAAAAATGTAATGGTTTTTTAATTATACTGTCTATCTGAGTCATGCAAAATCTCAGTGATTCCCCTGTGAATAGCATTGCCTAAAAATTACCTTAAATGTTCAATTACTTGGTATTCCAATTCTGTCTCAAATTTTTAATAAATGTACTTTTTTTTCTGCTAACTGTATTCCCTCCCATACTCGGTAGCCTTTTTTTTTTTTTCCTCTTTATCTATGTACAAATGCTCAGTAGACTAATTAAGGTTTCTGAAGGTTTAACCTTGTCTTATACAGTAGATCCTGATACTTGCCATGGTGTTAGCTCAGTAAACTGCAGGGAAGGGTTCCAGAAAACATTGTGTAATATTGCCAAACAGGGCTTTGCTGTTGAAATTACTCATCCCACAGATCTTAGGTCAATGCTAATGTGACAGGGGAGATTTAATCCTATGGGAAGGAGTTTTCATCACGTGGTTTTGAAAGAAATTTTATCACCTGAGTCCAAAGGGAACTGTGCTGTTTGTGTTTACTTAATTGTTTTTGTGAAAGAAGAGTGTATTTTTAATTAATTGCCAAACAAAAGCAAGTCATGCACTTTGCTCACATCTGAGCACTCTGGGATGGTTCTGCATCAGCAGAGAATATTCCCCTGTTTTTTTGTAAAGGAAACATATTTCTGAAATAATTGCAAAAATATTAGGGGAACCCTCCCACCCTAGTTATTTCAAAAGAGATGCAAGACAATCACAGCAGCTTAGATCCTGCTCTCCTTGATGTCACGGTGTGATGCCATCAAACAGTTTTAGCTTCTGGTGCTGTACTTTTTGTTTGATAAAATTAAAAACTTTTAAAATGTCCTGATCTTACCTCATGGAACTATTGTTAGTTCTTTTCCTTGAGATTTTGCACCATAAGTCTGGAATACTTTTTATTTTTCTCCTGAAAGCTTCTGTTCATGTTGTGTATTTTTGCCAAAGTCACCAAGTGGCCAGGACCTGGCTCACAGCAGAACTCATACTGCTCACACTGGCTGGCAAGGAGCCGCAGAGATCTTCACTGGATTTGCAGTACTCAGAAATAACAGAGGGCAGCATAATTTATGTTTTTGGGTTTTTGGATTGACCAGATACTGGGTGATGTCATTACCCTGTGTTTGGACCAAATACACAATATATACACGTCTAAGAGCAAAGATTTGTGCCAAAATTGCACCCTTGCCTATAGGATTGACAAGCCTTAAAAAATATAAAGCTACATCAAAATTAAAAAGGAAAAAAGGAAGAAAGAAATCCTCTTTTGTTGTATAATACTAAAGAGATGTATCAAAATCCATAAATTAGGCACAACTTTAAATCCACATATAGTTTCAATTACATACATCTGTTTCTCCTTAGGAAGAATGAAGTGAGGTCAACAACTAAACATTTTACAGCCATCAAGATTCTGGGATGCCTTTTAAGCTATATACATATGTGATTTGTAAGAAACCTATTTATATGTAAAATTTCTCATTTGAACATTCATTCCTTTTATTATGCAAACTCAAAATTTTTTGGAAGCTACAGGCTTCGAAGTGAAGTGAATGCACGTATTTCAGCCCAATGTTATTGCTCTAATTTTTTTTCTTTTTAACCCCCTGATGTTTCTGTTATCGTGAAGAAAAATATCTGTTTAACTTTCAGATCTGCAGAGAGTAGGGAATAGATGAGACATAGATTTTCCTTCAGAAAAGTATGTAAAAGGTTTCTGAGTTCTTTGACAAAAATAAAAATTAAAGCCTTGATGGAGGTTTTTGAGAGAAGATGGGAAAGGGAGAAATATAATATGCTGGGACTCAAGGTAAAAGATTTTTTAAATCTTTGAATTTTATGTAATTTCATGTATTTGAGTGACACTTCCTTCTCTCACCCAGTACCACTCACAGCCTTGAGTATAACCCAGTTCCTGCAGCTGTGAGAGTCTCATTTTGACCCTGGTGATGTGTCATATAGAACATCATCTTACCAGTAATGTTAATAAAGGTGATAAATTTACTGATAAGGTTTTTTGTAACACAAAATACAATAAAATACATTTTACATTCATCCTAAATGTACGATATAATGTATTGACCTTCCTTGAGCCTGCAGCCTTTTTGAATTTCTCAAATATTAAAAAGTGAGCAAAGACTTAAGTAAGCTTGCTCAACAATAAATCAAACAAGAAAGCAGAATTGCTTGGAATACATAATCATAAAACCTTCATGCATAAAATGAAAAGCAAAACACTGACCTAAATTTTTAATAACAGGAAAAGTCTGTTAATACCTGTTGTATAAACCCCTAATCTTTACAGTTGTTAACAGAAACTGGAGTGCATGCATAAAAAACCCCTCTTCACAGCAATGCTGTTATCCACATCAATCAAGATAATCCCACAGTAAAACCTTGCTAAAGAGGAAGTGTGGTGTGTTTGGATAATGTCAATGATTAGAAAACATGTCCCAGAAAATGCCATGCAAAATAAGTTTAAATATTAATGCACACCTTCCTAGCCCTTTTCAAACTGAGTCTCAAATTATTTACGTGGACCTCAAGGGCTGAACTCTGATTTGAGTTCCAGATGTGAAACAAACAGAAGTTTCTGTGTGTTTGAAAGCAAAGTGTAACTCTGTGCCATAAAACTTCACAGCTGTTTTTTTCACAAAATATGAATTCTCTGTCTGCACGGGGGTAAATTGAGTCACAGAGAAGGGACGTGGTTGAATGTGAACAGAGCACATGACAAACCTTGCTCCTTCATGGCTCAAGAAAGCATGCTGCTGGTTCAAATCCATTCTGTCTTAGGCTGAAATTTATTTGATCACAGCTCATAAAAAACAACAATTTTTTTCTTTTGACCACACTATAAATTGTCTGGAAGATTTTCATAGAGTGTATAGTGTGTTCTGGGCAAATCATTGAAAAAGGCAGAATTGCACACTAAACCTCTGTGAACAATCATGTCCTTATTTTCTACTCTAGATTGATGGTAATTTAATATGATTTGCCCTTGCAGGTTGGCAACTAATAGGCTGATAATCAGTTGGGAAAATACAACACATTGTGCTCTTAAGTGTTGTTCTGCTATTGTTTTTCAGAGCAATCAAAGAATTGGCTCTCTTCGTGTGCTTATGAAGAAAGTTGTATTAAAAAATATGTAAGTGTAAAAGAAGTAGTTTAATTTTAGACAGCTAGAGTTTAAAAGACTGGATCTTAGCTGATTCTTGTAATTTCCTGAGACTGGAGTATACTGTCTTATAAAATGCCTTTTTCTCTCCACAAACTTAGCAGGGAACTTCTTATGCAGACTCTGGTGACTATGTTGTAGCTATCCAAAGTTAGTGAGATGGATCTTACCTAAAGTTATATCAAACAAGTCACCTTTCTGCAAAGCTCAGCAAAATTGGAGCTTTTTGAACTTTCTGGAGCAGTGCAGCAGCCAAACCCTACAGAAAGCAACAGGCATGGGAGAAACACAAAGGAAAGAGTGAACGTACAGTAGAAGTAATGTTCACACTAGTACATAAAAATTGCATAAAAGTCCACGTTTCAATAAGAAGGTGGTTAGGTTTGTAAATGGAACCTGTCAGTATTATAACTGTTGAATGAGAAAGATCACAATGTCAGAACAGAGTTAATTTTTCCACAAGCCCTCAGTTCAATTCAGCTGCATGAAATGCTGTGTGGCTTTAAGGATACAGCTGAAAACCTGGATGACCAGCTGTGTAGCCTCACCAACTAAGCAAGAAAGTGTGGGGAAGTACACCATGCTAAAGCACATCTTGAGTAAAGACCTGCCTGGAAAGACCACATGTGGGAGAGGACTTGGGCAGGTTTTTTAAGTTTTAGTTTTTAAAGTAGAAGAAATATATTATTTCTGACTTCCTTTCTGGGAAGGAAGTAAAATATATTAATTAATTATTTTATAATAAAATAAAAAAGTAAGAGATTATTTGGTACAGGAATAAGCATCCTCCCTGTAGAGCTTCTAAACTGTGATTAAATAGTTTAATTGTTTTAATTTAAGAAACCCCAAACAACTCTGACCAGAAGTTTGTAGGGCACCTTAAGCACAAAACTGAGGAAAATTATTCTAGCAGTGGGCTGAGCTGTAGGAATACTGCTCTCATTTTGTGGTTCATTCTCTCTATGTTAAACATTTATGAATTGCATGTGCTTGACCTAGATGGCTGCAGAGGGTTGTAAGAGCCCCATACCTTCAAGAACATCCGAAATCTGCAGGTTTGTTTGTGTGGGCTTATGCTGGTCAAATATAACCTCTAATAAGTGGGAGTGGACATGCAAGGTAAATCGTGCTGTGTGCTGTACATTGAATAATCTTGTTGTTTTGGGCTTTTTTTAAATCTGCATTGGCAACAAGCAGTGCCGGGGCAGGTTGGCTGGCCCCAGGGCCACCAGGCAGCATCGGGGTATGCCATTAACACTCCCAACATCCAGAGGTGGAGGGACTGCATCCAAAATGCCCATGGGGAACACACTTAGCCTAGTGTGCTGCACTGCAGATGGAACTATCCAAAGAGAGCCAGGTCACTGCACCAAAGGTGTGACAAGGGCAATTTTAATGGTTTAATAACTGCAGGGAGAGAAATTCCTTGTGAGTAGGAATTTTTTTTGGCTCCTGAGTTTACTGGAATAGCTGTCGTGCTGGTGAACTAGGATTTCTGACAGTAAAGTTCCTTTAGGAAACTAAGCACTTATGAAATGTGAAAAAATGTTTTTACTTGTGTGTCACCGTTTCTTAATCATAGTAATTATCAGCTGTGATGATTAATGCCTGGTGTAAAAGTGAAATAGAGTATTATGAGTAATTGAAGTATTTACTAGAGATGGATGTTACCAAATATATGAGGATTTATTTCTTCTGAGGAAACAGACCACAGAAAATGTACAGGAAATTGGTTCACAGGGAGATCAAAAATCCCATGTCATTACAAAGGTGACTGTGAACGATTTACTTAGGAAATAATAGAACCCACCTCTCTGTTTTCAAGGGACAGATCTAAAACAAGCGGGAGGGAGTATTTTTTCATAGAGTTGTAATTAAATTTTAGAACTTGTTTCCAGATGAATGGTGGATAGTCAGTTCAGGAAATCCTTAACCTTCTGACTGACAAAAACACTGATGTTTACTAAGCAGGACCAGTCAGTCCTCACCTTGTTTGTCCCATGTCCCCTAAACATCAGCCACAGGCTGCCATTGGAGGCAGGATTTAGCCATTTCACTCTAACCCAGCATGGCTTTTTCCACTTTTCTGTAGCCCAGATCATGCATGTGGAGAGCACAAAAAGGAACGGGCAGCATTTGTTGACAGTGTTTTATTCTTTTCCTTTATCACTCACTTGTCAGCTGCCCTGAGATGGTTTTAGAACTCAGCAGAGCAAAGGAAGCATTGCAAGAGGCATTGGAGGGGAAGTTATGACTCTAAAGCTTTTGTTTGCCTCATTATGCTAATTTCTCCATTATCTCTGGGGTAGTGCAGCATCTTGATCCAGGTGAATTTACATTCAGCTCTTAATTTCATTGTTCGTGGGTTCTCACTCTGTAAAACAGGGATGCTGTCATGAGAAGTAGTGATAGCAATTATGCCATCTGTGAGATTCTCAGCTTGCATTGCAACAAAGGCCCTCAAATTCTCCACAACACGGGGTTGTAGATTCAGTGCCATCATCAGGTGTCAGGGAATAAATCATGCAGTCCAGCCAAGGAGTAAACTGTGCACTCCAACATTTATACACTCAGTCAGGAAAAGCAAAGGTCTTGGAGTTCATACCTGAGTAAGTGCAGCAGGACTGCTGCTGCTGACACAGCGAGGCTTTGGAACTCCCACATACATCACTGCAAACCGCGGGTATTTGTCACCTCCGTGCTTTTGGTCACTCGAATTTTCACTCAGGAACATGTGAAATGTCTGAGGGTAGGAATCTCATCCTTCAGTTTCCCCAGTTATAAAGTGAAAATAATTTTCGTCTTGCCAAATGCTGTGGTTGTTTAAGTTGTCTTGAGATTTATTGATCTAACATATCAAAAAAGCACAAAATATTTCCATATTCATAAAGAAGCTGTACATTGGTGCACAGATAGTTAAAAGAAAAACTGTGGTTTTGAGTAAGTGCATGTGTAATTTCTGTAGACAATTTCCATTATCCTGTGAGGCACGAGTATTGCCAAATTATTAAACTAATTACAAATATTAAACTAAATATCTGTCTTCAAACCCTCTGTTTCCTTTTTTTCTTCCTTTGAAAGCTTTTTATTATTTTTTTTATTACTGCAGATACCTATAAAACTTTTAATTTGAATAATTTAAAAATTTGCATTTAATTTATATTATATTTCTTTTCATGTTACTGCAGTGTTGTCTTTGGGCTTTTAATTGATTTTTTTGTTATTGTTAAACACTTTGAAACTTCTGAAATGAACTGCATGAAAAGAATAAGTAATGACCCAGTCTTAAGAGAAAAGCAGCAATATTTTATTAAAGCGAATCTTTCACAGAATTAAATCCTGTGATTTTAGTATTTTTTGAGCAATTACAATAGCTTTGTAGCAAGTCTTATGGAAGTAACGTATCTGCATCTATAGAGCAGGCGTAGAAAATGCTGCAAATACATGCCTTTGATCTAAATGACAGAAATAAATTTGCTAGGGACACGGTAGCATTAAGCATGTTTAAACTGACCCATATTGCTTGAAGTGCAGGTAGAGTATTTCTCCTTTTGATCAGCCATTTGATTTATAGTATAAATAAAATTAGGTTATATGCATAGTACATGCAATATAATTTGGCACATTAACTCTTACAGATGGAGGTTAATATTTTATCTATCTCTTATTTTTTTTTTCCCTGTTCTGCAGTTAAATTTATCACAAGTCTGCAGGCATGACTTGCTGCTACACATGGACACGAACAATTAAGTTTTCAGTCAGAACTACAGTGAGAGACTCCGATCCAGCTGCACTCACTGAGCCTTTTGGTGGCTACATTGATAAGGCAGGCAGAAGTTCATGGGCAAGAAATCTGAAGTGAAGGTGCAAATCTCATGCTTTGCTGGTATTTGGTTATCTAGGAATAAGTTGATCCTGAGTGGCATCAGGGAAGCTTTGCTCTCAATGTTTCTGTCTCTTTAAAACTATCCTAAATCTTTTGGACCTTTATCATTACAGAGAGCTCAAATTTGTTAATGTTGTGATTCAAGTTACCATTTCATAAGGTTTTAAGCAATTTTTCAGAAACTGTTCATTAATATTCAAAGATTTTTAAAAAAGTCACAGACTTGTGCCTAACATTAAATAAGACACATTTTTGTTGCTTTCTATAGATCTGGAAGTTGGATATGTGCTTTCTAGTTTAAAGCAGCCATAAATGCCTTCAATCATTATGATAAAGTTAGAATATTGAAAATACCATCAAACTGGTGTTCACGTATCCAAAGGCTAAATGATTCAGAATAAATTACATATAAAATAATGAAATAATTAGTTTTTTTCAGTTAATCACTAAGCTACTGTAATAGATTTTGTGTGACGTGTACTCCTTTTTGAATAGTACAAGGCTTGGCCATCTAGGTTTCTACAGAGCTATAGTATTTTAATCTCCCTTAAGAAAGAAGGCAGACTAAATCTAAGGTGACTGTTGTCAACTGTTGAGTGAAATATGACGTTTAAAGAAGATATTTCCATTGTCTGACCTTTCAGCTGGTAACTTCTGAGCTACTTGCCTATTGAGATACCCAGCATGCAGAGCTCCCACTCAACTCTGTCAGATTAGGGAGCTTTCCTTTTTTCATTTTATCAGAGCACTCCCAGTACTTTGTGTTTGAGCTTAAACACGTGTGCTAGGAGTATTCAGGCTTTTTCTGTAGCCTGCAAGAGCTGGATGCTGCCCCAGGGGATCATTCAGAACAGGAATCTCTTGTGACCGACTGTCTAAAGAGCATTCCGAGTCCAACATCATACATGACTAAATGGCTCTTCAGGGTTGCATTCAGAATATTATTCCTCCAGTAATTCCAGTGCTAAGTAGGCTACAGGACTGTTATTGTTCTCCACCTCTTTGCCACCTTTTGCTTGTGGGTACAGAGTGTGCTTGTGCGTATGTCCAGGCACAGTGTTAAATTTTGTAGAATTGCCAGGTTAGAAATTAGTGCAAGTACTCAAAGTGAAGAGGATACAGCCTTTTTGGAACAATTGTGAGTACACTTGTTAGCCTAGTGAAGTCATGGAAGTGTGTTTATGGGGATAGGAACTTCAGCAGTGTCAATGTGAGTTTGTTGTGAGGATATTTTTAATTATTTTTTGATTAGAACTATAGAGACCCCAAAGAATAATCCTGGAGATACAAAACTGTGCTGCTGAAAGAATTACTAGAGTGATACAGGAAGAGATTTTTGTATAAGGCTTGATTTGTAATTATGGATCATAAGACCCTGTCTGTACTCAGTTCTTAAATACATAATTCATGAGTAAAGCCTGAGTAAGTTTTTCAGCCAATAAAAACAACAGTGAAATTGGAATTTACGGGATTACGAGCACAATAAATTTGATGAACAGTTATAGCTTTTCAGTCTTTTTCTCCTTTAATAGAAGAGAGAGACAGAAGTTCTTATAACCTAAAAGTCAAGTGGATGTGTTTCCACTTGAGAGCTTTTATGGGAAGATGCAGTTAGACACAAAACATAGAGTAAGCAAAACTTAGGTGAGATTTAGTTTAATAGACATGATAATCTGAAATCTCATTGTGTTTGAACAGCAGAAGCCAATGAAGGAAAGTTCCCAAAATTTTGAGGCACAATTTCCAGTGCTTTTTCATGATGAAGAATTTGCTTGATGCTTTTCCATAGGCTGAAAGAACTTCCATACTGTTTTTGTCAGTTTTCAGTACACATCAATGTTCAGAACACTTCAGTTTGTGCTCAAAGTTGGTTGCATGTTGTGTGAAGGCTACAGAGAGAGAAAAATCAAACAATAAATGCGTTCTACCATTGATTGCTTTTTAAAAATAATGGATATAAAGTGTATTGCTTGTTAAGAAAAACCTCTGTTATGAGATTAGTCAAGGTGATATCAAGTGCTGTGATGACAATCCCCTTAATGATTTAGAAATTTTACAGCAAGCTGGGAAGAAGGATGTGGGGTAGTGAAGCATAGATGAATGAAAAACTTGGAAAAATTTTGTTGAAACTCATAACCTTTTTTCTTAGTGTTTTCCTACAAGCATGGAATGTGAAAAAAAAAATTCATTTCACAAGCTAAAATACTGATTAGACCTGCCAAAAATTAAGTGATTAAGATTGTGCTTTACAATCTCAAATCAATAACTCACTTGTCAAAAAAAAATTAAAAATGGAAATCTCACTCAAATTTTTCAGAAAGAATCAAAAGAAAAGAGGAAAGATGAGGAAGAATGGAAAGCAATAGGGGAGTCTGTCTTCATTTTTGAGTCTGGATGGTTTGAATATTTCTTGAAAGTCTTTCGAAGTCTTTTCAAAAGCTTCAGATGTCAAAATGGAAACACCTGAAGGCCTATTATCAAAATAATAGCCTCTACAGCCTGTGAACTTGGATAAAGAGAAATGACTCATCTCCAATGATAGGGGACTGATGGATTCCACTGGCAGACAGTGACTTGTGTGACATGACTAGATAATAAGGCTTTTATAAACTCCTTTGCCCATTTAAAGGCCTAAAAATGGATTTTGAGTCACAGGCCAAGATCAGGCACCCAGAGATGGATTCCTTGCTATTTTTAAGAACTCTTGAGACTGCAACTATGGATGGTATCTATGCATACTCTTTGCTTAAGTGATAAAATATTCTGTCCTCTTTAGTGAACAAGGGAGTAGCTATTCCTGTAATTTTTAACATAAGGTAAGAAAATGTAACTGACAGTGATAACCTCAGTGAACCATCCTGGAGACTACAAGTATTCATTAAATAATAATCATTCTTTGTAGTGCATTAGCACAAGGAACCTTAGCAATGGGCAATGAAGCTGTTCTGACTGTTAGTAAAAAGCCTCCTCTGGCAGAAAGACCTTCCAATTTAAATTCTCAATGTGACACAACAGTTGGATGCAGAAGATGATAGAGCAGGTAAAATGCTATAGGGGTCTGGTAGTCTTTCATATTTAACTCATAACATAGAGATCTTCAAGAGTACTCTGCAAATTTTAAAGTATGAGAGTGTGATTGAAAGAAAGATGCATGCTCATGGATTTCAAAGAGAAATTTCAGCCAGTTGGATTCATTGTATTCATGTGAGACCAAGTAAAGTATCAAGCTCTTTGTAATAACTGAGTAAATATTTTATTCGGAATAATTAGAGTATTGTTTTACAAACATTAAAAGGCTTGCTAAAAGCTATGTCATTCATTATTATCGTTAAAAATATTGGTATTAGGTCTCTGGAATAATTACAAACAGCAATTCTTCATAAGATAAATGGGTAGGATTAAAAATAAGCACATACAAAGCTGTTCATCAATTAAATAAATCAGCCCATGCTCTGAAAACTCCATGAAAAGATACCTTAGAGATTTAGTTAATATCAAGGCATTACTTACTACAGGAATGTTGATTGTTTGGATACGATGAGAAGGAAATCTTAGAAGTATTTTCTAGATAAGATTATAGACATTCTCTTTTTAAAATAAAGAGAAAATAATATGGGCACTAAGACATTGTGATTTTTTTTTTAGAGTGACTCTAATCTACCTGTGTGAAAAGCCAGATTATCCTGTACAATAGCATACAGACACAGGACAGAATCTTGTATGTTATGTGTTGTATTCTCTTGACACCACATTCATCCCATAAAAACCTTCCAAACCCACCACCCTTTAGTCTTTAAATCTTTCATTTTGTGGCCCTGTTTCTTATCTAAAAATCTGGTGCCTTTGGACAGCAGAGGTGCAGGTCGCCAAGAGTATCGGAGGTCAGTAGGTCCAGCTGTAGGCACTGGAGTGATGTCCAGCAGTCTCCAAGTCATCAAAGACCAAGTCAACTTTTAAAAAAGGATGAGACATGTCTGAGTTTGTTTATTGTGGAGCTTGAGAAGGTGAACAAATATTATTAGCCTGGGTGATGGGGCAATGCCAGACTGACCAGACAGCATTCATCACCTTCAGCAGTACTGTGCCTTGTCAATGTATCAGCCCTCTCAAATGTGCTGGGGGAACTGGTGCTGTAGTGACACCACGTAACAAAGAGGTGAGAAAAATGGTAGCTGAGGAGGAGCCAAGGGCCACCTCCAGCTTCCCTGCACAGTGTGACACCCACACCGGGTCCTCTCTGGTCCCCCAACACTTCACAGCTGCTACCATTTCTGCCAGTGTATCCCAGACTCCAGTTATCTCTGGGCTCTGAAGGAGTCTCGCAGAGACCCTCTTAGCACATTGTCTGCAGAGGAACTTCAGAGACCAAACTTCCTGTGCTGAGCAGCCTGTGGAGAGACATTCACCTGAGATGGAAACCATCATGGAAACCATCTCTTTTGATGCAGCAAATGGAACACTAAGCTGGAAAGTCAGAGAGCTTACTTTGCTGTGGCAGGTTACCCTCATTATCACGGCAGGGTTCGTAAATTATAAATATCTACACATTAGGAGAGGAAAACTCATACTTAAACATAAGTTCTATTATTTCTGCTGAGCTTGCTATTATTTTATTTTTTCTAATCCTGTAAACAATAATATTTCAAAAGTAAAATATGTTCATGGTGCATGTAACTTCACAAAGCAGCATCTTCTGCTACATATACACAGCAGCACACAAGCAATTCCAGCTTGTCAAGACTGAGTACATACTCACTGCACGCAGCCTCTAAACTGAAAGAGATTAAAATTTAAGTTGGAAATGTGTCACTTTGACCATTCTCCAGGTCATTTCCTATGAAAGACAGCTGGCTAAGGTAGAAGGCCCATGGTATGTGTGTTGCAGGGAGCAGGGTTGCAGGGACTGCTGATGGAGCTTTGCTTCCTGCAGTGTGTGCCCTGGCAAACTGTCTGCCATGAAGTATGTGTTCACTGAAAGGCCTGCAGAGTCACCTATAAATGTCTAAACAGGGATATAAATAGAAAATTAGGTTAGGTACTGTGTGCAGGCTTTATTTGGGAAAAAACTCCAAACAAAACAGACTCAGAACAAAAGGAGCTTTTCATTGTCTCGAGCCTGAAACTGGCCAAGATCCAGATAGATCCCTGCTGCTGGACGAAATTAGAGCTGCATCAGTCTACACTGAGTTCTGTCTGCTTGCCTGTAGCCCTGGATGGCTCTTCTGAGAGCTACAGGTCATCCAGATTTTGGAGTTTCCATCTTCTTCTGCTTGGCCTCATTCCTTACAATAGTGACTAAGAGACAAAATGATGTAAGAGTCATTTGGAGATTCTAGACAATCTGAAAAGCTGCCTATGACTTTCTCTTTTCCAGAGAGAAAAATCCTTTCATTGGCAATGGTACACTTAGACTTCCTTTTGCATTTCAAGATTAATAATATTGACTTAAAACATACATTGCTTTCTATAAATATATGATGTATTTTTAATTTACATATTTAAAAAACATATGATGCATTTTTAATGTACACATTTACATAAAGATAAAAAAACCTTCCTTTTTTTTTATATAAAGGGCCTTTTTTGATGCCTGAT
This sequence comes from Thryothorus ludovicianus, assembly GCA_013397245.1. NCBI lineage: Eukaryota > Metazoa > Chordata > Aves > Passeriformes > Certhiidae > Thryothorus > Thryothorus ludovicianus. The sequence continues at coordinate 653,778 of VZTB01015663.1, forward strand.
AATGTAGATAAACAGAAAAAAAAACGTATAAAAATTCCCTTGCATGATGAAAAAGGATGAAAAAAAGTATTCCAGGAAATACAGCTTGCTTTTTTATGACTCTGGACCTACAAAATCTACCCTAACAATATACAGCTTTGAGAATAGATTGAAGTCTGAGGAGTAAATCAAGGCCCTACTTTCTACAGAGATTGATTTTAGGCTGCATTTGTCTTCATGTCTTCTGTAATATACCTAAATTTGCTGCTATATAATCAGGGTGATTTGAGTTTTGAGTGCTGCAAAAAGTGAGTAAAACCTCTGTATCTTTGCTTACTTTACATTTCCAGTTTTTTCTTGTGACAAGAAGACATTACTATATAAAATGTCATGCTCGCAGAACACAAGCATGCTGTTGTATGATGGGATCACAGTCAGCAGTCTTGGCTTAACATTTTTGAATCTGAATGTGCACAGCTCAAAGTACAGGTTTATTAGGAATCATCAATCCCAGTTTATGTGAAGAGCAGACAGTTCCTTTGTGGTGGAGTCTGCTTGCCAGTCTGTTACACAGCCGGGTATAGCTGAACATCCGGCAGGAGACAAATTAGGAAGTTTGATTCTTGAAGTAACTGGAAACATCCAAAAATATTCTCTATCTCTCAGGCTGTTAACAAGAGCAAAGGCAGCACAAAGCACGTTCTTCTGAGAAGCCTGAAGGCAGATCCCACCTCTTCTGGAAGGAGGTGCTGCTCTCTGAACTTCTCTGGAGATCTGTGTTGCTGCTAATGATGGCATGTGCTGCTGTGAGGGCAGCAGGGTCCTGCCAGCCCTCAGCTCAGGAGAGCTGGCCTCTGTATTCTGCTTCATCCATTCACCCCACTCAAAAAACCCACACTGTCCTGCCCCATGCTGCAGGAACTCTATGTTTGGTGCCCATTTAATTTCAGTACATCCTAATGTCTAATTACATCCTAATAACCTTACCATTTGTACTCCAGCTTGTACAAATTTCATTTTGTGTTTTTCTTCTCTGGCTGTGAGTTGTTCTGTTGATATGGCTCATAAATAAGCTGTTGGCAATATGAAATGGTGTAGGCACTAGGAGTGATTATGTCTACAAAGTATAAAGGAATTCTGTAGAAATAGCTCTTATCTAGATGTTAAACTAAACGCTGATAGCTCTCACCTTCTATTTTTAATGTCTGGTAGCTCACTGCAAGATGTTCCTGTAGAAATTGGGAGTTCCTTCACTTAAAATGTGGAATTAACTTTTTCCTACTATAGAAATGGCATAAAAAATATTAGACATACTTTGTGCTGTCAATAATAAGAGTAAAGAATTAGGAAAAAAGAGGAAAAATACTAAAAGCTCTTCCAGCTACTGTTCCACCAATTCATCAATATATCCTTTATTTCACTTACAGTAATTTGTCCAAATTCCAGGAGATGTAATTTCCATCAAAGATTTTTCCATAATTCAGAACATATTATCAGAGAAAATTTATTCTCTATGTTTTCACTTTCTTTTCACTGTATTACTAGCTGTACTTCTGGAGTCTCACTTGCAATGAAGTAATAATTTGCTTTCCGATTCTTCACTCCACAAAAATCCATAATTGTGTTGCGTTCTTAGTATTTCTTTAAGTGTTTACTTCTGTGTGGTTTAGATATGAAGACAAATTTTCCAGCTGTCTTAAGATATTCTGTGATGTTTTGCCGTAAAAAAAAATATATCGATGTGGTTTGTCATGAGGATGTTCCCAAGAGAAGGGAATGTCCTTATGGAATGCCTGAACAACAGGTTGTATTGTATATAGTTGATATGCATCTTCATTTCTTTCAAGATCAGAACTTTTTATCTATTTCTGAATAAATCTTGATCAACTGTAAAACTATTCTGAGTTTCTGACTGAGTTCCCAGTCAGTCAGACTGCTTTTTGAAATCTGTGTGTTTTCACTAATCCTTTGGAACAGGTCTCTTTCCTGTCTTGTGTTCACAGAATACACTGAGTTCATGTCTAGTGAGTATTTCATGTGCACACACTTCCATTTGCCTTACATGTTTTTAATGAAACAAGACATGGTTTCTGAAGCTAGTGCTGTGAGAGTTTTAGTTATATGAAAAGCCCCTTTATTAAAGGTAATGTTTAATTTTTATTACAAACTTTCATTTTGCAAAGATATTTTTTCCCCATTTCTTCTCAGTGTACTCTGTGTTATAGGTGGCAATTTTGTTGATTCCTGGGTAATTATTTTTCACTTGTGTAGAATTAATACTATTGATGACAAGTCTGAAAATCCATTAAAAGTCTGATGATAATACTACACAATACTACCATATTTTCTGTCAAACAAAACAATATTCACATAATGAAGCCAGAGAGAAGGCCAGTCTTAGAATAATACAGGGTTTTGATTTTTTTTTTAAATAGATTGTGTGTTCAGTTCCTTATTTCAGTGTTGCGTTTCCAAAGGTGGAGGAGGTGACGTAGTAACTCATATAGCTGTGTTTGCCCAAGGGAGTAAATTCCTAAACTTGCTCCATCAGAAAAGTCAGATGCAATGTCTAGGGTAGAAACTAAAACTGATTCTATGTGATGTAACTCAGAAACTTGACCAAAAGTCTATCCCTAAATCACCTCTTGAATAATCCATGTGGTTCTTGAATAAACTGTGGTTCCAAACATTACTCTGTATAAAAAGTTCAAACAGGTAAGTTATAATATGGCTACGTTGCATGTGTAGTCCAGTGTCTTGTGGACATTTTATTGTTCCTGTGTCTGTAAACCTTGAAAGAAAGAAAAATTCAATGTACTTCTGAACATATGGACCCTAACGTCTTAAGAAGGCTGTGAAATCACCTGCAATCAAATAACAAATCCTTCATAAAGTTACTTGTTGTTCTTGGGCACAATAAAGGACATTTTCAGAACCGTTAAATTTACAAATGAATTAAGACAAAGGGTTAAATGAGCGAAATGAGAGCTGCTTACACTGATGTTTTATGGGATAATGATCTTTCCTCAAATCTGATAAAACATTTATGGAGTTGCTATGAGCTCGCCATAATGTCTCTAACGTAGCTGATAGTTAAAGATGCAGACTAACAGGGAAACTAACCATTGTCCTAGGGCAACTATGTTTTGCTGTCTGAATCCGAGATACTTGGTAAATGATCTATGAATCTATTGCTAATTATTTTATGGAGTTATCTATAGCTTTAATCAGGAAATTAATTAGTGCTATAGCTGTATATTTGTGTAATGTAAGATGTCCTTTTCCCTATTCCCATATAGAGGGGGAGTGATTACAATTTAATACATGTCTACATGCTTTCAAATTATATTACAATACTGTAGTGCCTTACAGTTTACATCAGATTCCAAGCAATGCTTCACCTGCCTCCTCAAATGAAGGGCAGCCAATGCCTGTGGAAGATGGCTGGAAGGAGACATCACCTCCTCCTTCAGAGACCATGCTGTGGGTCCTTAGGGGAAGAACTGAACTAGAACTAGAAGTCTCTGTTTAATTCCATTACTTTTACCAGAGAAACTCTCTCCCCAGTTCAGCTACTCTTATTGAGACGGACATGTCATTGAAGAAATTTATCTCATTTTGTCAGGTCTGCATTTTTCCATTTGCAATCTTTTTGTTAATAAATTCCTTACCAGTCCTACAGCATTTGCCTACACAACCATATCAGTGAGAAGGGTTTTCCCTACATTTTAACATGTAACATTGTCCTGTATATTTTCACTTAATATCCCACACACATTTCTGATAAAGTAAAAATGCCACCAAAACCAACAAACAAAACCCCAGTTATAAAAGACCACTCCAAACATCTGGAAGCAGAACACCTAATAACAGCACATAAAGAACAGAACATTGATTTTCTGTAATTCACCAGTTGGCATATCAGCAGAAAGCAGAAACTTACTTTCTGAATGAATTATCCAATTTTCTTTCCCTCGTCCCTACCCCATTTCAGAATAGGTGTTTCAAAATTATTGATTTGCATATGCCTGAAGTACACTATTGCCTGAAGAACTCATACATTAGGACTAAGCAAAACCACTCTTCCAGTAAACACTGTCTGGGCCGTTTAGAATAGACACAGAGCAAGTGAAAGAAGTCCTGTATCAAAATTCAGCTTAGGTATTTTCTCTTAAACTGTGTAATCTTTAGTGATTGAAGTTGTACTGAATCAGTAAAATGCCTTTATTCCTGCCCAAAGGCTTTTTGGGACTACTGCCTAACAATCATCTCCTAAACAGCCAATTGCTTTTTTGATTTTTTTTTTCTTTTTGCACATTAGAAAGCAGCCAATTAAAAGCTGATTCCTTGAGGAAAAAGGAGGAAATATAACACCTGCTTAGTAAATGGCATAAAATAGCGCTAAAGTAAGGATGTATTTGAAGTGAAAACATATGAACACAGATGTGCTTTTCTTTATCTGAATTGCTAATAATGTTTCTAAGACTTTTGGGAAACTTGCCTTTGTTGATCAGTTCATCAAAGAGTTAAAAGAACAAAATTGTGAGAGAGTTTTGCTTCACATCAATCATTTGCTTCACAATCTGAAGATCACTCTTCCCTTTTAATCAGCACATGGAATATATTCTCTTTTCTTGGAGAGGGCAATTTGTTCATTACTAATTGAAGTAGACTAATTATAAATGATTAGCATTTGAAGAAGGCTTTTAACTGCTATATAAGACCAGTTCAGTGTGCGTTTCTCTGCACTTCTCATGAGTGTAACTTAAAATACATGATTCAATAAAGGCCTCAGTATAAAATAGGATTAAATGTACTTAAAAGTCTGTAGCAGTCATTTCTGTTGGTCTTTAATCCTAAACCAAATGATGCTAAATATGCAGAATCAGAAAAAAAAAACAGAAATCAGGTAAGTCAGTATAAACATGCTTTCTGTGACATATTCCTACTACTTTTCAAGTACCATTTTACTGCAAACACTGTTTCACAAAGAGTATTAAAAATACCTTAAGCTTTTAGTTCAAAATGGAGAGTAACTCAGGAGGTAATACTGATCCTGTAAATCCAGATAAAAAGAGCCAGAGAAATTTACACTGAAAATTTCTAATTTTATAGTTGCTTGCAGTAGCAGTAACTATTGATAGATGTGTCCGTTTAGAATAAAACCATTAAAATAAATTATTTATATACCTACATATGTCTAGAACAGGTTTGCTAACTCCTCATCCCTCTCCTTGCACTCTGGTTATGACATTAGAGTCTGCATTACTCTTCATAGCTTTCAACCTGTGAACATGAATGTGATTCCTGCCTTCAGAACAACTCATGTTTGCAAGGCTAGGACAGAGAGAAGAGTAAAAGGAAGAAGTGAAGTGACTTTTTGCTAGAAGGCTTCTGGAAGTCCAATTTTTCTCTTGGTAAAATGATTCTTGATTTTCTATTTCGTCCTGTGCAAGTTGTGTAATTTTTCCTACTGTATCTTCTTTTTGAAGGCCTCTATTGTTATAAAAATTCCTTATAATTCCCCCTCTCCTTCCCATGAGACATTTTAGGACCAGCTTCCGAGATGAACAAGGACCAGTATCGAACATGAACCATGTGTCCCCCCATGAGAACATCCCTACACATCATCATAAACGTGAGAGTTGTGCATTTGGCCATGCCCTGTATGAATGCACCAATGAACATCCCTGCCCAGCTGATCCAAGAGTTAAATGAAATACCAGGTGCAATGCACAAGAAAAGCACAGTCAAGATATCCTGTAGTCATACACCTTAACAAGACCTCAGGTTTTCCAAGGCTTCATAAAGGAAATTGTTTTATGAATGGGGTGGAGAATGATGAGGATATCTTTTACTTTGTCACCTGAGAGGTAGAGCAGTTAAAATACAGAGACTGAGACGAGAAGTCATTTGGAGTTCCTGCTGCTGAATTACTGGAAATTGCTGAATGGGGAATTGGATGGGGCCATGATGTTCTTGGCATGAGAAATAAACACAAGTAGACCATGTTTGATACAGAAAAGTTACCCAGTAGTAGAAGAATGAAAAGAGAGGGGTGACACGATACAACTTTGTAGTAGGAGACCAGTCTTTGCAGCAACATTTTAATACGTGGGAGGAGACCAAATATGTCTAGTATTTATAAACAAACATTGCAGTGAAATGCTGGTCAGTCTGATGAAAAAATAGTGCAAGTGAATATCAAGGTGCCTATTTTAATTTTGTAGAATTTGAAATGTTGATAGCTGATCACTCATAAAAAGATATCAGAGAGAGAAGGAGGCAATGGGTCTAGGATGCTGAGCTAGGGCTGTTAGTTGCTTTAAAAATGTAGTTAAATTTAAATTTGCAGGTAGTGAGATAATTTAAAGGCAAGAATGAAGGAGACAAAATAAAAAGTATTTTGGATTTCCCACCAAGAACTGTAATGATATCTAGCAGGGGAAAATTATGGTAGTGCAGAGTCAGAGAAGCCAAATGGAGACTAATTTCAAGAGTAACTTAGCTGTATTGAAGGGAGCTGGCAGTTCAAGGCAGGACACAGAGTGCTATTTCTGAGCTTAAAGAGATTAAATAGAGAGGAGAAGTGGTAGTTAAAGAGGCTGGAGGGTGGGACAAGTGTGTTTGTGCTGTGACGTGAGAGGATGGGAAAGTAATGCAAAGATTAAAAGAGGGAATAAAAACAGAGACTAGCGAAATCTGAAGTTACTGTTCCAGTTTTGCAATAGGTAAAATGAAAGTAAGTAACAGGGAGTAAAGACAAAAGATTGTGAAGAAAGAAAATGGAGAGGACTGAAATATGGTCTAAAAATATGTCACAGATGTTTCTTGAACCACCAGACGGTGATCATTCTGCCTGCTGAGGATGATGAAAGTAGGCAGGTCCAGATATTAGAGGACAGGCTGAATCATTGTGTACTGCTCTGATCCAGTCTGCCTTGTTTCATGGCTAAGGCCTTGTAGAGGGAAACTGGATTTGAATTCCTTGCACTGAGGCCAAGGTGGATCTGGACATAAATGTTACTGCATGAGGCTATCACCCAAAATGAGTGTCAGCTAAACCCCTGAGTGACTTTTGAAGAGGCTGTGGATTAAAACTGTGGATGAAGCATGCCATGAGCAGGTGTGTGAACATGCTCTGAGCTCTAAAATGAGAGTCGAAAAACCTTAACGTTATCCTGTCAATTTTTCTTATTCTGCTGGCATTGAAATAGGGTGAAATTGACACAAGTAAATGCAGAAATAAAGTTTCAAATCAAAATCAGATAGTCAGTGTTTGCAATGCCTTTATTATTAAAGGAGACAATGAATAGAAGGAACTTCTTGGATCACAGAGATGAAGTAAGATACCTAAAGTCACATCTATTTCAGAAGTCTGAGTCCTTTTAAAATTTAGTTTTAGGCTTTTCTTTTCATCTCTTTCTTCAGAACTGATCTGCCATTTTTGTGTGCTCTTATTAATGTTTAGTAACTGTAGGGATGTTGATGTTCCAAACAAGAAAATGTGTGGGGATGTCCTTCTTTTCCTGTCTCCCTTGTAGAAAAGTACCCAGTATAGAATATCAAGAGTAATGAGATTTTTGTATCATAATATAGCTAGAAGAACATTTTAGCTCTGTTATCTACCAATGTTGCCATCTTTTGGCGCAGGTACTCTCTGCACAAACTAAAACTAACTTTAGGAAAATGTGTTATAAAGCCTCCCCTATAATATGACATTGCATGTATATATATATATATATAAACAACTGAAGGGTAGTATGGCAAAGTGAACTATAAGTAGCTTCCACAGTTTATACTGCAAATATTCTAACAAACTCATCAAACCAAAATATAACCACTAAGTATTTAAATGTTCTTGCTATCGTACAAAACTTAAACTGTATTTATTTTTTTTTATATGCTGGGGGATTCTTTCAAATGCATTTACCACAGTTATTTTTTCCTATTATCTCCTAATTTGTTGCAAATTTGAGCTCAGAAATACTTACCTATAAAAAATCCCTGATATTCCTCCTCCTAAGTTTCTCTGTTCCACTTTTCCATCTCATATCAGAAGCAAAGTGTAAGTGTATTTGCGGATTTCTCTTTTTTCTCTCCAGCTTTTCTCCACCAGCAGGCCTTTGATTTGAAATTGTAAAGCACTTAAATCTTCTTCCAGCATTCTTATAAACAGATTCAACTTGTCCTTTTGTTGATGCTTCAGCATGTAACCAATTTCCTCTCTTTTTTTGCAGTTTAGAAGACTTCAGATAATTCTGCCCCTGTTCTCTCACAAATATATGAAATTCTAAGTAGTCATCTAACTTCGCATTTATGAGACAATTTCATCACCACCAAATTGCAGACTTGGCAAAACACTGTCCATCTGCCTTTGAAATGATTTAAGAAAGGATTGAATTTCAGAGATGTTGGTGCAGACAATCTAATCTGCCACATGTCTGCTTGTACTTTTACAGAATAGCTTTGTTCCTTTGCATATCCCAGCATGGAATGCTTAAACTGTTTTTCAGCTTAGTTAAAGGTTCCATTCAATTCACCAACGCTTCACATTTTATTTGATAAAAGACAAGGTCACTGGGATTCATAAAATCTGGCCTAAAACTGCTGATTGCAGGAAACAATGCTGTTTTGCATAGATCTTTAGAAAGGACTGATCTGATGTCAGCATGCATTCTCATGTGGCTTGGCTGCAATTTTGGGCTGCTGAAGTATAAGTGGTGAGTGCTCTTACTTGTGTTCCAAACTCATAGTTAATTCCTTTGCAGATAGGTTATCTGGGAATGGTGTAATGTATTAATCCCACTGGTTTATTTAGATAACCCTTTCTGAAGCTTTAAGCAGATGCTGCCTCAGATTCTTCAGTCTGAAGCTGATCAAATCATCTGGAATCCAGTTTTTTTCCCTCTTTCCTCTTCATTTTTGGACTTTCAGTCTGCACACTGCAAGCCTACACAAAGGAATGTGAGAAGATGTGGTTACAGAGACATGCCTGGTGAGCAGCAATGTGTGGTCACAGTGGCACAGTGGTCAGATGCCTGGAATTCTTTTTTTTAAAAAATATTTATTCCATCTCTTTAACAATGTTTTTAAATGTAGGAAAAGCAAAAATTTTAACTTGCTGTCTTTTCTCAGTGGTCGCTGTCCCTCAAACAGTGGTACTCCAAATACTTCAGCGTTAACTTCCAAGCACACTAAATCTGCTGCAGTCAGGAAAGATATTAAATACTAAAAAAAGAAACATACTGACTATGTTGCTGGCTCTCTCAGTCTGAACAGGCTCATACATCTTTTACCCTCGATAGCTTGTAGACTCTGACGTAAGAGGGGAAGAGTGGCCATGTACTCGGAGAGAAGGCATTTTCATTATGTCAAAAATAAATGGCTGAAAACTTAAGTGTGGCTAGTGCTGAGTGTACTTCCTTGGCAGGAGCTGACGGCATTCTGAATAGCAAAGCCTTTGAGATGTTTCAGTAGTCCTGTATTATTTATTTTGTTCACATAAATGTTTATTATCTGTCTCTAAAAATAGATAAAGTGAATTTGAGAATATTGCAATGTGAATAAACGACAAGTCGATGAGAACTCTTTGGCAATGTATCTAAGCCACAATCAACCACACACAATTTTTGTTATATAAAGACTTTGGGAGTTAATGTCTGTAGGCTTATTTGCTCTATGTACATTTGCTATGACCCTTTGGTTAGTGAAATAACCCAGGAAAGAGATAGGAATCAATGCAGCACTGCAGGCTGTGTAAACGAACTTGTGCATGTTTTGGATATAGTAGTTAAGATCTTATCTTGTCCTGCTTGCCCAAACGATAACAAATCCCAAATACATTTTCACCATGGAGCTACTCTAAACCAGACTGTAGACATGGATATTTTGAGCAATAATCCCGAAATTTGTAGCAACAAACTTTGCTTTCTTTTTTTACCAGCAGTACCTAACTGTTTGCTGCTGCAAGCTGAACTCACAGATGCTGATGTGTGTGTAACTGCATTGATGGGTTTATGGTAAGTATTTGAAGCTGAATTTTCTTTTTTTTTCCCCTTATTTTTTGAGACTTATGACCTATATTTCAGTTAGTTGTGGAAAAGCCTTGGAGTGGTTATGAGCAATTCTTGTGATTTTTCAGGTATTCTAAAATATTTTTCCTCTGTTTTTGTCCTGTGCAGTAGGATAGCACTTATAAAAAAACATATTTTAGTGGGTTTTAAAAGGTGTGGTCTTCTAAACGCCACTGAATATTTGAATTGTGATCCCTTATTGAATTGTGCCCTTTATTTGATATGTTGCCAAATGCCATTTCAAATTTCTTTCTAGTACTTCATCAGACTGATGCTTCTTTTGTCTCTTCCATATCACCTTTTGTCTCTTCCATATCTCTTCCACCATTACAACATATCAGTAAGAATAACCAAGTCCAACTTAAATAATCTGTTAACATTTCATAGGTTAAATAACATCTTTTTCCCAAGACAGAACTCCTTTTATGAGATTTAATTAGACATTTAGCACCATTAAAATAATATTTTTTTTTTAAATCCTTAACATTTTTGTCTTTCTAGAAAAGTTAAAAAAAAAAAAAAAGAAAAAAATTCTGTGTGATTAAGAGAATAGTAACCCTGAGGTTGTTCTCTTCTATCTGTTGAAATCCATTCCTACCAGACATAACAAGAGCTCAACTTCATGGCAAAATTGATTTGAAGTGCATCTTCACTCCTGACTTTCTCTGTGGTGGCTCATTTCCCTTTTCCATGCTCCTTTGCAATGGCATTCTTCCAAGCTGTGAGACTGAGAAGTACAAGCCCAGCACTGATTTCAGCAGGGAACTGCAGAGACATTTGCCCTTTATTGCAGATGCAGAACAAAAATTGAATCCAGGGAGAGCAGCATCCTGAAATTACCCCAGGAATAATTTTTTCTAGACCAGACATTTAGATGATGAGCATTGTTCCCTTTTGTTAAGCTTTTTAATATCATAAAAAGTCAAGCATGTTCCTACTGTAAATATTGTATATCCTTTTTTTAAGCATGTGTTTTACAAGGACCCTTTTACAAATGCAAAATACTTAGGATCCAAATTAATTCAGAAGTAGAAGATTCAATTTGGAACTTTGCACAGTAAATAACTGCTGAGTGTGGATTTTGATGGAGCATAATTTATCAGATAAAACTGCAGGTCATGGTGTATTTAAGGCTACTACTTCTAATACCGGATTTTATTGTAAAATCAATTAATTGATCAATTAATTATAGTCAGTCATTTATCATCCTAAGGCAGACACTTTTTCTCCCTCAAAGTCAGACTATGCCTTTTTCATAGGAGTCATGCTTTCCAGAGCACTTTTTATTTTATTGGATTAGTTTGGAAAGGGAGAAGGTAGACCTCAAAGCCACACAGGCAGAAAAACCAAATCACTTTGCTTCCTCTACAAAGGCAAAAATCACAGGCAAAACTTCCACCTGCAGGGAAAGAGATACTACCAGCTTAAACTAGAGTCCTGAGTTTCTTGTTGTCCTTGCCAAATTGAATGTAAGGATTGTATTCAGAAACAGTTCATGAGATTTTACTCAGGAGTTAAGAGTCCATACAGTGTTGCCAGAATGTGTTTCTAGTAACAGCCAAAATTCCTCTTAGTTGCACCAGTTAAGAAAGGTTCTTGTTTGATTGCCTATGTCTTGTCAAGGGGCACACGTATCCAGTGGCACTGCAGCAGCATGGCATTAAACATGGTAGTAACCATCCTCAAAACCAATCACCAGGTCAAAAATCTACAAGTTCTCTGCTCCCTTGGACAAGGAAGGGTTCAGAATGGAATCCAGAGAACCCAGAGCAATTATCTCCATCTAATAGGAAATGCTGACAGTGAGAATCCATATAAATAACTTCAGATGGTGTTTTGTATCCTTACCAGACTCTTTCCTTTTCTGCAGTAACTTATTTTTCTTATGTCTTTCACAATGAGGCACAGCCAGAGAGGTGAGATCAGGAGAAATTGAAATCTGCATCCTCTATGTGTCTGCTGTCTTTGTCCAGTGGATTTTCTACAATTACTGCTCCTTTTGAATTTATTCTCCTTTGAAAGTGCAGTTAAGTATTCAAGGGGCCAGAAAGAAAAAAGAGGACAAATATTTGTGATTGATGAAACCAATCATTCACATGCTGATATTTGAATCTAGCATAAAACAATTCTTAGCTGGGATTTGTTTATGGACCTTCAAGTATCTTTTTTTGAAGTATCCCTCTATCACAGTTTAGCATTCATTTAGCTGTCTATAATCAAACTTCCTGTGATACCTGGAGGTCTATAACACTGACTATATATAAAAGCTTTGTCTATAAGCCTTTTTTAGTTACTCACCCTTTATTTTGATGAGGCATATGATTTAATTTTCTTTTATTGTGAATCCTTGTTTTTCTGCTTTACTGATCAGTTCTTTAACCATGTGATACATATATTTCAGTTATTTCTTTAATAAAAAAATAATTTTTCCATGTGAATCCCAAAAAATAAACAAGCATGAACAATGTATTAAATGTTAATGTTTCTTTAGAAATTATTTTTAGTGACAGTCTAGTCTGTATTGAAGTAATATATTATTCGATACAAATTTCTATGAAAGCAATAAAAAGGAAAAAAGAGCAGAAATTCACAGGTTGAGATTTGCAATTTTAAGAGATGGCCATCATCAAGAAAGTTCTTTCATTGCTAGTGTAATTACATCGTTAGAATCACAAAAGAAAACATGTTTTGTACAAATGTAAATAATAATTATCCATGGGACAACTTGTGGTCTTATTCTTCTATATTAGCAGCAACTCTGATGGAAGGGAATCGTTTGCTATTCAGGGAGTAAAAAAGAACTCTCTATCACTGTAACTTGCAATCTCATTGTGTGACTTATATTTGACTTTTTTGCCATGTTCTTCATGTCTCACAAGAAACAATGAGAAATTCAGTTAACTGTGAAAAAATTCCATTAGATAACATCTGTTTTCTGGTGCTTCCTTTTTATTTTTTCACCTTGAGTAAGGTCATCTACCTTTTCTCTAGAATGTTTAACAACAGTGGTTGAGAAATAGATTCATAGTATCAGTGGATCACTAGTACGTTTTTGTCAGTGGTCTATGTTTCTCCTTCAAGATATTGCTGATTTTATGCTTGGAAATTCAGCATGAATTCATTAAGACTGAACTTTAAAATGGGAATAAATAATGATTACATCATTAAGTTCTTCTCTCGTGTCAGGAAAATATAGGTGAAATATCCTTAAACATTTCTCTCTTTCTGTGTTGCATATTGCAAAGAAGTCAGTATAGAAGATTTAACCAGGAAGATCCTAAGTGAAGTTAGAGTGAAACCCCTTTCTCACTTCCAAAGTACATTTGTAGTCTGAAAATTTGAAAAGCTCCATTTTTATATTGACACACAACATTTCTAATGGCTTTTTCCAAAGGAGAGCTGGGTTTATTGCAACTCTCAAATTTTTAAACAGAAAATGGAGTAATATGAAAATGCTGAATATATTCTAAATAAATAATTGAAATTTGCATATCATAGGGAAATGTCTGCCATAGAGAGGTTGAGTATAATGAGATGTATTACACAGGGAAAACGTTTTTATATGCTGATGCAATTAACATTGAAAACTTGCAGTGGTGTGCTAGTATTATTGCTTATTGCCAGTATTTGCTTCCAAGGCAGCAAATTTATTGACTGTGTTCAGTAGAAGTCCTAGGAGTGAAATCATAGAACGGATTGGGTCGGAAGGGACCATAAAAATCATCTAGTTCCAGCCCCTCTGCCATGGACAGGGACATTTTTCACATGACTGTGTTGCTCAAAGATCCATCCAACCTGGCCTTCAACATTTCCAGGGATGGGGCATCCAGAGCTCCTTCAGGCAACCTATGCCAGGACCTCACCATCCTCATAGTAAAGAATTTCTTCCTCAAGTGTGGTCTAAACCCACTTTCTTGCAGTTTGAAGCCATTCCCCCTTGTCCTGTCACTCCAGGCCTTTGTAAATAGCCCCCCTCCAGCTCTCTTCTAAGTTCCCTTCAGGTACTTGGAAGGCCACAATTAGGCCACCCCAAAGCCTTCTCTTTTTCAAGCTGAACAATTCTCTCAGCTTTTTCTTACAGGAGATGTTCTCCACCCCTCTAATTAACTTGGTGGGACTCCTCTGGACTGGCTTCTACATCCTCCCTGTGCTGGGAGCCCAGAGCTGATGCAGCCCTGCAGGTGGGCTTTCACCAGAGCAGAGCACAGGGGCAGAACTTCCCTCCCTCCCTCCCCTGCTGCCCACAGGGCTCTGGATGAGTCCAGGACACATTTGTCTCTCTGTGCTGTGAGTGCCATGGCCAGGGCATGTCCAGCCTCTCCTCCACCAGCACCCCAAGTCCTTCAGGGAAGGGCTGCTCTCCATCTGCTCATCCCCAGCCTGGATTGCTAACAGGGATTGCCCCAACTCAAGTGCAGCAGCAACATTTGGTCTTGTTAAACCCCATGAAATTCCCATGGGCCCACTTGCTGAGCTTGCCCTCTGGATGGTATTAAATGAAAACAGTGTTTCTGCAGAGGCAATGTGGGCACATCCTGATGCTTAGTTTTCTTGCAATAAGGGTTATGCCATCAAGTCTAGTTTCAGCTCTTTTAGGGCTTGACCCAGAAGTGTTACAAAGTTTTGGCCATTGAATTTAGTCAAACTCTACTAAAAATTGCTTTGGTATTCCACGGAGTTTTCAGACCTCAATTAAATATTTTCAAATAGCATATTACTGCAGCCAGAGTTATTCATTAATGCCAGATCCAGCACCCTTTGATATAAATGTATTTTTGCGGCTCTGAACTTCAGACCATATGCTCAAAGACAAGAAGGTATGTAAATGGAATGTGATTCCCTGTCCAAGATGAATACATACTTCTGATCATAGCTGTATGAAATATTTAGATCCTGGTTTAAAGCACTTCAGTGCTATTTTAGCATTAAGCACATGAGTTGTCAATCAGGCTGTTTGGGCTTAGAATTAGCCATGAAGCTGTGAACATGGTAATCAAGAAAGTTCTCAAATAGTACTTGAGACTTTTCTCTTGGTTAAGAAATATTATCAAATAAATTTTCCTGTTTGATTTTCAAATTCTGAACTCTTGGCTTGTTAGGTCCTTACTATGCTCTCCTTCCAAATTATTCACTGAGAATAATAATATTCTATAAAGCGGCCTGTTATTATCAGTGACTAAAGCACAACCTCTTAAGAAAGAGGAAAAGGATCTGTGAAGTGCAGATCTTGGTCAATCTCTTTCAAACATGAGGAATTTTCGTGAAAATTATGGTACTTAAAAAATTCTGTTTCCTTAATTTCTGCTAAAATTACTTGACTTAGGTCATAGAATTACTTCTTCTGACTACCTAAGGCTATCTACTTTAAATGGTAATAAGCTTTATATTGGAAACTTTACAGGATTTCTCACAGGTAATTCTATTACCTCTTAAAAGAGAACATGGGGCTCTAAGCAACAAAACAGAACAAACAACTTAAATTAACAAGCAGGCCATAAGTCAGATTAACAATTAATGTAGTGAAAAAAATATCATAGGCAAACATCATTAATGGGTTGCAGTAGAAATAGCTATTTCAAAAATTTTTCAGTCATTAAAACTCCTTAAATTCTGTCCTTTTTTTTTATTGTATAAAACTACATAAAGTTATATAGGATCAGGAAAGCGAAAGAGAAGAATCACATAAAACTGAATTATTTCTGATTTGAACTGGATGAAAAAGAAAAAACATAATAGATGAAATAATTTTTTTCCATTTTTCCATGGCAAAAAGCATACAGCTAATTTTGATCGACTATGTCACAGGATAACAAACAGATGGAAAGGAGCAAGTTTGAATTAAAAATATAACCAAGTAGTTATTTAATTTTTAAAGCAGAGGCGGGAGTGACTATTAGGGAAGCTTCCTGGGTAGCAACACACTAAAAACTTTCTGTCTGCCTGTATGGGTTGGATAATATTTAATTTGATCCTGAAAAACTCTGTCACTTCTGTATTACATAGCTGGCAATGTCAAGTATGCAGCTTTAAAAAGATCATCCATCAATTTAAGGTTATAAACCTTGGTAAATATGCAAATAAAAAAAATAAATTGCTGAATGTAGAAAATAAACTTGTTTATTTTGAATGAAATAGGACATAGATTAAATCTAATGACAACACATCTCCTGACAAACAAAAAAAGGCCATCCAGACCGGAATGGTGATGCTTACAGTTTTATAATTATTTATAATATTTTTCCCTTGATCATTATGAAATAATGGTCCCAGATTCTGAAGGCAGAGGGAAAAATACTCCACTCTTTGCCTTTGAAAATCTTATATAGAAATGTCACTTATGTAAAGAATTCAGCTCTTCTTTATATCTACTAGGGCTTTATTCTCCTTATTTTTTCTTCCTATTTAAAATCCACTGCTTATGCATTTTCCTTTTCTGGAGCAGAAAGCTAGCTCAAATTCTATCTGTCCAGTGACTCTAAGACTTGTACCTTCTGCCTTTTGTCATATATTGTTTAGCCAAGTGGTGTCTTGGTTGCCATCAACTCAGTTTTACCAATATAAAAAGAGGCGAGATTTTTTTTACATTTTATATCAAGGAGGCAATATAAAAACTTAACAATGTGTAAAATTTGCCACCACAATAGTGCAGCCTGTCCCTCCAAACAAACAAATCCTATCTAACAAAATAGAAGCTGGTGTAACACTGGTAGTTTTAAGGATGTACTACAATCAGATCATCTTTTTTGTGTTGATTTTGCAGAGTTTGATAAAGAATGTTTTCTCATGCAGGACATAGGAAATTTGTATTACTGCACTGATGTTGTTTAGTTGAAAGAAGTAGTTTGTTTTCGTAGTTTGAGAGTGCTTGTGCAGATTTCCTTCCTACAAAGTAAAATCTGTTGGCTTTTGCTGCAGGCGAAAACACAGGCTTTATGACCCATTATGGAAAACATTTCAGTTCCTTAAGACGAAGCAAGGTTTTATAACAGTAAATCAGCTTGCAGTGAATCTCCTTCATCATTAGATTGTGTTAGGTTAGTTATGTCCCTCTTCTTGGTGAAATCCCAAGGCTCTGCTTAGTCTTTTGTGGCATTGGAATTCCTTGTGATCTATTATCAGATTATCCTTGAACAAGTACTGTATCTTTCACTCCTAGAAATAAGCAATCTGCTCTGCAGCACTCACGATTACATGGAGTCATTTATTATGGCAGAACTTTGTCATTCGATTATGCTTTTGTACAGAACACATGGCCAAAAATCTCAATCACAGATGTCTAAAGTTGGTTAAAGAAGTTGTTGGTGTTCCAAACTTCAGAGATGCTGATCTCCTGTGTGTAGCCTGTGTGCTATTGTCCATGGCAGAGAGAGAGGAGCCTACTGCAGGCATTCGCTTACTTCTGATCCTTCTGCTCTCTCTTTTTTACAGATTGTGAAAATGTGAAATATTTTTCCTTTTCTTGTATCTTATTTTTCTCAGCACGCAGTGAACTGATAGAAGTGAATAATATTTAGCTACAGCTTTAACCATTTCAGCCTAGTTATTATGTTCAATACCTTGCTGTATGCCTCATTTCAACTTCTTTTTTTTACATGTTTTCATATGGAAAAGCTGATTATAGGTATTACCTGTAGAGACCCCACTAATAGTAAGAGACTTGTGGCATAGAAGAAGCCTGTTAAATTCATTACCTGGTTGTTTTTATGAAATATATTTTGTTATGCCATGTAGAAAGGGATCTAAATAGGATAAATTTAAATAGCTGATAATTCTGCTCCCTAAACAGGTTGTATTTGGTTTAGACTTATCTGCTGCTGATAACTACTTTCTGCCTGAGGCAGGAATTCCTTGTGTTTCTGTATGTAGATAAACCAGCAAATTGACATAGCACAAAATCAGCAAAGGTACTTGTGTAGCCCAGGCAGGTCTGGCTCTTGTTAAACCTTGTGAAACCCACTAGCTATGATCTATTTGTTCTTGCTCTTAGCCCATTCCTTTCTAAACCCACAGGCAACATAAAAGAATATCGTAAAGAAATGAGATGGTGATGTACAAAAGGTAATTGCATCTGTTCTGTTCACTCCAAGAGGGAGGAGAATGAATTTCTGTGATGGAAAGTCTTTGAGAGTGTAGAGACCCTGGAAGGAGAGAACAAACCCTCAGAGTGGCCCTGCTGAGGATGTAGGCTTTGGATTTATTTGGTCGACTTTTCCTAATTCCTTCTTTAAGTAACTCCAGAATTTATTGTACTCCTTGCCCTTCCTGGCTGGCTCTGCTGCAAGGTCAGTTGATGGCTAATACATGCAAGAGGCTGTTACACACCTTACAGTGGAGACAAAGTGCCTCAGATCACCAGGAAAAATGGTGCAAAATCAGAATGTGTGTTAAAAAAAAATAAAAAAATTCTTCTTATTTCATCTACTTGAACCTAATTCGTTTGTATTTCTACTGGAAACAATATGTATCCAGATGAAGTGTTGATCTTTCTGAGCAGCTACCAGCTCAAGAGTCTTTTCTGTGCACCATGGCACTATAAATGTAACTAACATAACCAGAATCAGAGAATAAAATGAGGTGGAAGGGAACCACAAGGATTATCGAGTCCAGCTTCTGCCCTCACAGAGGACCATCCCTGAGGATCACACCATGTGCCCAATCATGTTTTTCAAACACTTGATGAACTCTGTCAGGGTTGATGCTGTTACCACTTCCCTGGGGAGCCCATTCCAGCACCGGACCACTCTCTGGGTGAGGAACATTTTCCTGATATCCTGTCTAAAACTCCCCTGACACAACTTCAGACCATTCCCTTGTGTCCTGTCACTGTCACCAGACAGAGGAGATCAGTGTCTGTCCCTCCTCTTCACCACACAGGGAAGTTGTAACTGCACTGAGGTCTCATCTCAGCCTCCTCCAGGACAAACCAAGTGACCTCACACCCTCCTCATGTGGTTTCCCCTCAAGGCCCTTCATCATCATCTTTGCAGATCTCTTTTCAATGCTCTCTATTAGCTTAATATCTTTCTTGTATTATGGAGACCAAAACATGTAATTGTTCCTATCTTATGAAACTCACATTGCACCTATTTGTCATTGTCTTGTGTAAAACTCCCCTCATCTAAATTGTGTGTCATCGCTTTCCTTTTGTGATGAGAAAACATATTCCACTAATCATCTGACTCATTCAGCAGTTGCTACCTCTTGGTTTTCCTGTGCTGCCGTTGCAATAGTTGTGCCTGCTTCTCTTGAATCTTAGCCTACTGTAAAAGGATGCTATTTGAACAGGTCAATTTTTGGTAAACAACCATTGGTTATTCTTTTCAGAGCAGAAGTGAAAAGTCACCTAAAGTAGTGAAGCATTCAGATTTTCATCATTGTACTGGGAACAGGGCCCTGCAATTGCTTCCCAGGTCTCCTGTTTGAATTTGGCAGTGAAAGACCATCATTAGATAGGAGCAATGAAGGTGTGACAGCACCTTGGGCAAGCTACCAAGTGCATGCAAAGGTCAAATAGTGGATGAAAGAGGAGAGCAGGAATTAAATGAAAGGAGGAAAATGCCAGCATTATGCTGACGTTTTCATTAAGAGAATCACTGAATAGATGGAACAAGTCTGACATTTACTTATACGGTGGTGGAAATCACTACACTGTGTGTACTGCATGTTTTCCTGTTCAGTCAGCATATTGTACAGCTGTGATAAAGGGGCCTGTAATCATTTTGCAATAACAGTGACACAAAATTGTTCATTGACTCAGCTTTTCCTCCATTAGGTGAAATATTTTATAGCTGGCCATATAAGTCAATTTCTTTCTCTATGCCTCCACACATATCATGGCTGTAATCATCATTCTAAAATGATTTCTCAGATGATGCTACTTTCCACACAAATCACCCACCTTTCCTCTATCTTCATTTAAACAGATATGTTCACTAAATTGCTGTAACCGGGCAGCATACATTATAAAGTCTTATTCTAGTTATATAGCTAAAAAAATTCACTGCAGGGCTGCTTAGTGAGAGGAGAAATTCATTAGGCCTGAGTAAATCCACCATGGACTGTGGTGGGGTGCGTTTCTGCACTCACCAGTTTAAAATGCATATGAAAGAGTTAAGTCTCCATTGGACTCATCCAAACTACATCACATTGGCATTATAAGGAGGTCATGAAAGGGTAAAAGCCTTTGGAAATACTCCTTACTTGGGAGGTGTTCTGGGGTTACAGGCAGGTCCAGAATGGTCCATTATCTGGCTCTTCTGGACAGGTGGAAGCCAGAAGAGTAGCTTTAATCTTCCTCTAATTGATGCCAGAAGTTCAACAGGTTCCCAGGCAATGTGAAAATACAAGAAATACAAAGGTGGTTGTGACAGTTTGGTAGTAAATTTCCCCCCCTGGAAACTCAGTAACAAAATTCATATTTTGAATTTGAGTGTGGCAGAGTGGGAGGCTAGATTTAATGCTTGATTCTTAATCTTCTTGGAAGATGCTTGTAACACTGAGCCAAAATCCCTTGGGGAATACACATGGCCTGTTCATTTCAATTTAATGTCCTTTAAGTTTTGTTCCTTCTACTGTTTCTTTGTCTGTGTCAGAGATTTCATTTACACAAAGAATGCTATTTAAATTAGTGTCCATATAAAGACATAAAAAGGTCTTTCAAACATTAATCAGTTATATTTTACCACACATGGATGAAATGGGCAGAGAACCAGTTCACTGGTCACTGGAAAGGGATAGAAGAGGAACATTGTTTCTGCAGCCCTGATCTTTGGCTATCGTGGAATTATCACTAAAAAAAGGGCAGACAAATCAAACAGAGCACTTCAGCCAGAGGATAGCAGTGACCACTCAGGTTGGTCTGGGCTGCTTCTTGCTGTTTCTGGGTGGTAACAAGCAGCTAGGGAAAAGCAGTACCCTAAATTTTTCCAACTCTCTACAGTGGTGTGTAAGCATGTAAAAAAGCCAGGTAAGGAGACATTACTAGATAAAAATGTACTGGAAATGAGAAGAGGGGAATTCTTAGTCTTCAAGGCAGGGTCATGTTTCCATCTGAGGTCCTGACCCTTCCCAAAGGCTCAGTAGACCCTCGGGAGCCTGTTTGACTAACATACACAGTGCATACCTGGTAGTTTACTCATAGAACTTCTTGTCAAATCAAACCTAAATGTAGTTTTGAAGTCAGGTCACTCCAGGGACAACTAATTTTTAAATGTATGTAAAGCTTTGGTATAGTTTTTTACATGGTCTTCCCACACTGTCTTGATGATCCTTGAACCCTAAAATATCTTCATATATCACATGCTATACCCATGGCACACAGTATAGACTCAGCATTGTGTTGTAAAAATACCCTTCTGGCAGATTGTGCCAGGATTGTTATTTTGTGCGTTTTGAACAGCAAAAACCACCCCTTTTTTGGGGATGGATAACAAAACAGCAAAAGGGGCCAAAGGGACTAAAGCCAAACACTGAACAGTGTGGGCTGCAGTACACTTTGGACAGAGTTAATCCTTTATTGATGAAATCGAGCCCAAAGGAAATGTAGATGCAAGTGAACTGTACCAGGTGGTCTGATGCCAGAGAATGTTTTTTGTAGTGTAAATGTAGTGTAAATGTAACCTTTATCTCCTTATTAGTGCTGCCAAGTAAGACCAAGGTCATCAAAAAGGTCTGTTTGGGACCTGACAATAAATAGAGGAGTTTGAGTTCTAGACGGAAAACTTTTCTTTTTCTGAGGCAGAAGCATTTCTTTTCATATGATGTTTCCTTTCATGGCACCTAGTTAGCCTCCAAGAAAAAATAACAGGATATACAACGGATGTGTTATAGATGATAAAATGGCTGAGGAATGTGGAGAGAAAAGTTCCACATTTCCATCCTAATCCTTCTGACTAAATTTAAGTCCATACCAATAATTTATTGAATCTGATATTTCTCATCAAAGGATCAGAGCATGAAGAAATTAATCACTTCATTCCTCTCAGTGCAGGGTGGGTTTAAAAGGTGCCACATATGGAATATTTACCAATATTCTTTTCCATGAGCCACAAAATTTAGTCTAGCTGAAGCAGGGATTTCTAATTTACTTCACTGTAGTCCTGTGGGAAGAGTCCCCTCAATATGTACCGGACTGTAGTCTTTGCAGTTAGGAAGGAAATAGCATCATCAATCCAAACACAGTGTCAGTAGGATAAAAAGGAGACCTCAGGAAAGAAAGCTGGTTAGTGTGTTCTTTTTTTTTTTTTTTTTCCTGGATACATACAACAGTACTCCATAGATAATAATAAAATTATCTGTTTCCTAAGAAACTATATTTGTAAACAAATGTGTTTTCTGTGTTTGCGGATGCGATAAACCAAAACCAAATGATGCACTGAGGTAAAAGATGTATTCTAGGATGTGTTTCTGCCAGTCCTACTGCTTCAGAATATAGGGGTTTAGAGTCTGTCTTCTGTTCCTGTGTCTTTATAGTTGTAATGTCTCCTGCTTGGCTTTCCTATTTCCAGCAGTTTCTGTGACAGTGTCACATAGTCATTTCTGTCTAATGATCATAATTGTTAGCTTGAACTTGTTCGGTGTATAACAAATGTATAACCTACAGAAATTAATAATAGATTGTGCAAAACTGAGGAAATTAATTTATTCCTGTTTCTATCTGCTTTGAAACACAGACTACCTAACCATTATCAGTTAAGACATGAACACAAAAAAATAGGTGGGGGAGCTAAATTTACAATCCATAGTCTAACCAAATGGAAATGAATGCAATATATATCACACACATTTAAGAAGATAAGTGCCTGTTGCAATCTGAGAATTTTGCACCCATGATATTTTTGTTATGAATGTAGTTTCATTTGTAATAATGAAAGCATATGCGTTGCGGCTAGTATGCATGTATACATTTTTATAGTATATATTTCTTAAATAAATATATCATCAGAAAGATAAAATGCCAAAATATTGAAGTAATCTGATTCAGGAAGGTTCTGGAGACGGTGATTAGGTGTCCTAGTTGCAGGCATATTATATATATGTAAGAGAAGGTGGGTAATTTCAGGGGGCAGAAGACTTCTCAGTGCAACAAATACCTGCTGCAAGTAGCAAGTGGGATTTGAAGAAATTCCAGTTGGCTCTGGAAGATGTTAAACTCTATCTTGAAAAGGTAATATATAATATCCAGTAAGTTTTAAAAAGGGATAATTAAAAAAAATTTGGTTTAGCCTAGGTTATAGCTGTAATAAGTGATAAAAAATATGTGACGTAGCAGCTATAGATCAACAAGCTTGTTTCATTTAATAAACTGTCTTTTCTGAGGCTTTCAAACATTTCCAAATGGGAAATAATTACACAATACTAATTTCTACCAAAAGAATAAGAACTAAACCAGCATTAAAATGCTGATTTATCTCTTAGATCTCACCCCTAAACAAATAAAACAGTTAAGGTGGTGCTGGAAACTGAGTTACTGTCCAGATTGTGCAGCACACTGTCTGATTTTCCTGAGCTTTTTAAAGAGATGTATCTCTCTGGTATAGATCCCTGTGGTCTACTTACAGGGAAATTTCATTACCATGCTGTGCGGTCCTCACGGTGCTGAAAGTAAAATATTGGATTGACAGGTTCTTCTTGTGGAGCAGGGCTTATTGATGATGGAAAGACTGATTCAATCTCTAATCCTGAAGAACGACCTGCCACCTGGAGTGATAGTATACAGATGGGTGCAATCTAAACTCTCTTTCTGCCTCAAGTTGCATTTGGCTGTAGATTAACAATGTGATTCCATATAATGAAGATGGCTGCTGGATGCAGTGGCAATTTTCCATTACTGACATGTCACGTCAACAGTTCTGACAAAGCTGTAAGGACGATGTTTAAAAGTGCTACATCTGGCTGGGATGGTTGCCAGCTTATTAACAGCCCCATTAAAAGTACACAGATCTGTGTTGGGAGAAGGGAGCACAGTGCACTGCTTCCTCTGCAACCACCTGTGCTGGCATAACAACAGTCCAACAGCACACACTTGCAATAATAGTGTTATGGTGGTAGAGTAGCAGCTCTTTTGCAGTTTTATTTTGGTGAGGAAATATCTCAAAGCTTTGATTTGATCTGTATCAAATCCAAATCCTGTGGCCTTATTCAGGCAGATATACCGCTGAAGTGGATGAAAACTTCACCTGAGGGTGGAGTTCCATCAGTAAGTCTAGATTTAAGTAATGATATTTCCAATAAAAGTAATCTGAATATATTTTCCATATATGTATATATAAATAACCATTTTAAAGAAATATATGACTATGCTTTTAATTACCCATTATTTTTCTTTCCTCTTGAATGACTGTGCAAGGTTCCCAGTGAAGCATATATAATATGAAAGGGGTTTAAGGCATTTTTCTGAGTATGAATAAAGGGCCGTGATGTCCCAGAGGACACTGCAGAAGGCACAGCACATTTTCTGATAAGACTCCCCCCGTTCCTTGTGAATTCAAAGGGAGCAGTTGCCAGTATAATGATAAATGGACTTGTGATCCCAGCTCTCTATAAGCAGTTTCTAGCACAAGTTGAAACACCCTCCCTAAGTTCAGTACTTGAATGCTGAAGGAGATTCTCTCACCCTGTCTCTTAGCATGCCTGCTTCCCGTCCATGCAGCCTGGGAGCCCCAGCCCAGAGCTTGTGCCGAGGTCACCTGGCTGTGCCTGGCACTGTGCCACCTCACCAGGTCTGCTCAGGAGGGCTAAGCTTGGGACAACACAGAAACATCAGCAACACCTCAGCCTGTCTTAACCCTTCCTGTCACTCTTGGCACCAAGTGTCATCTTCAGGGTGACTTCAGAGCTTACTGATCCTGCAATGAGAAAAGGAGCCCAAACGTGTCCATCTCAGCTTATTATGGTTATGTGATCAACAGTGTCAATAAAAAGTTGGAGATACTTTACATGTGATTATAGTTCTCTGGTTTGCTGTAGTGAGTAAGTGCATTTCTTTGCAGCCCAAAGAAAGATACAGGTCTCTAGGTGCTGTTGTGTGAGAGTGTGCAGGCTCTGATCTGTACCCCTCCTGCTTCTACTGCCTGAAAAAGAGAAAAAATTTTCAAAAATTTGGGGCAATGCAAGGGCTCTTGACATTTATTACACATGGATCTTTCCACATGTGGCAGAAATAGAAAACTATGTTTAGAACAAGCAATATGACTTCATGTCTGTTGTGCCATATGTTTTTCCTCCTGCTGCTGTACCAGAGAAAAGGGATGTGGAATAACTTGACCTCATTCTGACCATAGCTGTGTTTGTAACTCCTTGGGGCTCTTACAGCCACATGAAGAATTCTCATTCTGCTGCACAATAGAATAGACAGATAAAATACACATCTATCAGAAAACATGGAGAAAAGGGAGTACAGTTTTGCACCTGTATCCTGCATGAAAGTCTGCATTTTCTACTCTGAAACATATATTGCACTTTGTTTAAAATTAACTTTTTTTTTTTAACTTTTTAACAATGAAGTTATTGACTTGATATGAGTCATAGCAATATCCATGTAATGCCTATGTTTTGAGTCATGAATGTAAACATAGTAGGTCCCATGAAGAGTTCCGTGCAAAGACAAAGGATAAAACAGATATAAATTATAATTTGACTGGGAGCTTGGTCTGTGTTCTGTGCTTTAGAAGTAAGGAATGAAAACCATTGAAGACCAGTCATTTTGCTGTGCTCAGTTCACTCACGCTTTGACTCATTTAATTGTCTGGTAACAGCTCAGAAGTAGAAATACAAGCCTGTGTTGTGAACTCTGGCTTGGGAGATAGTCTTGATCTGACAAACGAGCTCCCTTAATTTGTTTTATGTTTTACTCACATACTGAGATAGATGTAGGTCTTTTTATCCACTTTAAGAAGAGAGAGGGATAGGAAATTAATGAAGGAATAGAACAAAAAAAAAAATAAAGCTTTTCCTGTGGTGAGAAGTTTCAGTAACTAAATATCCTACCATGCTCTGTGGGCAGAGTGTTGACTTTAAGAGGTGCCATCCAGTTGAGATTGTTCCATAGGGAATGTACAAAGATCTGTATTTTCATGACTTTGTGGGACTTTTATCTGTATAGAAATTATAGGATCACAAATACCTATACTAGCAATTTAGCTTCATACTTTTAATGTAAATATATTTACTTAAACTGTGTTGGAACTAACAAATTACATTATTTAAATTTAAAAACTAAACACAAAATATTATGCTGCTATTTTTGCTATAACTACCTCTACTTTTCTCATTTGGAAATGGGAAGAATAAATTACAGTCTATTTCACTTTCAGATTTCAATACTATTTTCTAAAACTAGAAATATTTTACCTTCTGATGGAGAAGGAGGGAGGAATCATCCTTATCCCTCTCAAATATATTCCACTTAAATGTATTTTTATGAAACTCATTTGTATAGAAATTAATATTTGAGACAAATCTGATTAAATGGTGTCGGTATCAGAGAGATATATAAAGAAGAGTATTGCAGGCTCAGCCTGCTTTTTCTCCAAAAGAATCTGAGATTGTCTTAGCACCTGCACAACAAATTATATGGTTATATCAGTCACTGGTACTATTGCACAAGATAGGTACAATAGTACCTGTGTTTAGGTACTACTCATAGCAGTGGGTATATAAGATGGATTGTACCAGTACCACTAGTGCACTTCTAGCTAAAGCTAGATAATTCCTTTCTTTTAGAATTAATATGATCTCTGTTTCTTATAGTAGGTCAGGCATCATTTTCATTTCTTTTTCTTTCCCTTCTCAGACACTTATAAATAATGATGGCTCTCTTACATTTCAGAGTCCTATTGTAGTTTCAGCTGTCTTTTTCTTTCTTTCTTCTTCAATGGGCTTGACTCCTAGAACTCTCTGTTCTTTGCCATTTCCCTTCAATTTTTCTTACTTAGCTTTTATTTAGCTTTGCACCTTGCCTCATCTTGCTGCTTTTCATTTTATTTGTAGTTCTGGATCAGTTCCTTCACTTACAGTCAGTCTTTTCAGGATGTGGGACTTCTAAAAGACTTTTTGTCTTCATGGTCTACTAGCTGCAAATTTCTCTTCTTTAACAATCAGCTTGTTTTTTCATTTTGTCTATTGAACTCTGTCTTTTTTCCTACTTATACAATCTCTAATGTATCTACATAAGATTTCCTCTCATTTTATTTTCTCACCTTCCACTCTAGGATTACATTTACACTTGAGATAAGCCAGGTAATGGGCTAAAGCCAGAGCTCATCACAGTTTAGAGTACATATCTATATGGCTGATAGAATGCAAGTATCCCTGTATTTAGTAATCACACACTGTCTAAAACTCCTTGTTTTTCATGGGGCAATTGATGCCTAAACCCTCTGGGAAAGTCTCCTCAGGAGCAGGTGGGATGTTTAGTGGCAGCCAAAGCTGTGTTCTCCTGTCCCACAGGAGTGGCACCTTGCTGGGCTGGTACTAGAGATTTGAGTAGACCTGACTTTTAGGATTGCCCTAAAGTCTGTGCCTTAGTATGCATTTGTAAAACAGGCCAAAAGTTTGCAGAATACTTTGTCTAAGTATTGTACCATCTGAGATGTCTGTGCCATCTGTATATTGACTTTAATCGACTTTGGTCTAAAGAGAATTACAAGAAAGGCTCCCTTCTTTGCCCTGAAACAGACACCAGCTAGAAATCTAACTCAATGTGTTCTTTTATCATATTTTTTTTTTTTTACTTTCTCCCAGATTCCACTGCCTATTTTTCCTAGCAGCTGTTCTGACATTGTCCTTGCTTTGCTCTTGCCTTTCTTTTCTTCCTCTCTTCTTTTTGAAAAAACAAAATAACCCCTCAGGATACCTTTCCAGCCACCATATGGCAGGTATTGGGCTTGGATATGTAAGGCCTCTATGTTGTTTTTAAAAGGATAAATGTTCTCAAGAGCTATGTAATTTCCAGGTGTTGATAGGAAGAAAAGTACTACAAGTAATAGTGGGACCCAGACATATTTTTGCATAGATTTCCTTACCAGTAAAGTTTTTGAAAGTAATGAGCACGTTATAGAAGATCAGTTGTTAAAAATGCAAAACACAAAGAACTGTAAACAACTTTGATGGCCTTATTAATAATTCAGTTAAACTGGAGGTTAAGAGATTAGTCTATTGCTTCACTTTAAAGACATGCAAAAGAAAGAAAAAAAAAAGAAATTTAAGAAATCAGTTGGGTGAAGTAAAGTGAAAATACTCATTTCTAGCATATTTAGAATTTATTATAAGCAAAGAAAGATATTAGGATGAACCTCAGGCTGAATAGATAAATAATAACTTAAAAGAGATTATTAGGGTAATGTCTGAAAGGGAAAGATTTACCAGAAAAGGCAGCTACATCATGGACGTTAGCAACTGTTGGGGTTCAGTGAGCACCACTAGTATTTAATCTGTTAGACCTTTAAAAGGACGTTGGATCTTAAAAGCCTTGAAGAACTCCAGGGTGGAGATTCAAAGGAGGTTTCTAGCAGTACAACATTCTGGAGCAGTCAATTAGTGATAGCAGGGAAAGACTTCCCACTGAACTTTCAGATAAGTTTGATGATCCTTCCTCATCAAACATCCACTTACCTCACTCCTTTAACACTTTTCCAGCTAACCTGTATTTGTCCTCTGTGTAGTCACTCTTTGAAGTTAAGTCTTGGACTTGCATGTCACAGTTTATGTTCACTGGACTTCAAGTATTCTTCCTTTTCCTTTTAACACTTGACAAAGAACAAAGCAAAAAGTAAAACTAAACACATATCAGGGATGCAATGAATACAAATTAAGGGATTTATTTTCACCTGAAAGAAAAATATATTGGAACAATGTAAGGCCCCTAGCAACTTGCTCCATGAGGCTTTAAAAATGGCTTTAGGGTTGCTCATCTACTCTGACTTAGATGCATGAGATATTCTCAAGAGGTCAAAATAACAAAAAGACTTTACTGGCAACTTAAGAAAATCAAAGAACTTTGGCAAAAGGTTTAGTAAAATACTCAAAACACTTCTCAAAGCATTAACTTCTATTCAACTTATTCAACAACTCTAAGATTGTTTGATTTTAAGTTACTCAAAAAATCTGAGAAGAAGGAATTAGAAGGAGAAAGAACGAAAAGCAAAAAGGATATAGGAAAGCACACATATAGCTACCAACTCCTGTTTTCCAGCAATGTTCAGCTGATAGAAATTCCAGAGGGAGGTAAGGTCAAGACAAGTGGTTGCCTCATGCTCAGCCTTTAGTACCCCTTGGCCATGCTGGACCCTTCCCCCAGGTGGGATTTCTGGTCATTTGGCCACTCAGGAGCTGGATTTGGGCTCCAGGGGTGGGTGTGGAGCATTGCCTCTGCTGTGCCAGGGATGGGGAGCCCCTGCCAGGCTGGGATACAGGCTCTGAGAGTGGGGTGCACAGGACAGGACATTGCCTTACATGGGCAAGACCCAACCTGTCCCTTCCCCACACACGTGCACCCCAGAATGTCTTGAGACATCAATCTTTCCAGTCTCTCACAAAAAGACAATTTTCATCAACACCTTTCACCCCCAGTGTTATCTCAGCCATGTTGTGATTCATATTTCTTGGGATTCCTCCTCCTTTTCTATCGTTTGTCTAGCATTATGTTCATGGCTGAACAGTCCTGTAGCCCAAAGGATTGTATTTGCAAGGAGATACATGGGCACCGAGCCCTATGCTCCTAGAATTCCATTATTACCATCAACATTTCAGCCACTCTTTAAAATATGATATAAATTAAACACCTCTCTTTTTTGTTCCTGATGTCCACCATAGTAGGGTTTAGACTTCCCAAGAGCGAACTCAGAATTAAGATACACATACATTAATATATACATGCCTCTGGAGTGTCAGCTAACACATCCAAGGTCAGTGTGCCTGTATCACCATCCAGTTTATCAGTGTTAACATGCTGTGATGTTCTTAACGTTTCTATGTGGGACATCACTGTGAGTTGACTGGTATCTGGCTATCTCTAAATAATTTTGACAAGAATCCAGTATGTGGCAAAATTGTGTTCTCTAAATAAGGTTGTCTAAAATGGATTTAACAATTCAAGAGAGAAAAATATAAGTTCTACTTTTAGCACTTCTCTAAAGAGATATCAAATTTTTCCTTCTATTTCTGTTCCTCTCCCCCTAACTCCCTGGAGAAGGTCTTCCTAACTTAGGTCTCAACATGGTCTTACTCTTCCCATGCCCTTGTTCTTTTTAAGCTGCATTCTGTACTCTGGCTTACATCTAGCTCTTCACAGGTGCACCTCATTTTCCTGACATTCACTGTTACTTGTCCATCAGCAGTTTCAGCATCTTCCCTGTCATTCAGGCTTACAGCTCCTGTGTCAGTTTTGACACTCTCTTCCCTCGTTGCAGGGCATGTTGTCACTCCATCATGTCACTATTCTCTAACTCTGTCTTTAGCTTCCATGACTGGAACTGTTATTTGGGATTTAGTTATCCTTTGTCTCAAGCCCTGTGGGTCTAACACCAGCTTGTATCCCTTGTAATTGTCCCAGGAACATCTAGGAGACACTGGCACTGTTTAGCATCCCTACATTGCACAGTTTTTGTCTCCCACAGTTTTCAAATTTCATGCATTTCAATGGAAGTTGCTACACTATGGGACTGAAAACTGGCAACAGACAACAGAGGAACTGTGCCTCATTACTAAATCTGTTGTGCTGGCACACTAAACCCAGCAAGGTTTTATAGTCCAAGAAACCTGGGCAGGTTCAGTGCTCTCCCTGAATCACCCAAGTCAGTGTCCATCACTGGCCAGGTAATTTTTTGTGGGCAACAGGATTCTTTGTAGGACCATCTGATCAGTTCCTGTGACAAGAAAGATACTTGTACTGTTCTCTGGTCTTGACTTAAATGATAGATTATTTGGGGGTTTTAAGTGTTTCAAAGTTTTGAAACACTCAAAAACCTGTCAGGGAAAAATGTACGGGAAAAAGGTATGTTTCATAGTGGAGGGTTAAACATTATTTCTGGTACTCCTGATGCAGAAGTTCAGTGTCTGTGGTGTGCCTGTGTAATGCTGCAGGTAGCACTGCGATGGGACAGTGCAGTGCTGTGCTGCAGTTGTGGCCTGAAAAAACCAAGTTCCTCTGATTTATTTCTAGTACTGTTGTGATACTTGATCAGAAGCTGCTGTTCAGCTGGTGATCCTTGAAGTAATGCATCATCAGCATGAGGCTATTTACTACTGATCCCTTCATGGTGAGATTTCATACCAGCCCTGTGACTGTACTTCCCAAGCATTTCAGCACCTAACACAATGTTACTTAACACAATGTTGCCTAACACAATGTTTGACACTGTCTAAAA
The DNA here is from genome assembly GCA_013397245.1 of Thryothorus ludovicianus. Taxonomy (NCBI): domain Eukaryota; kingdom Metazoa; phylum Chordata; class Aves; order Passeriformes; family Certhiidae; genus Thryothorus; species Thryothorus ludovicianus. The sequence continues at coordinate 685,198 of VZTB01015663.1, forward strand.
CTAAGAAACACTGAACTTTTTTTAATTATTATTTATTAAATTGTTTCAGAATCTTGACATGGACTATAAAAACTTTCACAAAAAGTGACTACTCTAATTCTGTAAGGTGCAGCCTTCCAAAATTCACTTCTTTTTGGTCTTAGAGTGCTAAATTACCATTCATCCTTACTTGACTGATTTAAAAGGTTGAGAACTACAAGATTATCGATGTTCTATTTTTTCCAATGTCTCTTCTTTATTGCCTTTTTTCTTTGTTATCTCTCCTCTTCTTAAAGTCTTAGTGTAATCCTCACCCTCTTCTACATGGAACAAAATACAAAGAATTCCCTTGACAGTTGCGAGTGCAGGGCTCCATAAAGAGCTGGCACAAAATTAAACCAGCAGCAAAATTTTGAGTAAAAATATTGCATAATCTATGGATATACAGAGAATATATTTTTAGCATAATTATGAATGTGCCACTCCCCTGATGAAACTTCAGCAAAGAAGCTTCAGATATTTATTATCAATAAATAAAAGTTATCTTCATTTAAGATCTCTTTATATTTGTTTTTTTGTCCTCTATTTTTTTGGTTTCTTTGTGTATATAAGAGTTTCATTCTTTCCTGTCATTCATTTCCAGGGAGGATGGCTTCTCTCCTGCAGGGTGAGAGATGTGCTGATAAAGACCACTAACGGTGTTCACAACAGTGAATCATTTTTAAATCAAGGGAGTGTTTTCAAGATAAGGTGTTTCTATGAGCCCAGTCAGGAATGTGTGGGTGGCAGTGAGGGGTCCAGTGATTCCTGGAACCTGCGATACCGAGGCTCGGCAGTGACAGAATGATTGCTAGGTATGTCAGGGAAACGCTGCCCTCATCTAAGTATGAGTTAAAGAAATGCCATGCAATTTCCTAAGTTAGGAATGAGAACACATTTGATACTTATGCATGGTAGATGAATACACAATGCATCTAAAACTCTTGTACCTATATTTTTGTGTATGTGGTCTCTTCCCTGGAGTTTACTCAAGTGTTTCAAATGCAGCTGCCCAAGTATTATCCGAAATTATGGCAGCTAGAGCTGCCTGGCAAATAGGATATCAGCTTCCTGAACATTTTAGCTGGAAATTCTGTTTTTTATCTCTTCTTTCAATGTTTACAGCTAAAAATACATATTCATGAGTGCAAGATTGATATTAAAACTGCCACAGGCCCATTTGCCATGGCACTTCCTTGGTACACAATAGATAGTGTTAGTTCCTTCCCTCTTTGATTCCAGCCCCAGTCTTGTTGCTTATCAGCTGCCATTCTCATGTGACAACCCCAGCTGAGTATGTGTACATGTATGTGTAGCAGCACAGCAGCAGCTCCTCAACAGATCTGTAAATCTGAATGTCTCCCACTGCTTTGCATTCAGTATGTCACACTTTAATGTGTATTAATGAAAACGCAGGTAAGAAAACAAAAGTGAAGCAGAAATTATTAATGATACTATGGTATTAATTTCTATTTCTCAATTAGTTTCACACTACCTGAGAGGACTTATTTGGCTGGATTTTTCAGGAGAAACATGGCAAATAATAAATTTACTACTAGCCTAGGTTTACTTGGTGTATCAGAACCACAGAAAACAGGATGGAAAAGCAACAACTTGCTATGGCTTAGCTCTGTATTCCAGCAGAGCCTTTAAATTGGCCATGATTTCTGTGTTCTTGGGTGTTTGTTTGTTTGGTTGTTGTTTTTTTTTCTGCTCCAAATGAGAGGAAAAATTTCCTTCCTGTAGTTAAAATATGTTTTGAATGAGCAGGTGTTGATTCAGTCAAATTTACAAGCTAATTTAACTTCCTGGGATTTCAACTCTTGAGGCACCAGGGGAAACATTTAAAAAGTGCTGGCAACAGTAAACGCCTATAGATCATTATTTCAGATTGTTGTGGGAGGAAATGTGATGCAGCGTTTGGTTCATCAGCTAAAGTTCTATTTTAAAGCATCAGTCAGGCTCAAGGAGGTCAGACAGTATCCAGAAAGATCTCTTCTGAAACCCTTTAGTTCTCTGACTCCATAAAAGAATAGTTGGAAGCAAAAAATAGACCATGCCAGATGAAAGTTGGTATCCTGGCATAGTTCCATTAGCTTAAATGGAGTGATACTGATTTACACGAGATGAGTGTCTGCCCCTAAGTCGATTGTTTAGAAGTCATCCAGGAGTATTTTCATACCTTTCAAGGGGAAGCTCAGATGGTCTTTGAAATCTGTGACACTTTAGTAACTGAAGTGTAAAGCTGCAAAACAGTTACTAAGGCACTTTCTTTTTAAAAATTGCACTCCTAAGAAAAATCTAGTGGTACAAAATAGCTTTATAGCTAAAAATAGTTCTGTCTTGGTGATTTGGAAAGTTTGGGTGTTGTGGACTTAACTATTTGTATTCAGACTGTGGTAGGCATTCTGCTTTTAACAAAGAGAATTTATTTCCATGCTCCTGATAAAAAATGTATTCTTGATCAGTGAATGTCATGTGATCAGGCAGTTCCAGATTATCCACACTATTATTATTTATAATGGCAGCAGAAGAAAGCCTTTTATGCTATTTCTAGATCAATTAGAGCAATTTTTTTTAATGTAACATCACTGAAGAGTTTCAGTCTTTCTAAGAGAGAAAAGAAAGGCTTGAATAAGTAATAAGAAACTCCTATTTATTTTTCCTTCTATTAATTAGCCCTTTTAGTAATTTTTTAATGCATGAATTTCACTTTTTGATACAAAAAGTGAAATAATGGAAATGGTTTGCAAGTCCAGAAATTCTGCACTGGGAAACATGTGCAGACAGATTTATCTGTGTCTTCTACCTACCCAATACTATTGACGTATTTCATGCTACCCCATTTTCAATCCCTTTCTCCTCTCTGGAGAGCGCTCTTTGTCCAGACTAGATGGCAGATGATTCTCTTCCTTTGACTGAAGTACAGGGGAGATTGGGTGAGTTGGAGTCAGAGCTGTCCCAACATCTCATCTGCCCCCAAGAGAGCTGGACCGCAGGAAGAAACAAAGCTTTGTAGATATCTTGATATGCTTTCTTTCAGAGAGATTTGTTCAGATAGAATTAAAAAGCAATGTAATTACACTGGAATAGAATATTTTTTTATCTTTAGAATGGAGTATCCACATGGGGGAGTTATATCAGCACTGTACTTTTCCTGTTGAAGCGAGGCTGTTCAGATTCTCCCTCCAGCTAAACCCCAACATGACCTGCTACCACAAGTGGGAAGAAAGGGAATAAAGCAGGTTCATTGGGCCCTTCATCACCTCCCACGTAACACCTTCAGATAAAAACTGTAATTCTGGTGTGGATAAGAACAGCAATGAATGAAATAAAGTGAAACATAAAAGCTTTTTTTAGGGTTTTTCTTTCTTTTTTTTTTTTTTTGGTACATTATTGAAATGTTCTGTTAAACAAAATGAGCCTGACAAAAGAGAGAATATGATGATGCAGCACAGAGCCATGCTCCATGGAGATGTCTAGGCAGTTCTGAACACCTGGACTAGTGTAATCAGTAGCTTATCTTATTAGTACATTGAAATGCATTTTTAAAGGCAGTATTTTACAGTTCCTGAATATTTAAATTTAAAATTAAAAAGACATTTGAGAGTTGAGAATAATAGATGAGGGTTTTTTTTAAAAAATATGCAGTTTATTTACTATGCTAACAGAATTTGTGTGACAGACAATAAATCATGATTTCAAATTCACTCAGGAGATTAAATACAAGGCTTTCTCAAAGGTCTGAGTCATAATTCTTGGCCAGATTCTCTCTTCATATTCATTTCTAATTAAGAAATTTAAAATATCTTTCTAATTTCATTTTATTACAGTAACATGTTAACTCAGTAATTTGTTCTCTAAGGCTTTAACATTGCATGTTATCAATGTATATCATAATGCCTTACTTCACTTTAATCTTGGTGGAATCTTACAAAAGGATGTTGTTGGTAAGTCAGTTCCTCAGAGCAGTTGTTTTTCTTGTTTGTTTACCTAACTTGCTTTAAGACATTCTTTTTTTTCCTTGTGATACCATACCTTGCAGAAATACAAAAATTGTGTAAAAGAACTGTCAATTATTTGATCAAGGTAAGAGGCATTCTCAAGAAGACAGTTTATTAAAAAGGAATTGCTGATCAGTTTATCACAGAAAGATCTGATGTAGAAATGATATGGGTGCAATGTAAGGGTTACCAATTCAGGATGTGTCATTTACAAGTTCTTATAGTACAGTTTGTAAAGCAGTTGCTTTCTTGAACTTCAAGCTTGTCAGGGAATGAGCCATTCTTTTATACTTCTCTATTAAGCAACCTAAGGGAATGTGGATACTCAGAGATGTGAAAATGATTAAAACACCACTAATTAGTTTGACAAAGTAAGAGATTTAAGTGTGAAAAACCTCTAAGAGATCTATTAATGTTGTAAAATTTAGAAAGGGAATGAGTAAGCCCGTGCTTGTGGAGCAGAGAACATACCTCAATTCACTGATGGCAGCTTCCTCCTTGCAGAGGGGTAACCAAGAAGCTACTAGAGCTTTGAGGATAGGACATCTGCAAAACACAAAGCAGAGAAATGAACTGCCTTTTATTTCCAACTCTGGCACATCTCAAAAGCATTTTGCTGTTCTTTAGCAGTATCTCGCCTGCAGAATACATGGCCAGTTCCAAAGCCTGTGGCTCAGGGATGGCATCAGTGGAGGAGCAGGGTAGGAGAAGCTTTTTTTACCCTTTGAGTTGTTGCCAGCAGCAAGCAGTGTGCCCCCCAAGCACAGCCAGCCAGACAAGCCCAGTAGCAGCACCTGGTTTTAAAGTGACTCTGGGAAAAAAGTTCAGACATTTCAGCTGATGTATAGAGAGTACAGGTAGGCAACAAAGCCTATCCCTACCCTTCCCTCAACAACAATCTCATGCTTAGGAGTCTGTGTGAATGTTACAGTAGATCGTGTAGTCTGTAAAGTTAAGAAGAGTCAGCCTTATGACTGGCTATCCAAGCTGTAAGAGTTGTTATTCCCATATAACCCTCCCCTGATAGGGGAGACCAGTCTTTAAGTCCTCGTTTAGGTGAACAAATACATCAGACTCTTGGCGTTTTATTCTTGTTTATTCTTTCCTTATCTACAATTTCTGAGCACCAGGATTAATACCAGCCTAGCACAAAGGAGAAAGCCCACCACAGAGCTCCTAACACACAGAATCAAGGCTTTCTTAAAAATAATTTACCCAATTATGACTCAAACATACATTGTTTCTACTTTTCTACCAGTTACTAACTAAACTTCTATTCACGTAACAGTGTACTGCAGCAAATCCCATCTAATCACCCTGTGTCACCAACACTGCAGGATATAGAATAAATGAAGAAGAAGGAAAAAACTTAAAAACTACAAGGATTGTCCATCTTGTCTACATTTACTTATCATTCTAACAAACCCAAAAATCTACATTTTTCACCCTGTGATAAATTACATATTATACTACTACCTAATTTACATTCCTGATAATTCTGTCTCATCCCAAAGCCTAGGAAGCCCTCTCCATGGACAAAGATTAAAAGCAGTATTTTTCAGAGGATTTTGGTCCTTTAAAACATGCAGAGGAATATTCTCTGCATTCTGGACTCCAACACAAGCCTAATTTTTACCATTTTATAGAACTTGTCCAGACTTCATTAGACATCCAGATCACCATTTTCATCAGACGAATGCTCCTTCCTAGAAGTAGTATGAAAACACAAAGGTCATATATAAGTTCTCAGCATCTCTATAAATATGTTTATATGCATTATCTTTGGCATAAATCTCTTTGAAGAGATTGGGTTTGTTCAGCAGATATCATTTTAATAATATATATGTCTTCAATATTGATTGTGTCTTTTTTGGGGTAGCGTATCTGAAGCAATGATAATTTTTTCAATGTAAGAATTCATTATTTTCAAGAAGATAGCCTCAAAACATGTGTGTCATGGATTGCAGAGTAAAATATAATCAGGGGTGTGATATTCTATTACAATCTGTTGGAACTGGGATGGGGGGTAGTGATGTGATNACCACAACTGCTACTCCAGGAGGACTGCAGCCACCATTGCAAGTAGACTGCTGCCAGCAGGGTGCCAGGTTGTGTTCTGACTCTGTCAGTGGTTTTCTTTTTCCTTATTGCATGTATTTTTTTTCCTTTTTCTTCTATTTTCCCTTTTTCTAATAAATTGTATTTCTGACTTGGAGTGTCTCACTGGTTTTGCTTCTCAAACCAGAACAACGTGAAATTTAATGAACTAAATAGTGCTAGACAATTTACTTGTACTTTTAAGGTAAAAAACCCAAACCCATGTTTCATGTCTCATTGTGGATGAGAATTTGATGAATTATGGTACATCAATGCATTGTTTTATCAGTGAATTCTTTTCAATGTGTATTGATTCATTAAATAATTACATTTGATGTATAGTGTGATGCATATGTGTCATGTATATTTACTTGTCATATTATCTTATCAATGTCTAGCAGAACCTGCAGGAGGATGTCAAGGGGATAGAGCCAGGCTCTGCTCTGTGCTGTTGACCAATAGGACAAGAGGCAATGGCCAGGAACTGATGCTCCCTGATGAAGTTCCACCTGAATATGAGGAGGAACTTTACTGGGCATGTGATCATGCAAGGAACAGATTGCCCAGAGAAGGTGCAGAGTGTCCCTTACTGGAGATTTCCAAAAGCTGGAATTTCCCCAAAGCTGTCTGGACACAGTCCTGAGTAATGTGCTGTAAAAAACCTTGCTTAAGCAGGGAGGTTGGATTAGATGACCTTCAGTGGTCTCTTCTAACCTTACCAATTCTGTGATGCTGTGTTTTAAGTAAAACTTAAGAAATTATTCCTAAATTCAGAGCTTAGTTTGTGTTTGGAGCTTTCTAGCTGTTACTTGCACTGGTATAACAAAGCTTAGCTCCCTGCAATAACAATGGCTGCAGTGAGCTCTCAGATCAACCACTGCATATAATCACCTAAAGACACAACAATAATAAAAACATATTTTCTAAATCATTATTTGGCAGTGACTGTGCTTGACTGTATTCTCAGCTGAAAAAAGAGAATGGTTTGGATATAACACTTTCAAATGAATGTAAATTAGTTTAATACAAACATAAACTTCACTCTGAAGTGAACACTGGTTATTAAAAATAAATAAATCTGGAACAAACATGCTCCAGTAAAGAAGATTGGCATGAGAGTAGCAGCTATGCTATGAGATATTAGATTAACCTCCTCTAATCACACAATTACTGGCTCATTCTAGATATATACTTTATATATACATATATAAATATATATATAAAGTAATTCACCACAAGATTTCCTTTTCTAAACATCATATATTTTCAAAACCTTAAAATGCAAAGTAAATGTGTAGAAAACAAGCAAAATTAGATTTATCCAGCCTTAAAAAAACATCCTCCAAAAGAGGATCGTATGAAATTTTAATATCTAAACAAGCTACCAATAATCTTTTTTGGGGAGGCAGATTGTGGCACTATTTCTAGATGACAATTCACTCCTTTCCTTCACTGGGCATGGTTACATCTGAAATGCAACTGCTACGATGTGTTTGTATTTTGCTTCCAATCAGCAGATTTGAGTGCAATTATGTATTTTGCAGGTGAGGTGTTAATGCTAATATGGCCCATCAGCTGTGTGCTGCCACTTGAATTGGTCCACTGGAAAATCTTGAGACAAACAACATTGAATTAGGCTCACAGCCACAAGCAGCTGTGCTAAGTACCACTGGCATCGCCTCAGACGTGCAATTCTCAGAGTGAGCCTACTGCTAGCTGCTTTTAAAATGTGTTTATGGTGGTGACAAAAACTTTCCATCATCAATTCTTCTTGGACCTCTCTGCCTCTTAACTGAAAAATTACAGCTGCCTGCAAGGGGAGGGATGCTCAGTCCTATTAATTTTCATTGGATGAAAAGGATCTTTTTTCCTTCAGGCTAAAGGTTTAACCTTTATGAGTTTCATGAGTAACAAAAGGCAGCCAGATTTTTATTATATGGGGTAGAGCTGCACATTTGTTCAAAATAATCAGCACTGGGCAATTTACTGCGTATCGATCCAAAACAAACCCGATTACCCATGTAAGCTGTTTCCTTCTCAAGCCTACATTTGGCATAGGAAAACAAACTTGTTTAATCATCAGTTTTCAAATGCTTACCATGTATGTCACCCTAGCCTGATACAATGTTTGAGGTCGATGAAAGGGGTACTGTCTGGAGAAGTGCATCAAGAGATTTTTGTAGGATAGTCTCCCTTGTAAAAAACCTCCCATGTATTCCCAAGTTTCCTTCCTGAGTACACAAGCATTTCCATGGGTACCCTGTCAGGCCCAGCAGCCTAAAGAGGAAAGCACCAGTAACACCTTTATAGCGAGGTCTTTGCAGTTGTCATAAAATTAAAGGCCATAGAGGTTTCTTTATATAATTTATAGAACAGTGCTGGTAGATTATTTCTGACTTGCTGCGGAGGGTTTGCCAGCCTTCACAGAGCTGGACAGCAGAAAATGTTAGGGCCTTTTTGGAAAGAATTGCTTAAGCAAGCTGATCATTGAAAGGAGAAGAGAAAAAGAAGAAAAAAGACAGAGAAGAAAATTTACATTTCGTCTTGGAATTCTCTTTTCATTACAAAAGCCAAAATATTGTAGAAACTGTCTTTCAACTTGTTACTCTGTTGAGGATGAGAAAACATTCAGCTTGGTATAGTTACAAAGACATGAAGTTATGATGGATGAGGCAACAGTAGTTGGGAGATGAAATGAAAACTCATGAGGTCCTTGTATCACTTGACAATGAGGATATTGCTGTGTTGCAGGGGCTGACAAGAAATGCTCACAAGAGGAAGGGCAGTTTGATCATAAATGGGAGTTAGGACATGAGAACTGGATTTCTTTTTTTTTCAGTACCTGTCAGCCTTCTCAGAGGCTGAGAAGGGCTTTGTTTGGCCTTCATTTGGAGCTGTGGTTGGATACAAGGTGTTGCACCTTAGTCGTGAGGTGACTGGTGGTGGAGAGTTTTACAAGTCAAATGGGCAAAAAAAGCATAGGAGCACTGCTGTGAGCAGTGGAGGAAACTGAGGCATATAAGGACCACTGCCCTTGCAGTGCAAGCATAGTTTACACTTGTTAATGGTCTATTTCTATGTGCTTTTAATCTCTCATTATTAAAGAAACCTTTCTTTCTCTATTTTCTTTTTTTTTTTTTTCTGGCAGGAGAAGTATTTCTCTGAAGGGTGAGAATACTTCTTAAAATCTGATAGCCTTGAACTGTGGGGAATGCAGTATTACCTGTCAAGACTATGGCACAATACAGAAAGAAAACAAGTTCTGTTAATTTTTTGGTGATGCAGCAGAAGTTGTGAAAGATGAAAAATCTCCTAAGCACCTGCTAGATATTTAAAAACTACAAAAGGGAAAAGTAAGAGTTATGATATCAAAGTTAAGCTCTTCCTCAATTATCTGTAATCTTAAAAACTGGAATGAATCATAATAAGGGAAACTTATAATAAAAGAAAAATTATAAATTTTACTTCTAAGAGACCAAAAAAGCATTTGGAAGTAAAGGAATCCCACTAATGGTTTAGTAAACTCATCTATCATGTAGAACGTAATATTGAAAGGATTGTCGGTCTCTGGGAATTTCAGATTTATTTTTTAGAGAGTTATTGCACTGATAGGTCTTTGTATTGATAGAAATAGTGTGACTGGCTGTGTGAGAGCTCTTAGTAGAGTATTCAAGTGAGAGCTATCATCAAACATAAGAATATGATTTCTGCATTATTTTCATTCTTTTGGTGTGTTATACTGTAGTAAGTGAAGTAGAGAATGTGGAACCAAGACTAGTCCAGTAATCATATTCTCCTCAAGTGCAATTTTAAGTCTTAATTAAACTATTCTTTTCTACACAGTATATTTAAAAAACAAAAAAAAGCAAAATATGGAACGTGTGGTATAGTCTTGGTAAGTAGAAATTAAACAGAAGACAGCACTTCTTCACCAGTGATCTTTTAACACTAACTTACTTACACTTAGACCAAACAACAATCAGCTCTATAGCAAGGGTGCTGAATTATTCTTGTATTTATCTGCATAACAGAAACTAGTTCCACATGAAATCATAGCAATTTGTCTATCATTGCTGGTTTGAGATGTACAGCAACAATCCTCAGGCATTTCCTCTTGGAAGGATGTGGTACTTCATAACTTCATATATCTCCTTCTAAGGAAGATGGGAATAAAGTAGAAAAGAGCTAGTCTAGTCTAGTTCTGTATATTTTCAGAGTGCTTTGCAGCATTACAGAGTTCTGAGTGAAAACAGTCTTTCTTGTATACTTTTAACTAGCACAATCACTGTTTTAGAAAAGAGAACCAGGCTAATTTTATTCTAGGTATATTAAGTTCTACTTCTACTTTTGTTACGATTTGGATATTCTATATTGTTTTACTTAATTTCTGGTCGGGATTTTTGCTGTCTCTCTGTATTTTAAATGTAGACTCATCTGTATATCTTATCAATGATCTCATGTGATTCAAATTATTCAACTAAAAATTAAAAGTAGCCTTTAGTAGTTATTCCTCGGAATTTTATTTTCTAAATTTCTATCTGTGGATGTCAAAAATTCCTTTTCAAGTGAAGAGTTATTTTGAATCTTTTGAATCATATTTACAGCCCAGTTCTCCTCTTCCTCATTTATTGTTAGCAACATCAACCAATGATATGTAAAATAATTCATATGACATTTTGGATATACACAGAAGAATAACAGAAAATTTCCAAAGCAAAATCAATTGTGATGATACAGGAGAAACTCAGTCTCTGTGCTGTACTGTTTCTTCTGCCACTTTCAGAATGACCCTTAGGAGAGTTGATAAGAGCATATGTTGCATGGAGTGCTGTTCTTTTAAGATCATTATTACTGGTTTTTGTTTGCTTTGGAAGCCTTTTGTTTCCTTTTTGTCTTTTCAGTTGGTTCTACTCTTTCAAGGGGAGACACCTCAATGAGAAGTAATAACCAGTGTAAGGCCTTTGAATAGTTAGCTATACAGTAATGGAATATGTCTTACATAACTCAACTTATACAAGCTCGTTTAAAACTTAACCTTTCTTTCACAGTACCAATAGGAAGATTTCTCTCTCATCTTGTGGTTAAAGGAGTTATGCAGCACTGGGAGGCTTAAATTAAGATTTTTGTCTTGGAAATGGGGTAGGGGCTTTAAATAGCACTACTCAAAGATTGATATCAGCATTTTGCATATAAAAGTATTGTCCCTATTCCAAAGGTTATTAAAAGACAAAATATATTTTAGAAAATAGTTACCAAAAAAAGAGGAAAGACTGTATGAAGTACCTTTCAACAAAAAATATTTAAAAGTCCATCCCTTTAGCTGACTCAAAAGCATTGAGAGATGATTTACTTGCAGTATATCTACGAATGTTTTGATGCCAAGATGCTATTGAGTTCTGAAGACTAATGAATCTTTAGCAGTAGTGGGAAAAGGAGTAATAAGAGAATGACTAAAGCATTAACACACCACCTACAATTAGAATCGATCAATGTTTTAAATGGAAAGGATATTCTTTATGTTTGGAGATGCCAGATTCTCTTTTATATCAAGGTATTTTCAGATTCCTCTGAGGTGTTTGCTTTTGAAATGCACCTTTCAAAAAGGTTGATATGGATTTGGCACAGGCGTTACTGGTTGATGTTAATGATCCACAGAGTGTATCCCTATTTCTGTCACTGTCCTGCTTGCCTTTAAACTTCATGAGCTTTAGACTCACTTATGAAATACTAGTCATGGTTTTGTCTTATTATTTGAAATATATTAGGACCAAAGTTACGATAGTCATCTTATTTCTCATGATTTTATGTTCTCTGATTTGGCTGTTTTGAAAGTAAGATGATCGAGAATACTTTTCTCTCCTTTTTTCATATTGACTGGTAGAAAGTAGATGTTTAAAAAACTCTACCCAAGAGAGTGTTAATGCAAACCCAAATTTTCTAACCCAAGAGACTTGAGTTAAGGTTATTGGAAGAAATAAGTTAAATTCTTTTCTGAAGTGAGTCTGTCATCTCATGAAGCTCTACAAGACAGTATAGGACAAAAAACCCAGAAAACATAACAAAACAAATAAAAAGTCCAAAATCAACCAACCAACCAACCAAAAAAAAAAAAAAAAAAAAATGAGAGAAAAACGGAAAAAATAAAAGAAAAATGTTGTTTGGGTTTGGCTTTTGGGGTAAAAATAAAAAAAAGACAAATACCTGTAGAACTACAGACACTTAGAGTTTTATGTGTCCCAGATTAAAATACATAGAAAAGACAATTTTAATTATATTTCCTCTTTCAATTGTGAAAGGAAAATAAAATCTCTCATCATTTATAGACTTAATATAATATCTCTTAAAAGATATTATAGTAAGATATTGATCCTGGGTATGCCAGGATCCTGGTTGAATGCCACCATCAGGCTTTGGGGATGATGAGCACTGGGATGTGGAGGGAAGAGGAAGGCAAGCAGGTGGAGGAGTGTCATGGGCTGTTCACAGTTTGCCTACTCAGATAACATCTGAAAATTTTGAAAAGAAAGGGGATTCTTTGGGGAAGAAAAACATGGCATAGTGGAAAATCTGCATCTGCAAGTAATATAATTACTGCTGTGCACCAGATATACATTTGTATACTTGAACTGATTGGGAAAAGTTTTTTAATGAAAAAGAAACTATTTTATCCCAGTAGAGATGACAAGCAGTAAGATAATGCAGTTTACAGTAGATAAGGGTAAAGTTTTATTTTATCTCTCCAGACTCTACCTTTCTCTATGTTGTTCTCACATAGGCTTGTATGTCTGCTAACCTGAGGACACCTATCAGACTATTTCAGCAGGAAAAAGTATGACTTAACTGTGTTATCTTAGTGGAAATGTGTTTGCAAGAGAGAGACTTCTGGCAAGATTTACTTCCTTAACACTGTATGAGAGTTATCCTTCCCTCTTACAGAAAAATGCTTTACAATATTACCACTGGAAATTATCCCCAGGAAGACATGCCATGTAACAAATGCAGCACAATGAAATGGCTTCTCTGCTACAGTCACTTACAAATTTATAAACTTTAAACTACAGTAAGAAGTTTTGTTTTGTGGCTTTTCTTAATATGATGCAGAATATCTTTAAAAAATATTCATGGAAAATGTGCAAAGTCCTTTCTTTTGCTCTAATCCTCTGTATTACCTGTACAAAGAACAAGGATTTGTACGCCCCCTCCCCACCTTTTTTTTTTGCTTATCTATGCTGCAGTCCTACTGTCATTGTTTGATTCTGCTTAAATCCCTCTGTACCTAAAGGTACAGCCTTATCAATTGAAAAGCTAATGCTATATAAGAAGTGAAAAGAACACAGAAAGGTTTCCTAGCAACTACTGTGAATCCTTCTAAAGTAAGTCAGTTAAAACCATGTAGTACGTGCAATGGGTGTAAATTAGGGAGCTAAGCTGATCCTCAGATTTACAGATGCCCACTATAAAGTACAATAAAACCTGTAATAGAAGGTGAATTGCTCAAGAAGAAAATCACATCAGTCTTGACAGCTTTATCATTATTTAAATGATCCAGCTTAAATTCTACTATGTAGTTAGTAAGACTGAGTGTCAGAGCTACATCAAGGGTTTACAAAGCAGAGTTAATAGCATTGGTCGGTGCTGCTGTGATTATGCCTTTTACAGCTCCTTCTAAAAAACAACCAGTAAATGTAAACAAACAGACCCAACTCCAAGGGGCAGTTGGAGGGGAGCCATTATAAGGTGCAATTATACAAACTCATGTCTGTGAAAGGGGGTCTTTGTTGCTCTGCTCTGCTTTTGCACACCACTAATTAAATTGGACTTTTTAGGTTACTAAAATCTGTTCAGTAAAGTGTGGGGAGGCTAAAAATTCTCTGTCTCCATACACACTGCTCTCCTTCACTCTTTCGTTTCTTCATTCAACACTTTTTTATTGTAGATTGTTTTTTTAGAACTCGTTGGACTGGGATTATTTAGGGAATCGAGCTAAACTTGTCACTTTTAGAAAAACAATATCTTTATTTCTGGAGAATGCTCACTTTACACTTGGCTTGTTTACATACACTTTGAAAAGTTTTTGCTAAAAAAGGTTTGTGGCTCACATAATTTTTTTTTATAATGTATTTAAGTGGGTTGAATTTTAAATCAGAGACTGCGATACCTTTCCATTCAACTAAAATATTTTTAGTTTACACTTAATCTGAAACAACTAATAATATAAGAGAAAAAATAAGTCTAAAATATTTAAAATTTTACACTCCTAGTGAAATTCCTCCCATATTTCTGAGTGATTTATATCACTGAACTAGCTCTTCCAAATCTTCAGAAACAACAAATAGTACAGGAATACAGTAAAGTACAAGCAAGGGTACTATCAAACCATATTTCCCCATTCTTCCCTAGTAAACAAAAGCACCTTCTAGTAAAAAGAGAAAAGAGAAGATGGACTTGAACTGCCACCTCTAACCTCAGCCTAACAGGACAAAAGTTTCATCTGGAGAATGCCATTTGGGAACCACATTTGATGATGGTGTTTTTCTTTTTGTTATTAAGGTCAACACCTCTGAAATGAGACTGACATATGAAAACAAGTCCCAGACCACAGCCCTTTTACAAGAGTAGCACACACATGCATGGGAGTGCCCCTGCTCTTATTGTAATAGCTTTAGTCTTTAGCATGTTCCATTTTGCAGATTTTGATAAAGAAACCTGGAAAGTTCTGGAACACATTCCATTATTTATCCAATGCCTATTCCTCCCTGGTATCTGATCCCAAAAATCAGATTAAAACTGACAAGAAACTGAATTTTCTCACTTTACTGCATTATTTCTGCTTCTCATTTTGACTTCTTAAAGAGAGGGCAAAGACACAAACATTGAAACACAAAAAAAATCAACCAATAATTCAGCAACCAACCAACCAAAAGAACCAAAACAGGAACAGCAGTACTCCAAACACCAAGCAAGTTCAAAGTCTGGAATAAGTCTGAGATGTCTTTTAATGTTGAGGTGTCCGTTCATCCGTTTTGTAGTGTGGAGAGTGGGCCGACTTTCATAACTCTTCTGGAGGGCAGGCATGAAAACTGAGAAAAAGCAGGTTTTGACATGTTCTTCTTCATTACCCTCTGCAACCTCACTTAGCAACCACTGCACTTTTAATAGCACTGTGTTACAAATATTAATTCATTCAGTAGATTGAAGTAGATTCAGCACCCCCAGGTCTTTTTGATCAGAGAGCTTTCACAGGAAGGCAGCATAGTGAATGCTGCTTAGGGGCATTGCTTGCTTTCATCTTTCTGGCATAAGAAATAGACTCGTCAACTACCATCATTCTACTAAGATTTGTCAGCACAGTACTGGAGAGAAGACCTTCCAATTGTTTGTGGAATTTGATTTTTACCCTCTCTATAATTAAATTGCCACTCTTAGAGATTTGTGCTAAGCGTAGGGGAATAATTTAGACACAAAATGTAATAACACTTCCAGATGGTATGTTCATGAGTCTGTTTTCTAATGGTTTAATTATTTTAGTCTTTCATAACATGTGAACCATCATTATCCACCACAGTGTCCTTAACCTCAGCCAGAGTCTGGATAGTTGCTCCTTATTCTTCTTGGTTGTATTGTCTTTGCATGCTTGCCTAAATCAAGGAATTATTGTCAAGTACAAGCAATAAATAACTGGGAAAGTCATAGAGTGTAAATATCTGTTTACCTGTAATTTCTGTATTACCCAGTACAGATATTATGGGTATGCTGTGGATGGTTTGGGTAAATTATCAGGATCTGAATTTTTGTTACTCTGTCTGATAGTCTGATATCAGCAAAAATACTGCAGCCATGAGAGCAAACGAACTTCTGGCTTATATGAAATAGGTTGAAATAAATTATGTGGTGAGTATTTTCTGCTACTGCTTTGTCTGTGTGCGTGATTCTGTGTTCTCATTCTGCATGATTTGCAAAAAAACATCTTTTAAAAGAAAGAAGTGCAGTATCTGTGAATCTGCAATTGATGTGGGGTTTATTTCAGTTTATCTAAAGTTTATATATGAGTGAGAATAAATATTGCTTATCTACTCTGCAGGTGTATATATGTGTTTATATTTCACTGTTTGCCAGGTCATTTATTTCTTTTTTGACAGTTGATATTTCTTAGGATAGTGCAGATCTAGACTTTCATAAGATTTGCTTCCTTCAGGAAATGCCTTAAGTTTTAAAAATGTCCTGAAGAGTTTTTCAGAAACACCCCTAGCTGAACCCCTAGTACAAATTCTAGAACCTAATTTTATCAAGATCTTGTGCCCATAATTATTAATATTTCTGTGAATTTTGGAACTAGTACAAGATATTATATTGATATCTAAATGTTCACAGGGTGGAAAAACTGTAGAACTTTACAGATCATTAGACAGAAAGCTACAGAGGTAATGAAACTGATCATCTGGACTTGGAACCATTTGTCTTATATCTATGGAAATAAATTCTGACAGGTTACCTAAAATTCACTTTACCCGGCTTCTTCTTATGTCATCAGTTAGGAGCACAATACTTGGATAGACTCAGGATGAAAAAAAAAATAAAAAAAAAAACTTTCTTGGTTTGTCTTGAGAGTTGTTAGCCATCACAGAAGCGCCTGCACAACACAGCCGTTCATTTTGTATAACTCACAGTCATACATGAAGCAATTCCCTATACATTAGATTTATAATCTCTTTAATCCTTTCTTCTCAGGGCTCCTGTTCTTCAATTAGTGTCTTTTCACACACATTTCTCTAATCTTAATCTTATTTCAACTTCCTGTACCCCGGGAATTGCAGTATTTTTTGAAGCTGATGGTAGATAAAAGCTGGTTTGTTTTTCTGAGGAAAAAAAGTAAGCCTAGTGCTATACCCAGCTGTGGTGATAATAAATTTGTGTGAATCAGCCACCTTTCAGAATGTTCCTGTATTTGATTTCCTGAAAAATGACATATTTCTACTATCAGGAATGCACAATAGCATAATTAAGGAAAAATGTGGTTGATTCTCTTCCTTACATATCAGATTGCACCTCACTGCTCATGAGATTTGTATTATCAGCACTGTTGGTAATATAAAGAATAAAAGACTATGTCTTGCTTTAAAATCTTCCCCCTTTTTCTTCTTTCAAATAGGAAAAGAGTCCACTCAGAATAAAAATATATATAACTGAAAAGGAGGGAAACATCAAATTTTACAGTATTATCTCACAAAACACAGTCCTACTTCACAGTTAAACTATCACAAGAAAAGATGTGGGATGTTCTTTAAAGGAAAAATTCTATCTGTACAAGGCAATACATCACCGAAGTGCTACTTAAACCCTGAAATAAGTGAGCCTCAAGTAGTTTGTAGGCCATCACACAAAGATGGATTTTACTCTAAGAAATATCAAGTAGTACTTTTCAATCTGAATCAATGGTCTGAGAAGTACAGTAGAGTCAAAATACAGTTGATATATAAATCTATGTGTGTATAGGGCTTACATAAATAGAAATAAAAGTAAATATATATATAGAGAAACAAAATATGAACGTTAAAATCTATTTAGTAAAGTTGTACTGAAGTAAAAATCTTATCTCAAGAGGGAGATTACATTTTCCTGTTCTTCTTTTTGTAGGAAATCTCTTTCAAATCCAAGCACTTAAGAGAAATAAGCATCTTGGAAACATGGGCGCAATTTTACTTTGCCAACTTTAAACCAATAATAATGTTTTTGTTTAATATGGTACCTAAGGATTACAATACAATAATATCATGCAACTCTTCTGAAAGGACGTAGTGATTTGAGCATGAAAAAACTACAATTACAGGAAAATGGACCTCAAAATTACATGTCCTCTGATAATTAAGTCCTTGGTGTCCAGAATATCAGTTATTATACCAGTTACCTGCCTTTCAGCTGGGACTTGCTGCTTGCCATAAAAAATAGTGGTGTTCACAGTGTTCAAGTTTAATTCCATCAGATTTGTTGAAGCTTGTGTCTTTAACAAAGGACATTTTTTCAAGAAAGTAAACTTATCTCTTTTCCCTTCAGAGTTTTCTCCTCTTATCCTTTCCTAGTGAAACTGTGCTAAAGTAAAAAAAAGGACCACAACTATCTTCTGTCATATGACAGTTTAAAGTTTCACCATGACATTGTTTTCCAGAGATGACTGATATAGATATTAAACAGAATATCAGCTTTGAAGGATGCTCAGAAAGATGTAAAATGGATTCTTTAATACTGACTGAATTAATGCATTAACACTTTGACCTTACCTTCCATAAATTCAAAAGGGCAACAGAAAAAAGAAACAATAACAACAAAAATCAACACGATAACTGAAAATATTTACAACTGACCTCAAAGATCAATAAATCAGAATTTTTTACTTCACTTGTTCTGGTGGAAAATTGTCATTTCTCCTCAGGCTGAGAGCAGATATCCTATATGTTTTGTACTGTATGTGCTTTTTTTGTCTTTTGATTGTGCAATTTCTACATGAATCACCATAGACATGAAAAACAGATGTGGAAATATTCATTTTTGAGGTCTGAGAAAGAGAAAATTATTAACTTTCACGGTATATTGTGGGAATTGAAGTTAGCAGTGATTAAATCCATGCAAAGTTGCTCAAGTCTAAAAGAATGGAAAATGGCCATTGATTTACAGCCTACACACTAATTTTGTTCTCCATCCTTGGCAATAAGAGTTTATGCAGAAAAATATATGCATATGTTCATCTTTGTTCATGTGCAGAAAAGGCAGTAGCAGAATCCCTTATATTTGTGGCTAAAGGGTGCTTTCTTTTGTACCTGTTTCTTTGAAATCATCCTCAAAACAAGCACAAATAATTATATCATCCTATTACTTAAATCAACACTTCATATAACTTAAATGAACACAATTAACTTCCTATTACTTATATTCAGAGGCATTTTTCACAGTGATCCAGCTGTCAGATGAAGTTCTTTGGTTGCATTAATGGAAAACATCTGGATTTAGGGCCCTGTTTTTTCTTCTATGAGGTAGATTTAACATTTGGGATTTAGTTAATTTGATTCCCTCTTCAGAAGGTTTCTCAGTCTTTAAATTAACCAGGAAAGAGCACTGAGCTTCCTGCTAGCAGATGAGTGCCAGTTCTCTCCAGCCAATATCCCCTGGGCGTGATGGTAGCAAACCAGGTGAGTGGCTTCTCCATTCCTTGGCCGAGTTTTGTGTTGAGGGGCGGGACAACATAAAAATCCCAGAGGCATCTCTAAGACATCATAAATTTTAAATCTCATTTGAAGCTGTAACTTGTTAATCCCTCTTCATACAATCCCATAACCAAGATCAGTGGGTCTGGGGGGAATTGACCTGAATTCTTCTTCGGAGAGATGTTGTCACAGAAAGGTTGTGTTCCAGTGAATACTCTTTGTCCATATCTTTTCTCCTTCTGCCAGATAGATAAAATAAGACCAGCAAGAGTTCTAAAGTTACCTTCAAATTTTTCTGATTCTTTCTCTGGCATTAATAGTTCTAAGAGCAAAGATATTCAGGTTCTTTGTTTTTTTGTTTTAAATGTATTTTTTGGGTTTTTTTTGACATTTTGAATTGCATTAAATATTTCACTTAATGGTTATTAAGTGGCGGAAAAGAGGCATTCCTATTTGGTTAAGAGAAGTTATGGGATGAGATTCATGTTTTTTCCCTGCTTCAGAAAAATAAATCAGTTGAAATCCTATTTATTATAAATTCAGGTAACAAGAAAAAAAAATTTAAATCCCAATAAACATGTTTTTCAATCATTGTCAACCAAAAATGGCTGACAAAGAGGTAAATGGTTTTATACTAGCCCATTGCACTATCAGTCTGGCATAGAAAAATTTTTTGTTAGAGCCAGAAATCTGGACTGCAGTGAAACTGAAATGTATTTTTGGACGATGTATCTTAAGAGGACACCATTAAGAAAAGGTTGATCACTATGGGGTCAAAACTAAACAGGTGGTTGAGCTGTCTCCTCATCTTTCAGCAGGGTTGTTAACTCATACCAAGTTTTTCATTGGCACTACATTGGCCTAGATTTTCTTTTTTAATTTGAAAAAGAGTTTTATGGCACACTTTATAAAATTAATGCCAAGGGATAGTCTTTAATTACAGACATATTTTTTTCTTTTAAAATTAAAAGCACTTATCAAACAGTAACTCATTGTCATGATTATGAAAATGAATATCTTATACAGATATTGTCATCACAACAGAAATAATGGCCTGGTCCAAAGTCCATTAAAATCAATGAGCCCAGAATTGGATTATTCAGATTTTAAAGACTTCCTCCTTAGCCTTTATGAATCTATGACCTTCTTGCTCCTTACTGCGCTTCTATGCTCACATAACTTGGCATTTTGTCTTCTCTTTGTAAGGGTTAAAGTATTAATCCCTAACAAAGCATAGTAGGACACAAAAAGACTGACTGGAAAGTTTCCAATGCCTATTGTAATCTTTCTAATATTTTTTGTGTGTGGCAACAAAAGCCACCTCAAACCTTCTGAATAGTCAGTAATCCATATTTAGTTCACAAACCAGTCCTTGGGAAAATTTGGTACTTGTTTGGCGATCAGGTACAATGATTGCCTTTATCACAGATCATTGTTAGCCAGAGCCAGACCTCTCCCTTGAATATCATGGACAGTTTGTTTTCTTAATTTGGAGCGACATGGAATATCACTTTCAGAGCATATTTCTTCAAAAACTAATGCATTTTGGTTCCCATTATAAGACTCTCTTCTTGTCAATCATCTTTCTAATAGAAATGTTATTTTCATGAGTAGCTTTAGAAAGAATTTATGAAATGGGCATTACTGTGTGCAGAACTAAATTTTTTGACATATCCATGAACTTGTTTCTTCTTTTCTATCTGCTAGCCAGAGAACAGACAAGGTGCTGTGTGCTTTGACTGACCAGTGGCAAACTGTAGAGTGAATAATGAATTTTAAATACTCTAAGAAATGACCCAGAGAGGTGATAATGAATATACTCCAAAAAATCATTATCTTCTTATCAATATTCTAAAAGCAGAGAATAAACATTGAGTAAATTAGACTAAAATTTGTAGGCTACATTGTCTATTTTGTATTCTTCATTCAGCTGCATTGTTTTCTTTTTTCTAATCAGGAAAATAGAGAAAAAGAGCTCTCTCACTGAGATATGGCAAGTAGCAATTATACTACAAGTCTGCTAGTTGTAATGTTTTTAATTTTAAAAGACACAATATGAGCACAATATACATTGGAAATGTTAAGACTTAGGTATGTAGGTTTAGGAAATACTCTCTGCTGCTGCATCCACTAAAAAGTGCATTTCAGTAGCAATTGGCAGGGTCCTGAACTGGCTAATATGTTTTATTTCCCAACACAGGGAGTTTCAACTCACAGTTTGTTAACTTGAGAGAATATAAAACTTCCCATTTTATATTCGAGATAGGTGTGTGTGTGTGTGAGCCACAAAATTTCATAAAGTGTGGTATTCTAAAAATCCTTAGGAAGAAAGGTTAGGAATTTTAACCTGCAATTATCCTCCAATATAAAACTTAGGCTGTGAGACTGATGGCTGTGTCTCTAGTGCTTCACTGCTTGTCCAGCCTCTGTGTTCACCGCTGTGTGTTTGAGGCACCTGAGCCTGTCAGGGCACACCTGGAAATATTTGTTGTTCTGAGGAATAGAGGTTTACCAGGGCTGCAGTCATGATACTGAGCAGCAGACAGAAAAGGCTTGAGCTTTCACTTCTCCGTTGCTGCACTCTGGATAAATAGAGACACACAGGCTGTTTTGGAGGTGAGCTGCATTGGGGCTCTCATGTGAAACACAGTTTAGATCCAGCCTACACACTGTTTCCATGGGTGATCTCATCTCAGTAGCAAAGTGAAAACTCTATCAAAAGACATTAGACCCTGGAACCTGACAGTCAGGGCAGGTTAATTAAATGAGCAACTGCCCACAGTGTCTCTGCTCATTTGGGATTTTGCAGTCACTATGACAGACATGGAGATGTAGCTCTCGTTTTATACTACAGCTGCATCTTAGGATCACATGAAATCCCTTCTGCCTAAACTAATCAGATTCAGAGTTGTTCTCCTGTCTCCTGATGCTCTCATCTGCTCTCCTTTTGCATCATCCATCAGGGGATACCAATGAACTGTGCTGACCTGTGAGAATAATGGAGAGCACAGGGGGCATCTCTAGGTTAATGTGTCAGCTGCGCCGGGTAACAGATGCCTGCAATGATCTGGCCCACGGTGCCATGGTACAGTCAGAAAGGTAACAACACTGCAGTAGTCACACAAAAGCACAGAGAAAGCACTGGAGGCAGAGAAAGCAAACAAAAAATACTTGTTAAATATACCGGGAAAAGTCTTCAAAGATCAAGGGAAAGATGAGAGAACAACAAAGAGGATTTTAGATTCTGAAGACGAGGAGCTACATAAAAATAATTGTTTCATTCTGCAGCTTAGGGCAGTACTATAATTCTTTATTAGGCAATAATTTTCTGTCATTTTTAGGACTTTATCTCTGCCAACAACATAAAGATTCTACCTGAACTCATTGCAGCCATGTTCCCTTCACCCCTATGACAGCAGTATGCACCTGCTCTGTAATTCTTCTTTACTCTTGTCAAGTGCTGAACTTATGTTATCACAGCAACCTGTCAATACCTGCATAGGAAAACTGATAATAAAACGAATGCTTTTAGTATAGTAATGTGTTTTACCTCACTACTCTGTGGGCCAGATTCTGATAACCTTATTTATAATGAACAGTATCTTCTTCTGAGTGGAAGATTGCCTAATAGGATAAAGTGCTATCAATACTTGTCCCTGAAGTTTTGAATTAAAGGGTCACACTTTATCAGACAGTGAAACACCAGCAGCTTTGGGATGAGATGTGACAACAGCTTAACAGTACACACCACCTGCTACCCAACAGTTTAAGACACAAAATAAAGAATACCACAGCTGCTTGGAGAGGCAGAGGAAATGGAACTGCTAGCTGCTTTGGGTGGCTTTGGTCTCTCTGAACACACCAGCAGTTACAGCTGGAGCTACAGACCCCATCTGGGGCTTGGAGGGTTTAATTTAGCCCCAGGTCTCAGCCTCTTTCAGCTACAGGTAAGTGATTAGGTGACTGGTCTATTACTAGAAAGCTGCTTTCCACTTTCCTTCCTGCAGGAGCAGCACCTTTATTTTGTTTTTCCTCAGGATTTTCCTTTTGTTCCCCTTTGGAGAGCCACTGTAGTTCTCTTTTATATATTCCTTTCTGGAGGATCCTTTTGCATACAAGCAACAGATATTTTTAAATTATTTTATAGTTTCACTGATTTTACATTTATATACTCCTCTTTTTTTTTCTTTTCTTTTCTTTGTTCGCAATCTTTTCAGTGAAATATGGTTTCATACTGGTTCTTTATTAGAATAGCAAAGGGATACAAAATAAATAAAATGAGGTCACAGCTGTACACATCTCTATCTTTTACCTGCAAGTAAAGTCTTTGATTCCCATAAAGTACTTGCATGCTCTATCTTTGTATGATTTATCAGAACTATTAAATGAGATTGTTTTGTTCAGAAAACCAAACAAATCACTAAATTCTCCTTCTGTCTCTAACGGAGCCTCTATTGTCACTCTTGTAGTGGAAAACATCCCAGTTAATGGGATTTTGAATACGAGTAGGAAATATATCCTCTTTTGCAAAATTAGCCACCTGAGGTGCTATCTGCTGAGCTGTATGCAGAGTGCTTCATATTGCCTGAAGGCTGGCAGAGTGATGGCAAGGAAATATTCTAAGTGCATAGATGGAGTCAAAGACACTGTGAAAGCAAGATGAGGGAAAAGGTTAGTGATGGAGTAGGGTTAGAACAGCGAGGGGTAGAACTGGACTGGGGAACTGCAAGATGGTTTAGGAAAGATGAAAGGCATTGGAGCAGAGGGAGGAAAGGAAAAGGAAAGTGAAATAACTGAGAAGCTAGGAGACAGAATAACAAGACTGAAAAAGAAGTGGGATGGGGGAGGGAAAGAAAGTGAGAGATTAAGGGAGCTGAAAAAGAAAATCCTGAAGTTCAAGTGACATTGTCAATCCAAACCCCAAACTGGAACCATAGAAGTTTGCCTTTTGGTCTTCATAAAATTTTCTTGGTTTATGTCAGGTTTCATGACCTATTATTGCAGCATCAAGATACTGACTTGGAAAAGAAAATAAACGGGGGAATAGATCTCATAGAACACAGATTAATATAGCAAAGGGAAAGGAAACATAAAGTTAAAATTCACCCCAAAAAAGGGAGGTGGGATAAAGTTAAGATAAACATCCTGAAAACTACTTTCCATAGACTCTACTGGGACAGTGAAAATAGGGAATCCTGCTGGCCTAGAGGTTTACTGTTGTATTTCAGGACAATTGTGTGGGTGGGCTACTTGTAGTGATTAATTCCTGCATACTCCAGCATTGATTGTAAACCATCTGAAGTCTGGGTTTCATTAATGCTAGCTGGCAGAGCTTGGCTGATAACAATAAAGTATGATTAGAAGTCCCTAATTAGACTCCTTAAAATATTGTGCCTGAATATTCATTGATTATATTATAGCTTGAAATACTCAGGTTTAGATAATTTCCTTATCTGAGAGGTAAAATGTATTGACTATTGGAGAAATGTATTTGCATAAATTATATCAAATATGCAAATCCAGTGAAACTTTTCAAAGTAGAAAAAAGAAAACCATTGATATCTGGAAAATGGTATGTTGATGTCAATACGATAACGGTGGGGGAAGAGATAAAAGCATTGTTCTTTCTCACAGAAATGATTAGTGTACAGTTCATTTCCCTCTTGTTTTTTGTTTCTCTCTGACTGTGATTTAGATTTGTTTACAGTTAATACATGAAATATTGCATTGGCAATAGAACTTTCCCACTCCCTCCCTTTCTCTTAATGTCCTTTCTGACTTGAAAAATGCCATTTCCAGATGAATGTTTATCTTACCTAGTAAATAATGTACTTTGAAGAACATGAACTAAACTAAAAAGCAATAGTGTGTTTTCAGAAATGTGAGACTTCATTCACAAATTGTTCCACAGACAGTTTGTTAGACAGTTTTTATTTCCAGTACACATTTCTCCATATATTCATTATGTTCATAAAGGTAAATGCCATTTACCTAGTGCATTAATTTAATTGGAGTAGCTGTGATTAGTTCAAATGCCTGACGTATCATAGGACTGTACTAATAAAGGTATTTGCTCAAATACACGACTCAGGGCTATAGAAGACAGTAGGGCTAAGCTCTAAAACATGTACTTAAGATTAAATACTGAACTGTCTTTTAGGGCAAAATACATTCTTTAGTCAATATACTGAGATTCTAACAGTACTATGTGTATCCCTCTGCTTTCAGAGACTTGTAATGTGGGGCTTCTGCCATTGTAAATCTGTTGACAGTGTAGTAAAATCTCATGCTGATTCCCTACCAGTAAAATCCTGTAAAATCCACTGACCACAGGCAGGGTTATGATCATCTGTAGATACAGTCATGTGCCTCAGTAATGAACAGGTTACATGAATAATGTAGAGCTTTCTAGTCAGGAAACAATTAGTGAAGAACAGTGAGAATATCCACTCAGTTTGCAGGTTTGTTTGCAGTATAAACCATACCCATAAAGGCTTCACTGGATTTGTTTATTTATGTACTTACTTGACATTAGCCCCACTGTTTCTGTGATGAAAATCTGAATCTCTAGTGATAAGCATACAAAGGCAGACAGATAGCACCTCTAATTGGCAGAATCAGAAAGGGGAAGTTCACAAGGCTTGGCTAAAAGAGGATGAATGCTTCTGGTGTCACTGAAACTATCTCCATACCCATGCTCACACAATCAGTTTATGTGAAGTCTGTGTGCCTCAGTGAGTATTTTGGAAGCCTGCTGTGTCACTTCAATCACAGCTCTGCCAGAAATGACGTGCCATAAAAACCTGTGTCAAATTCTGCCTAATAAAACTACCTGAAGAATCAGCATGGATAAATAAAATAAACTATCAAAGTGAGATGCATGGTTTTGTATTACAACAATTTGTTTTCCAGAGAAGGCAGAATACTGAAACAAACCATCTTGACTCCTGTGTCAGTTTTTAAGTTCAGCATGTATCTAATACTTACTCCTGAAAAGTGCTGAGAACCCACAACTCCTATTGAATTGGTATTTGCTTCCAGCCTAAGGAAAATTAGAGAAGGCTATTTCTGAGAGCTGAGGGAGCTGGCACTGACAGTAAGCGATAGGGATTGGCTTGGCAAGTAAATATCATCATCTTCCAAAATTGTTTCTGATCCAATTCTCATAATGACAGCTAAGCTTCCAAATCGAGTCAGTCAGCAATGCAAACAAGTGGGAGCTCTTCTTTTTCACAGGTGCTTTTCTGTCCGCCTCTATAGTCCTCTGTTGGTCCTTATTTCTACTTCTGTCTTCTGTGGGGCCTTTTTCACCCCTCCTCTCACTCCCCATGACATGCTGCCAAACCCCTGACAAGTCACAAGCTCTCCGTGCTCCCCTCCCCCAGATGCTGGCTAGGGAGTGATGCTTCCCAGTCCCCCAGACAGACCAGCACGAGCCCCCAGTGCTCTTTGCAGATGTGGACGTAGCGAGCTTCAGCATCCTGTGTGTTTTGGAGCTAGGTTTTAATCCCAAAGCAGCTGGGGAAGCAGCCTGTGAACATGTGCAGCCCTTAGCACTTTCATAATAGTTCCAGTGGCAGCAGAAGGTACTCAGGGATTAATTCTAGACCAAACCTGCTGCTCCTGGCTCCAGCCAGAGGAACTGTGCTTTCCTGGCTCGTGCTGCTGGATCTTCCCTGCCAGTCCTTCCCCCCCAGACACTCTTCTTTTTTTTGCCTGCCTCTCTCTTTTAGGCTTGCATTTACTAAGAAGGGCAGAGAGGAATTATCATCCACAGAGCAGCAAAGAAATGAAAAAATCACGAGATATTGGCATGTTTTCTCTGTTTTAAGCAATTGAATGTTTTTGGAGGCTTGGTTTTGATTAGTAGAAGTTGACAGGTGCCAACTCAAAGTGCTGAGCAGTTCTATCAAGTCTTAAGGAAATCATAGAGCATTTTAGCAAACAGCCAGACTCTTGATTTACTGACTGCTGAGTTTGTACCAAACTTTTTCAATTGGAAAGCCTGCAATAACAATGTTTGGGGAAATATCTCTGTCCTATATGCAACCATTTTTGGTGAAGATAGAGGTTGCATGGGGAGGGTGGTGATACTGATGTGAAACAGACACTCTAATTAGGTTCATACTTGGGCTGTGACCTTTTAAATCCTGTCTTCCAAAAAGGTTCTGTATGGAAATGATTTTTATTTGTTTTGAAGGAAGATTTTATTGGAAACTTTCAGTCATTTAAAAATAGGGAAAAGCTTAGAAAAACACCCTTTAAATCCTACTTTTCCTGTGAGGAACACATCAAAATCACAAAGTATCACATCTCATTAAGGCCACCACATGTAAAAGCATGTCCTTCTCCAATTTAACAGCGATTTAACTCAGTTGGATTTCAAATTCTATCTAAAACATTTTTCTTACAAGCTGTATTTCATAACCAAGCCCCCCAGCCCAGTGTCCTGCTAAGAGAAAAACAAAAGCAATAAAAGTTTTAAATGAATAGATGATAGATTTCACTTCCACATTTTTTTATTAAATATGTTCCCCTGGACTGAAGGGTGTAAGTAGTACATGGTATTCATGGAGTCACCTTAGCTTAGCAAGCAATAGAAGTACAAATACTTTTAGCTGTAATTATGGATTTTGCTGGCATATCACTAAGTTAGCCAAGTGACAAAATTAGCTGGTTGATTGGCTAAAGACCAAAAAGAATTAATCTGAGCCACTGATGTTACTATCTCTGGGCAGTGAAAGGCTTTTAATAAACCACAGAATCAGAGAGAGTAAACCAGGAAAATGTAGCTCACCACAAGCAGTGTTTGGTAGGTGTAGGTCTCTTACAAACCACCTAACAGATGGGTAAGAGAAGTGTAAGCCATGAGGATGAGTAAACAGACCTGAACTTGCTTCCACTGAGATAAACAGACACCAGTTTTATGGACCTCAAAATGAAGAATTTGTAAGGAGTAAATATAGGAATACAATATATATATTAGAGATATAGGGGGTAAGGAGGAGATACCAATTCTTTCATAAGGTGGTGGCTTTTCATCTAAATAGAAATGTGTATTTCTGTACAGCCTTCCAAAGATGTTCAAAACAAAGCAGATCATTCTGTGCATCATATACCTATATATATATGTGAATAATTTGAAGACATAAAGGCTAGTGTGAATGAATATAAAAGCTTTAATCACTGTAAATAAAGATCTAAATCTAAACCATATCTTAGATGATTTCTTTCACTGGTATATCTAATTTGTCATGGCCCTTAGAGATTTATTTTTTCGAACTATAAGACTGCACAGTTTCCTCAAGGAGGCTTTGAAAGCTAGTACATCAAACAGACACACCATTGGCAGCTTTAAATCTAACAATATTAGTACTTCTGATCAGAATAGGATAACTGCAGTAAACTACTGATCTGAGAAAATCAAATATTACAAAACTTAGGTTGATTTAATGCTTGTTGCATTTAGGAATTGAAAGAAATAGAATTAATGGTAAAATGCTTTGTGTGTAGTGTCAGTAGGAGAGGGTATGGAATTGAAAAAGGCAAAACAGCAAGATCTTTCTTGATGGGAGATGGAAATGTTTAATAATTATCATTAAATGTTAGTTTTATTTTTCATCCAGATATAATATTAGAAAATCCATTTATCTTGCAGTATCTCTGCTCTCCTCTTAGTAAATTCTACCATTAGGACCAGTGTCCTAGAAAGGTGACTGTAGCAGCAGTGACTTCCACGGGATGCCATTGATAACAACATTCACATGGCAGCAGGTGGGTTAAAGTCAAATTTGGAACTGCTGGATACACAGCCAGGTACCACAGATGTGTGCATTCAGAAATGGGGGAATAACATTGGAAGTCATAGTAAATAAATATGATGAGTTAAACAAGGGCTATTTTTGGGGTTTTTTTTGTTTGTTTTTTGTTTGGCTTTTTTTTTTTTTTTTCTTAGAGAAAAAGAAGGAAAAGGACATTTAAACCTTCAGAGAGAAAAAGTTATCTTTTCCCCTCAGCTGACCTTGAGGGCTTTGAGGACCAGACACCACTTGACGCAATGAGGAGTTTTTTCAGAGCTGCTTACTGTAATTAGGCCACCCTCTCACAAGTTCAAGAGTGCTCCCTGTGCTAGTGTTTGGCCAGGATTGGCCAGGAACAGCTGCCAAAAGCTGCCAATGTGGATTTCTGGCTGAGAGATCTCAGCTGGTTCCTCAATCCAGCTTTGTAAATTGGCAGAACAATAAGGTAGCCACCTGGCTAGTTAAAAACATAAAAAAGTAAAAGGGACAGAAAAGACAAAATTGCTCCTTACCTCTCTCTGTGATGGCTTGCACGTGCTGCCTGAGGTTTTCAAGGAGTGCTGCTGAACAGGAGCATGGGGAGCCTCGTGCTTGGCTGGGCTGCTGCAGAGCACCCCTGCTCTTCTGGCCTTTGTGGGGCAGCTCTGCTGCCCTGCACCCCAGGAACTCCTTCCCCCCGACTGCAGCCACAGCTGGGGCTGTGGAGCAGGACACGGATGGCTGAAATGTTGGCTCAAAGCAGTTTGACAGCTTTGCAGTGCTCTAGGGATGCTCTTCAGACACCTCACAGGTGGGAGAAGGCCCACGGGAAGCTGGAGAGGTGAAATGGCTTTGGCACCTTGCCCAAAAAATAAGCA
Source organism: Thryothorus ludovicianus (assembly GCA_013397245.1). NCBI lineage: Eukaryota > Metazoa > Chordata > Aves > Passeriformes > Certhiidae > Thryothorus > Thryothorus ludovicianus. The sequence continues at coordinate 715,170 of VZTB01015663.1, forward strand.
AACACAAAAATATTAAGAATTTATATAACCACAAAAAAAGTTTGATAATTCATACCACACATAGTACTTACCTCAGGAGTCTCTTTTAAATGTCATAAAAAATATTTCCCATCAAAGAACAGGAATGTACATTGAAAGCATTTTTTAAAAAATACTGTTTTAAGAGCCAAGTGGGAGGCTTGTGCTGAGCATATTTCAAGCAAAAATGACACAGTTTAAGAACAGGCAAAAAAGATGTCCTTAACCCTTTGTTAAACTAGAGAAAACATAAATAAGCCTCCTAAGTGAAAGAGATTTTGTTTTTTGTGATCTTTTTAATGAATTTTAAAAGTTTTTCAGAAGTCTGATAGGCCTTCGGGTCCTCAAAATACAATTAACTGCAGAGAAGACTATTAAATAAAAAGTATACTTTACAGCAAAGTACAAGGAAAATGCAAAATGTGAAACAAGAGAGTATTCAGTGAAAAAAAACCATCCAGAGTAGCTACTGATCTTCCCACTTACCTTAAAACACTTATGAACAATTATGAAAATGGCAAGAATAAGTCTGACATTGTATTTCTAGAATCCTCAAAACCTTTCCAGAGGCTCTAAAATAGAATGTTTAGAGCATTTCTAAAGACATGAAAATGTTTTTAGATAATAACCAATTTTGGCTAGCCACAGGTCTTTTCACTTCATAAAAATCTTAGTGCAAGACAGAGATGCGGAGTCTGACATTAACTAATCCAGAGGGATGGAGCACTTCTCCTATGAGGAAAGACTGAGAGAATTGATTTTTTTCCATCCTGAAAAAGAGAAGGCTTTCGTGTGACCTAATTGTGGCCTTCCAGTACCTGAAGGGAGTGTGTAGTATCAGGACAAGGGGGATTGGCTTCAAACTGGAACAGAGTGGGTTTAGATGAGATGTTAGGAGGAAATTCTTTGCTGTGAGGATGGTGAGATACTAGAACAGGTTGCTCAAGGGACATTATGGGTGCCTCACCCTTGGAATTGATCAAGGCCAGGCTGGGTGGAGCCTTCAGCAACCCAGACTAGAGGAAGGTGTCACTGCCCATAAGAGGAAGATTGAAGCTAGAAGATCTTCAAAATCCCTTTCAACCCATTCTTCTTCTGATAATTCTATTATTACCTGAAGATACAGACACTGGAAGAGGTTTGTCTGACTTCCTTCCATGAATTTTCTATATTAGAAATTCCAAAGTGCTCGAGGAATAAGTTTCCTGGAGTCCACTCTAGCTCTTATTAGGGAGATGTTCCTGTAATGTCTAGCTCAGCTATTTTTGCTGTTCAAATTAATTGTATTTGTTGCTTTCAGACAGCAGATTATTTTCTGCATTATTAATTAGCACCACCCTCTCAAAGCTTCTTTCAATAGCTGCAGACTGTTAGGTTGTAGACCAAGCAAATGGAATTCTTTTTGTTGTTAGTTTTTCTTATGGTTTTTCAGAGTTTCAGTATTTTTTTTTGGTTGGTTTTTTTAGATTCTTTTAGTAGTCTATTCTATATTATCCAAAGGGAAGTGGCAAATTGTTGAATCATTTCTTTACCTGTGAAATTTTCAATACTAGTATTCTTAATCTGAGGTCAGATATTGCTTTAAGAATTGAAAAGATAAACAAATTTTTAAAGCATTTAAAGAGTTTATGTGCAATCAAGATAACATATTTCATCAAGACAGGGCAAATGTCTTTCTGCCCCTGGGATGGGTGTGCAATACTGTAAGACTGTAGAGTTTATAACCTTTATAACTTAAATTTTGGGCAGCTAACTACCAGATTAATTATTTGAACAACTTCATTTGAAACATTCCATAGGAAATGGAGCCAGATTAATAAAGAACAGACTTTATTTCTAACAGCACAGTTAGATAACTCTGTATGCAACTTTTCAAGACATGGATGGCAAATACAGATAATAGAAAAAAAGAGAATCACTAGTTCCTTGACTTCTCCCTATCCTACCTTTCTCCTAACTTTTCAGCATGTGAATTTTACCTTCCAGAACACACTATTAAACAGATCCATATAAATATCAGAGTACAATTCAGAGAAATTCACACTGGATCAGATTTTGCAATGTGCTCTGGAAAGACTGTCTGGAAAAATATCTTTTTATTTAAGCAGATGATAAGAAATATTTGGCCTGACCTTGGCCACAAAACTGTCCTGGGCTACTCAAAGTTCAGTGAGAACCAGAATTGCCACAAAAATCTGCGGGCTGCCATTCCAGGGTTAGAAAGACGATGCTTCTCTTTGGGATGACTCATTTGCCTTGCACTGCAGAAGTTCTGTGTTTTCTTATCTTTCAGGAGAACATTCCCCTCATGTTTTCCATGTTGATTCATGGTTCACTCATGATCATTTGATGATCCTGATAGAACCACAACCTTCTTTCTGAAAGCGTGCAGGCAGCCCTGGAAGCGCTCTCGGGCGTACAGCAGGAATACCAACTAGGTTGCAAATGTAAACAGGAAATTCTATAAGGCTGGATTTTCTCACACAGGAGTCAAGGGACAGCTTTGTCACTGACTTGCATAACTGAGCCCTAAGTGAACTTAAGGGAGACAGAGTGGGTGAAAAGGAAACATTTCTTCATTTCACTACCTAGTTCAATGCTGGTTTTCTAAGTAAGACTCTCGTGTCCCTAATAAACATGGTAGTAAATCTGTTTCCAAATCATTATTTTGGCAGAAGAAGGTTATCATTAAAAACTTGGATTGTGGAATAACACACTGATTTTTTTTCCAAGTTTCTTTACAAATAATGAACCTTTTTAATTTGTAATAGGTAGGTGTCGGAAAAAAGAAAATTGCTTTTTAGCAAAGTGTGTGTCCATAGACATAGTCTGATTTGTGTAGAGACTACAACAAGAGAAGAAAATGTCATTGTATCTCTGAGACTGAACATTAGATGTTAAATTCTCAATGTAAATAATTCTGGAAACTTATCTCTTTTTCAGTTACTCAGTATTTTCATTTGTATTTGGCAAAATGGGGGCTTGTCTGGAGGAAACATAATTGGCACTTTACTACTACTACTACTACTATCATTGTAATAGTTAATATTTTGAAACAGTTAAGAACATCTGACAGCAAAAAAAAAATATAGCAGAATTAGAAATATTTCTTTGTATCTTCATCAGAACTGGGATACAGCACAGGTGTTCTCAAAAAACCTCATATATATTTTAAACTTCATAGTGTTTTCCTTAAACTAACCCATAAGCAGTTATTCTAATAGGAATTTTGAAAAAGAGTACAATTGCTTAACAAACCAAAACTACTCGTTTCCTGCCATTTCCTGGTAAGATGAGCCATGGGGACAAACTGCCTAGCTGGAAACTGTCCCTCATTTTGGTGGAGTTGAAAAGGAGAGGTACAGAGTGAGGTCGCTGCCCTCTCTGGTGATGAGCAGAGGACCAAAGTGCTCCTGGTGCAGAATTAATGCTCGTCCTGTTGGCAGCCCCAGAGCACGCAGGGGCTGCGACCACAACCCTTGCACATCAGTCCTGCAATTAAGATGCCTCTGGGACTGCAGTGCTGATGGAGTTTGGGAAAAGGAGGGCCTGTGTGCAAAAGGGCATTTTCCTCTGAAAATGACCATTTATTCCTTATTTGAGGGCAATTTTAACCTTAAATACAATATTTAGCACACCGAGAAGCCATGCAAAGATTTGTGAGGGTTTTTACTGTGTGGTTGAGATACTTAAATACGAAGAGAGAACCTATGCTGTGTTCAATTGTGATAAAAAATAATGTGGTCCATTTTTCCAGTCTGCTCTAGATTAATTCAGTACTCCTATTCATGTTAATAAAAGTCATGCAATATGAGCACAAGCCAACACAGAAATTATCCCATAGTGGCATTTAAATTAGTAGAGAAAAAATATATTCCCTCCCTGTAATACTGGATTCTTTTTGCCCCTTTCTTTTTAATTTCTATTAATACAAATTATTTGAGCATTAGTATATTGGCCTTAATTAGCTTTCATCTTTCCCCTTTTGATTTAAATATTGCCAAGCTCCATTAAACTGGCTCTGTGAATGCCAGAAAATGGTCTACTACTGAATTCCAAGTGTGTATCTTTGTCACAGTGTAAATTGAAAGGTTGCAGCAGGTCATTTAATTGCTTGGTACATATTCTATTAATTGCACTTTTAATGTGTAAAGTACACTGAAATTACAGATAAAGGGTGCTACATTCTGGTAAAATATCAGGCGTGCCTGAATCATAGTCAGACAACATAAGAAAATGATTCTATTGTCTGCTTCAAAAGTTTTCATGTGGGTCCATTTCCCTTTTATTTTAATTGACAATGACTCGCCCACCTCCATTGCTTCTGCTGTTGGCTCCTTTGCTTCTGAGAGCAGGATACTTGGAAAACCCAAGAGCAGCAAGCTGTCCTCCTCTTGTACTTGTGGGATGTGCTCTGTTCAGGCAAGAATGTAGGAATTCTGTGGTACTTCTCAGTATTTGTCTCTCTTAATTCCTTCAGAAGGTGTGTTTATACTGCATCATTTCTCTAAAGAAACACTGTCAAGATGAAAAATGGAAGGCCTAGGAGTAAAGAAAAAAATTAAGATGGTGAGACTCTGCTTTAGCTTTATCTAGTATCTGCAAAAACTGATGAATAACAGCTGCAGAATTGGTATTTGCTTAAACCTGCAAAGTGTTGGCTCCTCTGAGTGATAAAATGCACCCTAAATTCCCAGTGTGTAAGAGAATATATTTTTATACTTTTTAATTAATCAAAAACTTACTATCTTAAGCCAAAGTCTCATCATTCAGTCTTGACTTTCCACAATCATTATTACTTCCTGATGCATATGTGGAGCTTATGCATCACTACTTCCAACAATATGTCATCTTTCAAACAGATATCACAAACCAAAGACCAGTGAGACAAAACTTGGACAACAGCAGCTCACTCAGCATCAGAGTGGAGCTCTGCTCACATTTTAGGATGTATTTAGTACTCTACCAGCTATAGTTTTGAGAATGTGAACGGTTTGTTCCCTGTTTCAATTTATGAAATGATGAAGTTTAATCTTTAGCGACAAAGCAGGAAATAATTCAGTGTTTTTCTTACAGAGGTTATGAAATTACCACTTTCAGGTTACTTAGAAATTTTGTTCCAGTAATATTTATGTACAGTTAGGAAGACAGGATGGCAGGATAAACATTAAAAAAAGCATTCATTGCAGTAATATTATTTTGCAAGAGAATTCCATTTTTTCTTCAGAAACCTTGTAACAGTTTCAAAGATCAAAATTGTTTTTATTTAGCTACAAGAAGATATGTGTTGTCTAAATTAAACTTCCTTTTCCCTAAAAATTACTTTTTAATGCAGAAATTTTTGAAACTGAGTTATTCATCTCAGCAGTCAAAAAAAAGACAATAGTTCAATTGCTCTGTTATTACTGATGATGTAGAAAGTAAGTGTTTAACCTCAAATCTAATTTACTTTCTTATTTGTTGCATATAACTGAATGTGAAAAAAAGGAAAATATTAGAAATAAAGAAAATAAAGAAATAAACAACCTTGACTGTTACATAAAGGCCATATTTTGTAAAGGGATTTCCCTATATGACTAAATAACAATGGAAGTGGAATTTAGATGCGAAATTAAGAAATAAAGGACAAAAAAGATCCTTTCCACAGGAATTTCATTCAATTCCAGACTCACTTTAGCTGGAACACATATGCAGGTACCAGAAATGTCACAGACCTGCAGCAGTTAAGTAACTGCATTGAGCTCTTCATAGTATTCCCAGGAAAAGCATTTCCAAGCCTCTTGTGAACATATTCTTGAAACAGAATGTCATCATCTTGTGCATAAATATTTGTGCTGGGAAGGCTTTTCCATAAATAAGGCTTGGAACATAACCATGCAATAAAAAAGAGGTATGTTGCTTTTATGGATAAGGAGTGTTTCCAAAGTGTTGACAACCAACCCCAATGAAAAAACAAAGAGTTTTTCAGAGTATAGATTATGTACTAAAAATTTTAGCTGTGTCAGGACGTTTCTTGCCAAAGTAACAAATTTTATATATTTCTGTGGTAGAACAAATTTTGGTTCTGTAGTATGTTTTCAGAATTGCTCTCCAATATTTAAGCTGATGCAATTCAATATAGGTTATTGAGCAGAATATTGTCTGTACTTTTTTATAAACTATCAGTCTGCACTGTAAAGTTATTTCTATTTTGTCTTTTTTGAAGAGAGACTATCCCAAGAGATCGGTCCTGAAAGGCTTGACAATATCACTTTTGAAACTATTTACATTCCTGACATTGCATAATAAAATTTTTATTCTGTTCTTTCGTGACTTTTTTATTGCTTGCTTTTGAAACCTCATGTTTTATTATCTTTCAGTCCTGTTATCAATCTTGAGCAATAAGATGACTGTAATGACCTGTTTTAATAAGCCCATTACAGATTTCTAAGTTGATTTGACATACCTAAGTGTAGTAAAATGGTTTATGAGGAATAAACAGCTGAGTAATATCACGTTCATATCCTTGGAGATGAAGTGATCATAGATGAGAAATAAATAATTGAAGAAGACACAGCCTGGGTATTTCAGTTTCTGAACTCCTAGGAAAAAATGTGACAGTGTCACGGATGGAGTCATACACTCCACTCACAACAAAGAATACACAGTGCATTTTATTAATAGAAAGGAGGGGCTTAACCAAGTTCAGAGGTAAATCTGATAGTGGTGTCAGAAGATTTAGTGGCAAGGTATGCTTGGTTACTGACTGCATGGAGTACAGGGTCAGACAAAACTGTTTGAGAGACCCTCCTCCTGAGCCACGAGGCTCAGAATGGACAGCCTTGATTTCCAAACTCTGTCTCAGAGGGAAGTCTGGGTGCAGATAGATCCACTCTTAGTCCCAGACATGGTCAGTGGTTTATGTCTAAAGGATTATATATGCACAATCAATGCTTTATATCACTTAGGCAAGATTTCAAAGCTTAGCATGCTATTAATCACTTGCAGAGAATCCATTGTGGCAAAAAATCTCTCAGCCTCAAGGACTAACCTTGGGAGGCATCCCTGCAGAAGGGGAGATCCTGGCATGCAGCCTGCTGCTGTGCAGTAGAGCTCAGCAGGCCCGGGGCTGTCCACTATTTATGGAGTAAGATAATTGACTTTTACTCATATTTGCATAGCAGCAAGATGTCTGGTCACCATTCCGGCCAGCCCTAGACTACTCTGTTGCCATCCATCCCCCAAAGTCTGGAGTAAGCTGGATGCAGCCAGCACAACCCACTGGGAGTTATGTCTCAAGTGAGGTGACATCAGTGTTTTAGACACTGTATGGCTCCCCAGTTAAGATCAGAGGTTTGACCAAAGAACCACAGGATGGGGCAGGTTGGAAGGGACTACAGTGGCTCATCTGGTCTCACCTCCCTGCTTAAGCAGGGCCATCCCAGAGTACAGGGCACAGGATTGCATCCAGACATTTCTGGAATAACCCTAGTGAGGGAGACTCCACACCCTTTCTGAGCAATCTGTTCTAGTGTGCAGCCACTGCACAGCAAAATTGCTCTTCATATTCAGGTGGAATTCGCTGTTCATCAGTTCCTCCACTTTGCCTCTTGCCCTATTGCTGGACACCACTGAGAAGAGTCTGGCTGCCACACTGCATTTCTGTGTACTCCTGCATTAATATGGATGCAGGTGCGGCGTTGGAGAGATTTCTTTTTGAAAGTGTCTGAGTTCTGAAGGGCCATGGGCTTCAAAGCAGGCTCAGGCATCTGTTTTTTGGCACAGAAGAATATGGGCCTCACTGGTGTGAGAGTATAACTGTTGTATTCAGAAGCACCTATGCCTATCGCATCACCTTCTTAGTGACTTCCAGGATAAATGTATAGGAAAGGCAGAGATCTACTTTCATACATATTTTTGTATCTATTTATAGCCTTATATGTGTTCACACTGTGTGTGTACAGAGTTTTGCCATGGAGGCCTGGCAATACTGATTCTTCGTGCTGCGCCGTGCCTCAGACAGGTGCACCAGGTGCATTTGGAAGCCCAGCACAAAGGCTGGCTCCACTGTGGTGACATTCATCTGCTCAGTAACACAAATCCAGGCTTCGTTAGGGGCAAACGTGACCCCAAGGCCACGACCCAACTAGCCTCAAGCCAGTATTTAGGGATGTGCATTTACCTTTGGATCCCATTGTGATGTATGAACAGCTGGCAGCACGAACCACGGCTGGATGTCTGCTCTCTTCACTCTCTCTCTTCCCCACTTCTGGACTGTTTGGACATTGATGCTTTTCTGAGGAATCTGTTTTCCAAACAAAACCACACATGGAAAGTAACCTGCTATTCCCCATTTGAACACTTGGAATCTGGGCTTGGGTTTTTATAGAGGAATGTTGACAATCAAAAAGGGGACATGCTGTAAGGTGAACAACACCTTATGAAACTGAACTGAGAATTTTGACTATTTCTGGGATGGTGTTGACAAATATTCATTAAACACTCCTAAATTCTCAGAGATCTTTCATTTTTGCAGATTAAAACACATCATGCTCTCTCCCTTCATCTACAGTCATACAGTTTCAAGTAAATATTTTCTATCTCTTCAAATTGTACTAAAATTAATAAGTAAGTTTAGAATTTGATTTTTATTATGCATAATAATTTATATGGTAATTAATTATATAAAGTGTATTGGCAAAATTATGCTGTCTCTCACATGGGACTTAACTTTATCCCGTACCCTGATGAGATGGAAGCTCTCTTAGCCCTGCACTCCAGCCAGCCCAAAATTGTAAAATCCTATTAATAATCACACAGTGTGATGATATAGTCATGAAGCTTTCACTTTTTGAAAGCAAAATACTTTAGCTATGAAATACATTTAATATTTGCCACTTTCACTACTCCTGTGATGAGACCATATTGGAACTCTTGAATTTAAATTATTAAATTCTTAAATAAAAATTTTCATTTTCAGTCACTTACGTAGAAGTGACCATGTTTAGATCATGGGGGAAAAACCCTAATTAGGACAAAGACGTTATAAAAATGAACATCAAGACCCATGAAGTTTTAAATAATCAAGCCCTGTAATCTACCAGGAAATAGACCTTTTAATCCTTTTAAAATGTACTAACTCAGTTTCAGCAAACAAGAAACTTGGGCTGTGTAGAAGTAACTTCCCAAAACGCAAGGGACCTGTGTCTCTTTCTTAGGGAAAGGGAAATCATTCCAAGTGGTTGTTTTAGCAGTTTGATGTACAGTAGCTGGTACATTTTAAACTCAGTGTTGGTTTAAGGAGCAGTAATTTAAGAGTGCAGTTGGTTCACTATGGTGTTTTGGGATAAAGTGATGACTGCAAGAGACTTGGAAATTTGAGCACATGCTCACCTCTGTTACTCATTTTTTCCTTTGTTCAGCTAGAGAAGATTTGTGCAAGCTCTGAAAGACCTTCTGCTGCAAAAACAACCTGAATTTTAGTTCAAACCAAAGGGATAATAAAATATTTGATATGTAAATAATAGTTCCTTTACTAAAAAATTCTCATCTATTTTCAATGTATAATTTTCCATTTTATTTTTGACCTTTCTGCACCTATTACAGATATCTTTTTGGATCCTGTTCTTTTCTTCAGAAATACTGAGGAAAACAAAATTATCATGAACCTTTGGGAGACAGAAGAATTACTTTGTAATAATCATATACCATGCATGTCCTCTTCATAAGCTACCATCAGAAATATTTATGGACTATGTACTTATTCCAAGAAATTGCAGTACAGTGTGTATTCCAGAGATAACATGTAGAGGAATCTTCCCCATATGTTTTAATTTATTTTGCATGTTGGCATATATTCTAATAATAGACAGAACTTAGGGACTATTTTTTTTTAATTTATGTTTTCCCATATATGGAAATACATATATGTCTTAACTGAAGTAAACCAAACACTTTGAGTACTGTATTGACATTTATGCTTGAGAAAGTTCAGGCCTGGAAGCTCTTGCAAAGCAAGTTAAAAGGCCAGTCTCAGCCTCTGACCCAAAAGGGAACATTTAAGTTCAGGCTCAATCAATTGAAAATGCAGGGCAAAATATGCCTTTAGATGACAGAGTCTGATTTATAAGATACACAGATATTTTACATCAGGCTGAGCTAATTCAAGTTTGTGTTTTGACTGTGTACGTAGAATATCTATAATTTATTTATGACCTATTAAGGAGATTGTTTTCAGTGTGTAAGAAATCCTAATTAAGACCACTGTTTTTAAAAAGGAAACTCGTACTTTCTTTTATATCCTGCCATCAAAGGCACAAAGGAGAAAGCTTTTGTTCTTGTTTTTGTTGGATTTGGTTTGCTTTTCTCCTTGCTGTCTGTTGAATGTCAAGAGGCCACACACCAGCTATTGCACAGTCAAGTCTTTGAAGTCCCCAAAGAATTTCAGAATTCTCCTGAAGAGTCTATTTCTTGAAACACTTATTTCCCCCATGAAATCAGGATTCCTGAGGGACCTGTGCTAAACCACCTGTAAGGGCTGTTATCTTATTCTGAGCGTGGGGAGCACAGCATTAATTAACGTTTGGGAGTTTAATGTATGCCCCATGGTCTTGTGGAGGGGCAATGGCACGAAGATAAAGCCTTCCAAACTCATTCCCATTCACCCTTCTGGCCTACCATGTCCTGGCTGCTGCCCCTAAACAGGGATGGAGATGGAAGAACAGAAGGCCACAGACACCTGGGACACAGTGTGTACAGATCAGGATCAGTATCAGCAGGTAATAGACTGAAAAGTAAGTAATAGACAATTAGGTAGAGGATACTGAAAATCACAGTGGTCTAGATACTGTAGAGAGTTTCAGAGACAGCAGAGCTCACTGCTGCAGGGTTACTTGGACCTGTTTAATCAGCATAATTATTCCCACAACACCCACCCTTGGGCAGAAAGGGGTAGCAGGAGTACAGTAAATATGCTATCAAATATATATGCTTTTGCCATTTTTCTGTCAATGTCATCAATTGCACTTTGATTTATCCTGAGACCAGAATACTGAGCCAGGACTGAGTGACACCAAAGCAGGATTTGCACGCAGCTTTCCCTATGTCATGGTACTTTCACATCATTCAAACTCACAAGACAATACACTGTGTGATTTCAACTTTATTTCCTTAGCTTATTAGGGAACATATTAAATGCAGCAAACCAAGGCTTCATCACCTTTTACCCAGACTACTCTATCACATTAGTCAACTTATTCACCATTCAAGAGAAGATTCTGTTGCTTGATATAACTCTTGGTATCATATACCTATGAGAAAAAGAAAAAACTTGGTTACCTAGCCAACAGAGAAAATGCTGACCCTTCCTCTTCCATCCTAGTGCAGGCATCCCCTGTATCACACTGGGAAGCAGAAAAACCTCAGCAGTCCAGCTGCAGCTGAATTGACTTCAAAAGCTCTTTGGGTAAGATCATAGAGCCAAAGAATGGTTTGGGTTGAAAGAGACCCTTACAGTCCAACCCTCTGTAATGAGCTGGGACATCTTCAGACAGATGTTTTATACTCTCAGTATAAAACATCTTGGAGGCTTAGTTTCTCCCATTTCTGTAAGACAGTGGATTTTGGGGACACTGACAGACAAAACAGTGGCTGCTGGAGGCAGCAATTTGCAATCTATGGCAGCTGAATAGAGGCCTTTCAGCTCTTCTCACCACCTGTTCTGCCTACCTGGTGCTCTCACCTTGACCTAATGCTGCTGCTCTCAGCACTACATGAAGTCTAGCATGAGCTGGCTGAGCCAGAATCTAAACTGGAGAGGAGTAAACAGTCACCCACTGGACCATTTTGTACATCATGCACATGTGCCTCAGCAGCACTGGCAGTGCCAGCAGAGCCTGGTCCTGGGGGTGCATGCCATGCAGAACTGCTACTCTACTTCCCTGTGGCTCTCAGCACTGGTTGGTGTGGAAATGCAATGGGATAATTGAGGCTGATCAGTTTGTGTGTTGTGTGACAGAAAAAGGGATGCCGTAGCCTTATGACTGCTTTCTCCTTTTACCTTATTTGAACAGTTCTGACAGACTCCTAAGAGCAATACATATCCAAAGTGTGTTTACTTATAACCCATGACCTCATTTGTACTACTCCCTCATCATAAAGTTGCCTTTCTCAGGGACAGGAGTATTAAATACACAGTCATACCCTCCCTGAATGGCTGTATAATTTATCCTTTTACATTACACAGAATCAGCAGGATTTGAACACTACAGATACCAGGACCATGCCCAAGCAACCAAGGTGGAAGCCTCTGTTCTTTCAGATAAATTAGTAAAAGTAATGGGGTGGATCCATCTTATTATAGGAAACTGTATTAAGGCAGATTAATGCTTTTAGGCTGAATAACACCATAAAGCTGGGAGATGTTCCCAGGTTCAGGCTAATGGACTGCCAGCCCCAGCTAGAAATGTGGGGTATGTCTTTCAGCAGTGAATACCAAGGGAAATGAAGCTACTGATGAGACCAAAAGGCATCCTAGAAAGATTGAAGTGTCTCCTGCACCTGACACCATGTTTATTTTTCCAGCAGAAACTTTTTTGCACATCCTTTATTTTAAAAACTTGAAAATGAAATGAGCTGCATTTACTGGTGCAGTTTTCTGGGATTTAAAGGCCTGAAAAGCTTCTTGTTAGTTATTGAGAGTGAAAACAGAAGAATTCTGAGTCAAAGCTCACTCCTCTCATAGTCTTTTATTTCTTCAGCATAGATTTTATTTCTGCATAGATTTGATACTATCTAAACTGTTTTGCTTGAACACTGTCATGTCATTCTGTATACGGGTCCCGCCAAAGGAATATTCACTGTTGACTGTTTTCCTCTAAGGCTTTACGGTGTGTTTTTAGAAGTGCCTCTAAGGCTTTTTGTTTCTTATACCTCAAAAGAAATCTTGCATGTGCATCCTTTCTTTCTTCCTCTTTACATTCATCAAAAATGAACAAAGGATGATGTGGACAGTGAGTTACAGTCATACATAAACCATAGCTCTGTCTCAAGCTATTGCTGTGAAAGCCATGTTGAAGGCAGTATTTACTGAAAGCCCCTTTTATACATCAATACTGTGGAAGTCACCAGGGGTACAACAAAGTACCAGCAACTTTTTGTTGCTCTGGGTGTTCAGGTACCACGGCTCCACACGCACATCCAGCAGGCTGTCTCCAAAAGGACAATCACGTGGGTGTATTCCTAATGGATCACAGTGCTGCAGGCCCCTCCGTAAGGATTTGGAAGGTCTTTCTGCAGTGGCAAAAAATCTCTACTAACTTCCTGGGCTTCCAGAAATACTAATCAGCAATTCTAGTCCGTAGCACATTTATTACACCCTGACGTGCTGAAGACAGCCTGTTACAAATAGAACTGCCTCGTGAAAAATGCTGTTCCAGTGTTTTATAATAAAGTGCACCAATTAGATGCATTCATTAGGACAAACTGCTTGTCTTTTCTTATATTAGATCTTTTAAAAGGCACAATGCATCTCATAGCTCATTCTGCTCTGTATTATTATTAATTGAACAGAGCACATTACAGAGTTTTAATCCAATAACTGTAAATACATAATGAATAATATTTCCTTGGAGGCTAACAGGGTTGTAGCAGCCTCCTTTGCAGCTTTGCATACTCAGAGTAAGATATATTATCACAAAGTCCCCTCTTCCCTGGCTGTAGGTTTCCCGCAGGTAATGCAGGGATGCCATCAGAACAAGGAATAGTGCGTGTGTGGTAGAAGACAAATGTTTGTCATTTGTTAAAAGGCAAATTAGTAGCCAAGCCTAAACTGCAGGCTTTCAACTTTTTCTTGTTGGAAAGGGTCGCATGCTCCCACTCTTTATGTTGTCTTTCAGGTCCTTGGATGCCAAAGGGAAAACAATTTTTTAATTTTACCAGCATGAGGGTTCCTAACTGCAGCACATTATTTATAAAGGCAAAATGGCAAACACTAAATGAAGACAAAAGGAAACATTCTGTTCCTCTCTGGAGGAGCACAGCATTATTATACAAGGTTGTGATTGGGCATAGTAAGATGAATTGAGCAGCTGTTCCTCCTGACAAGAACATTACTTCTTAGATTGCTAGTAATATATGAGGTAGCTGGCACTCCCTGGTTATACTTAAGTAACAGATATGATCTCAGCAAGAGTAGCCTGAGCTCAAAGATAACGACACAGGATTTTATACAAAAGAAGACTCCAGGGAACACTGAAGTGATTTATTTTTTTTACTATACTTACTAATATTTTCATACAGAATAAGTATTTGCAAATACTTATGCCTGGGCAGTACTCAAGGTGTATAGCAGGGCTAATTAGCTTGAAGAGAAGTAGTCCATTAATACAGCCTTACTATCACTAATGAAGCCACATAACTTCCAATTCTGAGCTATTTTATGGTCAATTGCATGAAAAATGGCCAGAGAGGGAGACGAGATCTCTTTGTAGGTATCCTTGCAGCCATATCTGTTAACCTGCTGAAAGCTTCAGCAACATGAATTATTTTCAGAATTTCAGATTTTTGCTCTTGATTAATGAGATCTGTTTTTCTGAGATCTAGGCTTTTGGCACCTAAAGGTATGTGGTCCAATAACATTAGTCTCCCAAGACCTGATGCTGTGAAAACAGGAAACATTGGGAGAACATTACAGAGAAGTTTTTCACCAATTTTTATTTTGGCCTGAAAATATCTTACAGCTGTGAAAATTCTAACAGTATCCAGCAGGATCAGGTCCTAGTGAAGTGAAGAAGTAAAATATATACCAAAAATAAGAAAAAGAAAAACTTATCTGAGCATAGTAGCTATTGAAAAACTGCATACCTGGGAAATTTTTTTCACAACAGGTAATCTTAAATTTGCCATGCACTTCTTTTCTTAATATCATGAAATAAGTGACATTGCTAAGCACTGTTAGGACTGTATGTCTATCTAGGATTATTAGCATTTTCATTCCTTAATTCTCATTACTTCATCACTATTCTATTAACTGCCTGATGATGAGTCTGGAAAGGCAGTTGTATGTGTTGTGTCACACACCAGGAGACAAGGTTGGGAAACCTGCAGTGCTACACTTTTCAAAAGTGAAGTACAATGTTTTGAAAGCACAAATGACAGTGATGTGTACTTTTAGCTGGCAAAGTAAGATCAAATATTTATCCCATTTAATTGGACTGGTTCTAACTTTTACTAATGCCAGTTGGGGAAACCCATAAATTACAAAACATTGTTGAGGGCATATTCTACAAAATTCTGTTAGTGTAAGTTGGGATATGTAGTCATTTTTGAAAAGAAGCAACTTGATTCTTGAAGAGGAATCTTAGACATTTAGCTGTAATCCTAAAGTCCAGCTCAACTTCTACCTAAGGCTGGAGACACGTGACATCCTTGAGTGTCTCCTTTTAAATCAGAAGAATCCCCAGCTATTGATAAATTGGCTTTTAAGCACATCTAATTAAAACTTTATAGAAGACTGAGCAGATTTACAGCACATGGCTACATCTTTTTAAAGATGCTTTATCCAAGGCTGGGCTTCACCACGACTGCAGTAATAGTAACTATTTTCATGTAAAGACATAAGGAAGAGCCAACCAGAACATCAAGTCTGCTGTATGTGCTTCTAGATATTTGTGCAGGCATGGTCTTAAAATGGTGGTGACTAAAAAAATACCTAAGCACCAGCTTCAACTCAGTCCTGGGCCTTGTCTAGAAAAATAGGAAAAAATAGGTTTGTTTTATAAGAACACTGTATCATGTATCTTTAGGAGGAAAAACAAGTCTCTCCCTACCTCCAGTAGAGTTTTCCAGGGCCATCCTCTCTCAGTAACCTGGACTGGACACCTGAGCCTTAAGGAAACTGTATGGAATGATGCAATGTTTTCCAAGAGCATCTCCTGTTGGAAGGTGTACAGTAAAAATAGCAGTCAGAATGACAGCAGGCCATTTAAAACATTTTCGAAATATTGTATCAAGAATCACTACACGTAGAGAGATTTTGGTATTTTGTTGTATCAGCAGACATCAAAAAGATGAAGCTTCTGACATTGCAGACCTCAGGTCTGGTCTTCAGGTCAAACTTAGGTATTCTCCTAATTTAAAAAAGAAATGACTACTTATGCTTGGTAGTTAAATAATTCAAAGTGAAATGGAGGAAAATCAGCTTTCAGCATGTCCTCCAATTTTAAATTAACAAAATTAAATTAAATGCTGAAATGAAAAATGTCCAATCAGGAAAGCAAGAACTAAATTCTGACTGCCATATTTCACATAACAATTTATCCTCTAAGCTTGAACTAACACTGGATCCTCTCATATCCAAAGTTGTCCCTTGGCGCAATTACATGCCTATGAAACTATTTATTGTTCTCTGTTTTTTTTTTTCACTAATACAGAGTAAAAATATACTTTAAAAACCTCTTAAAGGAAGAAGTAGCTTACAGAGAACTTGAAATCAGTTTTGAAACACAATATGATTCTAGACTCACATAACATTAAAAACAATATGCTATACCTCAATTGTTTTTAATATATATATCTTTAAAAATATTCTAAAGTAATGTTGTAATTCTGAGAGTCTTCAACAGACAGATCAATATATAAGAACTACCAAAAGGACCTGAACCTCTTAGATGGCATTGTCTATCAAAAAATCCAAATATATTTTTTTTTAATATGAAAGATTTCATAAATGCTATCAATTCCTTTAATAAAAAGGGTTAATTAAAATCCAGGTGGCATATATTTCACAGTGTGAGGGTGAACATTTGAATTTCAGACTCAGTGTAACACTTTTCTCCCTCTGGCTTTCACAGTGAATTGAACACTTAACTCCCTTCAGCAATTTTGGAAATCTCAATTTGTAGCAATTATGATGAGAATCCATTACTTGGAAGTAAAAAAGAAAGAAAGAAAGAAAGAATAGTTAGCTAAGTTCAAGATATGTATCTAGATTCCTTTTAAAATAATGAGAACACACACAAATAAAAGGGGAAATCTTGCCAGAATTCTACAACTCTCTTTTTCAATTTGCATATTAAATTGTACATCTCCCACTTTCTGTTAAATCAGCAAAATAAGAACTTCTTATGAAAGTAATTGTGTTATTAGTCTACCTTGACAGTAATGATCCTAAGGTGAAGGTAGCAAGTAATTGTGTTTCTAACTGTGTCTTCTTTTTAATAATTACTTGAAAAGTTATGTTGTTCCTTCTCTTTTCATGAGAACTTTCCCCTCATCTTCTGCACTGCATTGAGCCATATTTAAACTAAAAAGGCAGTTTTCTGCTTAAAAAGGCAGATTTCTTGTGGTTAGTACTTGTTCAACAAGTCTGAAGTTGATATTCTTACACCTCTTCCAGCTGTAAATTGCTTGACCAATTTCCATTTTCATTAGACTTTTCCATGTTATTCTGCTTTATGCAATATAAAATTTGAAATAATAGGCTTCTTTTAAAAAGTTTTAACCAATTATGAGAACAAGGACTCTGGAAAAGTAGCAAACCTTCACCAAAAAAGGAATAACTGACCAATTTCTCCCTCTACACCCACAAGTCTCACAAAAAGAGAACTTTAAAATGTCTAAAAAATATTGATATAATCCTGGCTGCAATATATTTATATATAAGTTGTATATTACTTTTGCTTTCAAATTTCTTTCAGCATTTACCTAGGTCAAGTTGTATTTATATACACTGAATGTTATTAATATTAAAATATTCCCTCCTAAAACCTGACTGCATAGAAAAGAAAAAAAACCCATACAAAAACCAAGTCTATTGGCCATGTCTATTGATTAAAAACTAGTTTATTATAGGTGTAAATTAAAGGGAAAAGTTTTCTAGCAAATCTTGATTACACAGAGCCTGTTGGACCCTCTCAAAAAACTGCCAGCTGTTGTTTATTGCAGATATTGACCAAATGCAAGAAAAAGCAGCATTGTGTCACAGACCTTTTATGTTCAAACAGAAATAAAGTGTTCCCTTTCTACCTTCTTTTTTCATCAGCTAGAAATATGCTGAATTCATGTGTAAATGTAAAACCCAGAGAAGGAAAAAAAACCAGCAGAATAAATTGTTGAGGCTGCTCCAGTGAATACAGTGAGACAGGGAAAATTAATTCCTTTTCATCCTGATGGCTTCTTTCTTGCCATACATTGTTGCATTTTAAGAGTCACTCCACTCTCAGAAAAAAAAAAAAACAAAGAAAGAAAAAGGAAAAAAAAACCTTAGTGACTTCATTTAGGATGTAAACTCATTGTTTTAAAACAAATTAAAAACAAAGGTGGAGAGATTGCTGTCAACACTGTAGCAAATTTGTATCTTCCCACCTGTCCTTATTATTACTTATTTATTCATTCCAGGTCATGTATGCAGACTAATTATTTGCTTTGTTTACACAAGTCTCTCCATTTAGAACTATAGCAATTAGAGATTTTTTAGAAATGAAATTAAATTGTATCATTTATAACATTTCTACATTTAGGTCAAGAAATGTCACACTGCGAAGCTGCATTTTTTGCTTAACATGTATTTCATTTACTACATACCAGGCTGAAATAATTTCCTTTTACACAAATACTGGTTTAAATCCTGTTTTGCACTACAGAGCTGTCTTTCATGTTTTAAATGTTTGCAAATACTGAGATCAGGGAATTATTCCCATTCAATATCTTTGAATGGTGTTGAGCCTTGAGATATTTTCTGTGTACATGAACAAGCTGTCCAATGTCAAACAGAAAGCAACATAATTAAGTTTTCTATGCTTGTAGTTCTAATTTTTTTTTTCCTGAAGAAACTCAAATGATGTACTCTGCTTTTACTATCCTGAGTAACATTAATGTTAAGGACTGAGCTGAAAGTTGAAGGGAACAGTGAAGTGGACAGATCAAGAGTGGTCAAAAAGGAAATGGAAGGTCACTTTTAAAGCCCAAAAATGATGTTAGAAATGGAACTCAAACAGATTGCCTGTTCTTCAGTGAGCAGGAGGGTGGAGGGAGTGTTTAGCACAAGCAGTCCAAAATGAGCAGCAATGATAAGAAGTGCTGTGCGTTACTAGGAGTACTTAGATGAGCTTGACTAGCCACAAGAATTATTTAATATGATCAGTCATTTTTGTTCTCCACAACATCCATAAGTCAGGAATTTGCAAATGTTATCCTGGTGCTGCCAGAAACAGATTCACAGTGACCTCAATATGTCACCAGAAAGGGTTGCTGGAAATCCTTTTGTTTTCCATGTGGTGCCTTAGTATATTGGAAATACAAGTGTTCTGTTATTGCATTAGCCACTCTTTGTTATTGCTATAAAATATTCACATTGCATTACTTTTAAAAGCATTATTTAGTCTGCACCAACTAATCCATGGAAACAAACTTGCAGTTTGATAAACAGTGTATAGATCGAAATGTTTAATTAGACAAGATTAAATTTTTCCTGTCACATAAAGTGGAAGTTAATTGCATTTATTTAGTCTGGTCATTAAAAGACTGGAGGATGCTCCAGTCAGAATTATGAATTAGCATGGCTGAGCCCAAAGGATATAGTAATATGTGTATTTATCTGTATCTTGAAATGTACTTTTTGGTTTTTGTCTTAGTGACCTGTGGTGTGCCTCTAGGGGAAATTCACAAAAAGGGAGATTACCCCGACCTATTTAGATTACATACATTTTGCATGTGTCACAGTTTTAAACTCAAGCACCACACAGATTGGTGTTGGGAGGAAAGGGTTAAAGGAGGAAGACTGCTGAGGAGTGCCTACACTCCCTCAGGTGAGCAATTTGCCACTGGCAATACCAAGAGCTGAAAAATATCTGTGTGGGAAACCCCACATTACACCTACTGCTCTTTGTCCTCTGATTGGAGAAGTAAAATCTCAGTAAAGATAATGTCAGTGTTTGGAGAGACTTGGGGACACTCTCACAGACACTCCTGAGCTCCTTATTTTGGGAGAGAGATGGAAGCTCAGAGTCACAGAACACACTAGAGATGGTGTTCCCACTCCTGTCTCCGCCTGGGTGTTGCTTTGGGACCCTCCAGTTAGCAAGGTCATGAAATAAATTTGCTCTTTGCATCTCAGCCACGCTTTTGCAGTTGTCCTGGTCACCTGCCTGTGTCGATTCACAAAAATTGGTTACATTTTGTCCAGTGAAATTCTTCTTTATTATGCACTCAGAACCTCCAGCAAGTACATCAGAATGGTTTTCATGGATGTGTCTTTCCCTAAAATCCCCCAAATCTACCAAGTAGCAAAGTAGCTCTTCACTACTTCTATGCAGATGCTAAACAAGAAGTTACTCTTGATCATTTGCTTATTGATGTAAATCACCAATACCTTTCATGAAGTAAAAGGCAGCACTCTAGTTTATATTACATCTGAGACAGATTTTCAGAGAGAAAATTTTATATTGATGGTTTGAGAAATAATTAGCAATATATCTTTGGGAGAAGCCAGTCTTGATACTATATTTGAACAGAATTGGAAACTCTAAAATTTATGTTATTCTTTATGGGGTTTTTGTTTTGCAGTATGATTGGTTGACAAAGTCTAAAACATTGATAAATTTTGAAAGGAGACCTCTAATATTTGAAAATTATATGAGCATACTGAAGATGATTCAAAACAGAAATTTGATTTCAATAATGAACAGATAAATTGCAAAAGTATCAGAAGTTTTTGAATATTTCTATTTACATGAAACTAGCTAACACCAAACAGTTTACAGGTAATACAAACTGTATTTTTACAAGTATTGTTCTGATCTGTCAGCTTCGAAACCTCTCTTACTGTTGATTCCAAGTTTCTTTGTTGTAATATTTATAAACCTGCTCTCATGTGTCTTTTAAGGAAATGTGAATTAGCCAAATAATGAAGCTAAAATTATAATCTGTTTGATAGCTGTTTGAATAAAAAATCAAAAACTTGCTGTTATCCAGCGGCACGCTGGAGACTGCCTTCTTTTACCTAAAGGTACTCATTTTATTACTTGTAAAGATAAAGACTAATTAAATGTTACACAGCCTTTCAGTAATTCAAAAGCTCCACTAATGAGTAGTACCATACTGTTAAAAAAAAAATTCAGGCAAAGAGTTCTGAAGAATGAAGAGAGCCTGTGGAAGCAAAGGGCACTGAGTGTAGCCAAAGTGGCTCACAGCAACTCAGTGTGACCACTCTCTGCAGCTGGGACAGCACCCAGTAAGAGTATTTGCTGGTGGTTTTAGAAATACCAGTTCAAGCTTCACGTCTCATAAAAGAAATCTGAGGAAACGGTGAGATCTCTTCAGCTCCATTATTGGAAATTACACAGGATCACCATGGATAGGGAGTCCCAGAAAACCCATCTGCCTTGAACTCTGCAAACAAATTTGCACAGATTAACCTCTGAGTTCTTTGATACCTGCTCCTTTTAACTGTGAGCAGCAGACCTGCCAGAGTTTGAGCTCAGTGCTCATGACAAAACCAGGTGGCTATGGGACAAAGTGGAAAGTAAAGATATAAATCATTCTGGGCTTCTAATATTCCTGCTGGCATGAATATGATGTGTATATGTGCATGTGTGTGAACATGCATAAAAATATATATACACCAGAAGCTGCTTTCCATTTCCTTCTGTAGTTTTTACAGAAAGACAGAATTTGAGGCAAATCAGGTTGTGTGTGGAGACACAGACACAAATGTGCATGACTTTGTGTATATCTGTGTATATATATAAAAATATGTATGCTTATGTGTGTAGAGAGATTTCTGTGTGTACATACTCTACACTCACCTACCCACATTTTATGTGCCTGGATATGTTTGCACGATTTCCAATGGTCTGGCTGATTGTAAGAAGAAGAGGATTAACATGTGAGTTCCCTGTGCATTCCCACTGGGGTCATTTTCCCTTGGACTAGCTGAGTCCCTCTGGATGGCAATGAGAGAGAAAAGCTCTGAATTTGGAATAGTTTTGTCAGCATTGTCTGCAGCTTAATCCTCTCCTCCATTCAGATGCAGGAGGGGGGAGCTAGAAGTGGAGCTGCCCTAATTGTCCTTGCTGGGAGGTTTTGGCTCCTTTTTGGGGGGAAGAAGGACAGCCTCCAGCTCTCTGGCTTCCCAAATGTGGGGAAAAACACTGCTGGAAAGAGAATAATTGCTTATTTTTGAAGACAATCGATAAAGTTGGGACTTAGGTTGTCCCGCCCATGAAGAAGGCTAAAGGCACAACTTTAGCTGCATACTGTAGGTATATCCATATATTTTTGGTTGGTATTTCTTAGAATTAAATGATTGTAATACAGGGTCTTATGTTTAATTTTTATACTGTGGTGAGTAAATACCATCAAGGTTATTCAAGCTCAGTGCTGAGTTTCATTAAATTTAAGTGAATTAAGGGTTAATACTTCATCCTTGGAGTTTGGAATGACATTTGAAGATGAAAAGCAAGTTTCATTTAAATGTGAACCTTTTCAAATTATATTTTCTGTGAACTGGTGCCAACTCGATTACAGAAACTGCTTTTGTACTGATCTGGTTAGTAAGCTGCCTGTTTGTTTTAAATCTAATACAAATGCTTAAATTTAGTGACATGCATATATTGCATATATTCATTGGCTTTAAGTATTGGAGATTCTGTCATTCTTAAATAGTCTGCTCTGGGAGATATTGTTGAGAAATTAAAAATGACCTTTACATAAGAATTCTTTAGAAGGGTTAAACACAGACAGAATATGCCAAACTGAATTAATTTTTTAATAAGCTGAAGGATTTTACTGTTGGGTCCTACAAAGCACTAAACTTTATTTAGACTCTCCCCTTTATATCTCTAGAGTAATGGGAAATAGCTGGATTTGTAATGAGCATTAAAGCCAGCATAAAAATTCTGAAATCTGTTCCTCTGCATAAGGATCAGTGATTCTGTGACTTGTTGATTTCCAGTTTAAAAAGCTGTACATTTCTCATGATGTTCATCACCTTCACTGTGGGTTATGTTTGGAGAGAGACTGGCAGTGGAGCAGCTTGCTGGCATCTTCATGTGAGAAGAGGTCACCTAACAATGCCATGCCAGGTGGAATATCTGTGTGCTCCCCATGGAAAAAAGTGACCTTGCTGCACAGTCTTGTCAGAAAACAGAAAGGCTGAGGGTATCATCTTGCATGGAAGTTAAAAAGAAAGGCTTTAAAAAAAAAAGAAGTCATAGGAACTTCAGTCTTGCTCTTAAAGTCATTTTAGGAGAAGTAAAGAAATATTTTTAATAATATAAATACGCTTTGGTGTTTCTAAGTAGCAACTACATCAAGAACCTATAATTAAATCAAGTTTACTTATTTTTTGCTCTTCCAGTGTATAAAGAAAATTCAAGTATTTGAGCTTCAAAAAGCCATGGGTCCTGAAAATCTTCTGTTTCACTCTTTGGAACTGACATGACTCAGTGAGGATTTTCCTCAAGAAAACTGCGTATGGTTATATTGCTCATACAAGCTCCCTGAATAGTAAATTTTTTCCTGAACAAATCTAACTGTTGAAGTTGTGTGATCTGAAGATGACTACTTTGAGTAGTCATTGCCTAGATATGATGGAAAAAAGTGCATACAGACATCCTGTATTCCTTATTTCAGCCTCCCATTGCATTGATTGTACCATAAATGGGTAAAGAAATGGCTTTTCTAGAACTTTGTCAGAAAAATATAAATATGGCACAAAATCTTTTCTTCAAAGGGTTAGGTTCATTTTTCTGTGAACTGCTTATCTTGAGTTTCCTTGTTCAGTATTTCTTCGCCAGAAATAAAGTGGATTCCATCAACAAGCTAAGATATAAATCTTGAATGACTGAGACCTTTGGGAACTGGTTGGAATAATAGATTGAATGTCATCTGTGCAGGCAAAGTTGACAGAATCTGTCAATCTTCAGGAAAGCTTTGAGGTGGGTGTGTGTTTATATACCTGTGTGTGTAAGGTGGCTGTGCTGGGACAGTCCTTAGCTTAAGTGACAGCATATTTGAATCATTTATCTGACCCCTCATTCTGATGACACCTATCACATTTCAGGGAACAGCCACATGCTCCTTTTGAAAAGAGCTGGAGTAGTTTAAATAGCTTGAGAGCCACTACTCCCATGCAGAAACCGTTTCCTTTCATAAAATTGTGACTTGAGTGTGCCTTCATGCATGTCAATGCCCACTGCCCACACCTCCAATTTCCTTACACCTTTCTGACTTAATTTGACTGCACTGGAGCAGATAAGCACTTCTGACTTTCCCCTTTGCCAGCTGAGTTCTGTGGTTTATAACTTGGTTACCTGTTCAAAGCACTCTGTTGCCTCCTTGCCTATTTTTGTCTTTCTTTAATCCTGAGCTTTCGTTATCCCTGCCTTTCTGATGACTTGTTGCTATTTGGGTTCATCTCATAATGGATTATATTATGTTAGAATGATGGATAGTTGTAGGCAGATGAGTAGCATAGGTGGATATTTGTTACTGCTTTCACAGTTAGCATCCAAGGACAGCCTACTTCAAGCTTCACTGGAGCCACTGCAAGGGCTTCTCTTAGGACTGGCGGAGGAGTTCCCTCCTTCCAAAAGGAGAACATTTGTAGGGAAACATCCTCTTTTCCCAAATAAAAACAAAAGTCTTAAAAACTGCAAATAAACAGATTTTATATTATTGATATTATCTTTTTCTCCAAGTTTACTTTGCAGTGGCATTCCTATGTGATTGTGGTTTATCACTCCCAAGAGAATTACTTCTTTGTAGCTTTTAACATTGAATTTCTTACACAAAAGAGATGTTGAATGCAGTCTCTTTTCTATGTTATGTTATTTAACTTTATGAATAAATCAAAAGGTATAATGATCATCTTTGGTACTCCAGAACAAAAGAGTTTTGAAAAAAAGTTGAGAGAAAAAGAAATAGGTTTTTTTTCCATTGTTAACGGTTCATAATATATTAATGACAACCCTCACATGTACCAGTATCTTTAAACTTCAGGTTTTCAGGTATTTATAATTCTAGAGCACATCAAAGGATTATCAGACCGCAATTTCATATCTGAACTTTAGCACAAGCACAGGACACTTGTGGATTCTAGAAAAAATCCTGATTCATTCACTGTCTCAATAACTTACACTATCCCTCAGGTACTGGATAGTTTCCTACAACCGGGAAAGAGAGCAAACCCAGGCAGAACTCCATAAACATTGATCATTTATTTCATTGCAAAGCTCGCTTCTTTAGTTTGAATTGCAGATGAGATTGATTTGAACCAACCCGACAAAGTTTGCGGTGAAATGAATTAGGAACTTTCATCTCGACAGCTTTAAAGCTCATCCATGAAAAGTGGGCAGGTGGGAAAGAAGAGCTCCCCTGGAATTGGTCCAGTTCAATAAAATGGTTGGATCTAAATTGTCCCCAAGGAGTGAGCCAAGACCCCTCTACCAGGGGATGAATTAGTTTGAGGGCCCTTACACTCCAGGGTTGCCTCCATCATTTTAGACCTGCCTCCAAACATCTGAGACATGTACTGGAGCAGAGGGTAAATCAAAATGCTTTTGTATATAGTTAGTTTACAAAAGGGGTAATTTTTATGTTTAAATTTTCATTCTGAAGTTAAATTTTAAAAATAATTAGGAGAACTAATATTTTCTAAGAACTTCAGTTGTCTTTAGTTGTTTGTATTTCTTGTACCTGGGAACCTGTACTTAACTGGTCTTTTTAATTTAGCCTAGAAAATACATAACTGGTTACCTTTTAGCACTCAGTATGTGGCTTGCTAAAGACAAAGGCAAAACTCTTAATGAATTTGATGAACACCACCACCATCTTGGTTGTATGGAAACAATGGGGTCTATTAGGGAAAGATATTTTGGTACAACTTTTTAACCATGTTAAGAAATATTGAAAGTAAACAATCAGCTTCTAAATTAGAACAAATATTTGGAACAAGCCAAGCTTCCTAAGTTGGATTTCATTGTGGTTCCTTTACACAAAACATGTAAAAATTTAAAGCTAAGGATTAGAACTCTTAAAGGAATAAATTAACAGTACAAAACATCTTATCTGAAGGATATCAAAACACCTAAAAATATTACTTATAGGTAAATCAGAGAACTGACTGTTTTCTAGCTAATCTGTTGGTATTCTCAGAGGAGACAATCATTATGTAATCATTTTCTTGAGGCAGACAGCATCATCAACCATTTTTTCATGAATTTTATGACATGCTAATTTTCCATCTGTCCCAATACAGACTCTACACTTTAGTTCATCCACAAAATTTCAAGAAATAAATGTTCAGTCCTTCTGAAGGTTAGGTTTAGATGAGAATGATCATGTTGTTTGGATTGGAGCGAGCCTCACCCACCAAACTTGTCTCTAATATTTATTATTAATACCTTTGTGCTGACAGCCACCAACAAAAAACTCTCCCTTGCTCTGGAAATCCAGGCCCAGACGCTCACAGGATTTGTAGTGCTTATCCCTAACAACTTCAGCAGGTGCAAACAGATGGCTGACATTTCTGTTGGGCCATAAAATGCAGAATACTACTGTCCTGCTACGCCTAACTGGAATCAATT
The DNA here is from genome assembly GCA_013397245.1 of Thryothorus ludovicianus. Classification (NCBI taxonomy): domain Eukaryota; kingdom Metazoa; phylum Chordata; class Aves; order Passeriformes; family Certhiidae; genus Thryothorus; species Thryothorus ludovicianus. Next base: position 741,752 of record VZTB01015663.1, read on the forward strand.
AAGGAGGAAGCAGGATATCAGGCTATGAATCACAAGTCATTTGTTTCCTGTAAATTGCATAGTTTGTTGGGCTTTTTTTAATGCCTCATTTCATGGAAGCCCCAGGGATGGCAGGAAAAGCTGCAAAAGAGAGAGGTAAGTACGTACTTGAAGCACTTAGATTGGAAAGCGAGATTCCCTGTTAAAATCTTTGAGAATAAAGCTGGTTTTGGAGGTTACTGCCATATTCCATCTCTAATTTCATGTTCCTTCTTGTTTGGTCTCCTGAATCCTTTCCTAAAATATGCTGAATCAATTACTTATGTTGTGCTTATGTGGCTAAACCAGGACCAAAACAAGTAACTATAACCTTTCTTGAAATTATTTTTCTGAGCTTGATCCTTTCACTAATGCTCTAAAAATAGTTGTATTAGGACAACTAATAGATGCAGAAATCCACAGCAGAAGGGGTTTCAAGTCACATTTCAGAGCTTTTGGGCTAGTTTTGGAAACTCATAGTCTAATATTTAGACAAAACAAAATTGCCATAAACAGAGGCAACTGAGTGGAAAAAGGAAAAAAGGCAGAAAACTTCAGATGTGAAATACAAAATTAAAACAAGAACTATTAAGAATCTAAAAAAAACTCCACTTTTTTTTTTTTTTTTTTTTTTTTTTTTAAAGTAAAACACAAACTGTCCAANTTCTTATTTGTACAGTGAAATGTATGATGAAGGTAAAATATGAAAATAGACATTTCATTTCACTTTATGCTCCTGCTCTATGCCTTCAGTTTTCTCTGAGTTAATCAGAGACCTTTGCTAATTACTGCCACAAAGGTGAACAAATGGCAAGGGGAAATAAGCAAGATTTGTTTATGGGGTGAGTGTGGTGACATTATCTTAAAAGAATAAGTTGATGTGACAATGTTTTAAATATGAGCTGGCAACTGCTAGTAAGTTTGCACTGCCTGTTTTTACCCTTTAATTTGTGGAAATGCTCTGAATAGAGATTAGCTTCCTTTACTTAATATTTACTTTTTCAGTGCCTTTAAATTGGAGCTGTCACCAATGTTTTGAAAAGTTGTTCATTTTCCCAGGACTTCCTGTTGATTCCTGTTTGTCACATGATTCACCCTTCCAGGGTGGGAGAATGAAGAACAAGTGGAAGACTTTGTTCATATTAACTGGGCAAGGAGGATTTCATAGTCTGGGAGATTCAGGGTGACATTTTCATATTCAAACACTACTATAGACTTTTCAAATAGCCTTGAACTACCACAGGTTGTGACCTAGACAGTTAACCTCCAAAATATAAATCCTGAGAGGAATACATTGAATCCAGAGGGAGTGATGAAATCCATAAAAGTTGATTCCCAAAGCTCACTTTTGCTGAGCATAGGTGTTCAGGTCTATATTTGCCAAACTTCATCTAAAGCAGAGAAATTCCAGTGAGTGTTCTTGTTGGCTTTCTCCACTCCCACCCTGTCTGTGCCTCAAACCACAGGAGTTATGAAGCTGGGAGATTGTCCCTGTGATGTAAAAACCAAATCTTTAGTGGCTGACTGAATTCTAACAACCTAAAGGAGCAGCCTGGACTCATATATTTAGCAGATTAGAGCTCTTTAATTTTCTCAATATCCTTTAATAATCCTGCATTTACTCCAAAGGATACTTTACCATTCACTGGTGTGGGGTATAGCAGCCAGATTTGCAACCCACCCTCTTATTCCTTCACTTAAGTACTACATTTTTCAAGTTAATTATTAATTTCATTGGTTTTCCTTAACTGCCATGGCTATTCAAGGGAGGAATATTTTAAATTTTTATTTTCATCAGAGAAAATGTTAAAAATCAGCAAGAAGCAGATTTGTTCAAAGTATCTTTTTTGTGTTGATGCAAAGGGAAAACTAATTTATTTTCACAGCCAAAGTATGTTTGCTTTTCCATGATTTCCCTACAAAACAAATAAAATATGAAAAAAAAAGTGAGTCTGTACAACCAGTTTGAGTCAATATTCACAGAGAAAAATTAATGTTTTATGGCATATGAAATGTCAGTTAAACCAAGGAATCTTTACATATTCCCAAGTATAAATATCACATATGGTTTCAGTACATAGCCTCTACACTGTTAAAAAAATAATTCAACTTTTTCCTATCATCTTTTTTTAGGAGAAGTAAACTGTTGAAGATAGATTTGTCAAAGCTTGATCTGATGCTGGAAGCACACACTGAAAACATAAAATAAGTTGCAAGGAATGCATTTAGAAACTGATAGTCTGCCTGTCATGAGTGCTTTGAAATATGTATTTCCATTTAATTTGATCAAAATTAGAAAAAGCACTAAAAATGAATTTCTTGTTACTAGGTGGGCAGCTTTTGCAATGGAATTTGGAAGCAATTTATTTGATAGAACTGGCAAGATAAACACCTGAGATGACATGAAGACACTGGGGAGCTTTGAAAGAAAGTTATATAAATGCGAAGTAAAAATGAAAGAGGGGAAATGAAAATGAAGATAAAAAGATTTTAAGTACCTGAGGGCAAGGTAAATGGAAAGCAAAGGGCCCAGAATCTTTGCTGTGTATTCTAGGACCCAAGTAATATGATCAGAGTGATTTTTCTTTTCTAAAACCAAAAGAAAATGTCAATATAATTTTTTTTTTTCCTGGCAGTGGAAACATGCTTGATGTTTTCTTCATCACTCATTTGTAAATGGCAGTCCACAAATAGTTACAAAATTTAATAGGACAGAGTGTCTTATTTGTGAGTTCATCTAGAGAAGAGTCATATTCTGCAGAGAAAATGCTTTTTTTCTTTCACCTGGTGGATCTAACGTTTAACACTCTTTAGAAGACCATACCATGGGAGACTCATGGAAAGCATTTATGTAAGTTTGCCAAGCAGGTACCTTTTTTCTCTGTGCTTCTGCCACTGGGGTTTTGGATTACTGTTCTTCCTGTGCAATTTCAGCTTGCTTCTTTGCTCTGTTGAGGTTGCTGTCATTGGAACACCACGTTCCTTAGATATTTGCTGCACATTTACTGGCAACAGCATGAATAGAAATATAATTCTGACATTAATTAGCCAAGAATATGCGCATCAGCAGAGAAGCAAAGGCATATATTTCCAGAAAACCATTCAATACAGGTGTGTTTTAAGGGTCTGACTACTGGATTTAAACACTGAAAAGGAAAATGAAGCTGGGAAATCTAAACAAGATGAAAAAGACACAATGGAAAAAAGGCTGGGTAAAATGGCTCTGAAATAGCCTGGTTGGCTGGAGGGGATTTGTTGAGGGTCACTTTCTCACTTTGGCATTGCACTCACTGTGCTCTAGAGGCACTGTCAGAGGCAGAAACCTGCTAAAGAAACTCTCGGCTATCAATGACTCCATAGCAAACTATCATGAGATGGTGTTCAAATTGTGACGAAAAGCACAGAGATGTAAGTTTTTATACTCTTATTTCACAAGGGAACATGAAGATATTTATGAATGATTACTTAGTCAAATACTCTGGTTCTCCAAAAGATTTCTAATTTCTTGTGGCTTGGCATAAAGTAGGGGTGAATAAAGTCAAGAAATTAAAGAATGCCACATCCCTTCAGAGTGAGGGAAAGGCAGTAAGCTGAAAGTAGAACTGAGTTGTCCATGGAGAGCATACTGCCTGTCTCTCTTGAGAGTGGAGGTGGCTCTCATGGCCATCCTGGTTCTTTGGGTGTCAGCTTGACCATGTGCTGGACACTTGTCCAAGTATTACAATAATTTAGATTACTGAATGCTTGAGACTTGTGGTCTCAAAAGCTAAGTTGCAGAAACCCTGACATAAACCTACTAAAAGAGCATTTCTGAATTTTTTCTGAAATTTCTGAAGAACAGAAATACATTTCTGGCATGAATAACTGGTTTCGATTCCATTGATACTGTAGGAAAAGGAAGATCTAAATGCTACCTGGGAGATTATGAAAATCAACACATACATTTAACCAAAGGACTTTCCAACCACTGCTGAAATGCAGAGTTGATTTTCGACATTCCCTCACTAACAGCCCCAACCTAAAACTTAACTAGCTGCGAGTGAGTGCAACAGATTGGCTGAATAGAGAAATTAGAAGACAACAACAGAGACTGAAAGAAAGATGTTTGATGTCACCGATGCCAAAAACAGGCTGTAATCCTGACACGCAGAAAAACAAGTGCCAGAGAGATGAAAGAATTTGGTGAAACACACAAATAAAAATAATTTTGCTAGTAGGTATTTGTTCAAAATACAGAAGAGAGCTATCTCCAGTAAAACGAAAGCATCTCCACTCAAAATTAAAAGCTTAAAGCAAAGAAAGGCAGCAAGTCCAAATAAGGTACTGGTGATATTTCCTAAGTGAGAAAAAAGGTTGTTTCTGACTCTATTGAAATTTGGCAATGGACATTTGATTTAAATGCACAGTCCAAGAAAAAAATTCTTTCACTTGACATGTTCAACTGAACAGCACTGACCTATGATCCTACCTCTTCTAGGAAACCTTAGTGTATTACACAGTATTCCATTATAGAAAGAAATTAAAATAAGAATATATGTAAGAAAATACCAAAACTTTAGTAAGAAGTCAAGATAGCTTATATTCATTTTAACTTTAGTCATACAAGTGGAAAAAGCAGTGAGCAGAATAATGTTAGATATGGGAAAGGAAACTGTTAGAACCAAGATCATCACAGGCTGACATGAGAGAGCTATAGCAACCAGAAGCAATTCAGAGCTGTATTAGCTACCTTAGAGAGGATAAAACAGCCTTAATTAAAAGTAACTACATTAACGTTGGGTTTATAGACAGACACTGTATTAATAATATATATTAATATGCTAATATGTGTGCTAATATACACTAATATGCTATCATTCAAATAGCAGCTCTTTCATCTTGCTATCTTCAGCTAAATCTCATCCTTTGTTTTAATTAATTTTTTTCACATATTATTGTATCAGACACTAAAAGTACCCAAATGTTTCAAGTTTTTCTGTTCTGTTAATGCATAATTTCTGCATTCTCACATGTTTCTTTGTGGTTTGACTTTTTTTTCTTTTTGCAAACACCTGGTATGTGTTTGCATATGTGGCAATGATAATTTAGTTCTCAGTCTCCTCTAATGCTTTACATTTCATTTTTTTGAAATGGATGTTCAGCTTTCAGGTTATAATATCATGACCTTCAGTCTTCTTTCTGAACATTGGCAGTACTCCTGAGATTCTTCAGTTCCTTGAGAGATTTTCTTGGGATACTCATCAGTGGACCTGCAGTCCCACGTACCAGTTCTCTCAGAATTGTTGGCTTGAGATTTTCCTATTCCTTTACCTCAGTACATACATCTACTTATATTATGATTATTTTTATCATGGTAATTTGCATTTCCGTAGCTTTGTTTCCTGTCTCTCATTATCTTCTCTAGCTCAGTTGTCCACATGGCAAACTGAGGCAATGTATTTCTTTCTTTTAAGAGTACACAAACTTCTCTGCACAGATCCTGATAGTGGAAGGTCCAGTTTTATGTGTTATCTCTCTTTGCCCCTCTTTTTTTTGCCCCACTATTTCATACCTTTAGCCTCCAGTATATTCTGCATCATCACTTTGTGCCTTAATTCTTCTGTTCAGGGCACACAGCTCAGTACTCCACTTCATTAAAACTCATTCTCCTANTCATTAAAACTCATTCTCCTACACATCTCTGGCACTGTAACTCTGTTACTTTTGGCCTGATGCATTTCAGCATTAATTCTGTTTCATCATTTTGCTCCCTAGATACCTGGAATTTCTATACAAACATCACTAACTTGTTTATATTTTGACAGTTTTTCTCTCTCTGTTTCATTAAGAATATATTTTCTAACTTTCAGTGATGACATACATGCCATTTTCTACAGCAAAGGAAAAAGCCAGGAATTTGAGGGGGAACATAACTTTGCTAGTCAGTTTGGGTTAATCTTTTGTCAATGTGAAAAACAGACTCCAGTTTCCCCAGCCCACAGTTATGTTGATTTCTTCTGTCAAAATCTCCGGAGCAGGTGATTTGACTTCCTGTATGATTTTTGCTAAAGCATTTTTAAAAAAACTTTTTCTTCCTTTTTGGTATAAGAAGAATTATCCAATGATTTCTGTTAGTGTTCTTTTCCAAATTATTGAAATGGACTATATTTTTATTGAATCTATGCTAAACTATGGTTTTTTGGTATGAAACAATACTTTATTCTTGGGTAGTATGTTCTACTTGAGCTAGTCAACTTGATTTACAAACATTAAGCTTCCCAAAGCTCTTTTTGATAGCAAAAGTTGATTATTTATGTTTGTATGTGGATTAAAGCAGACACATGGAGAAGCCATAGAAGAGCTGCTTCTAAAGCTCAGCCCTCTGATTTAGCTGTTAGAAGTTCTTTGGTCTCTGATTAAATTTGGCATAGATGAGTTTATGTTCCTTCAGTCCACACCAGTGTCAGTGCTTGGGTTACCTGCTGAAGAGAATTTCGTATTAAAGGATTTATGAGTAAATTATTCCAGTAGGGTTTGTTAAGCTTTCTCTTAGGATCAGATTTAGTCACTATTCACATTTAAGCACTGCTGTCTTTATTAGATGGTTTTGTTCTTACTCCTAGGAAACAGTACCAGAAACTGGAGGTTTCCAAGGTCTCTGGATGTACAGATTTGAGCTGTAAATACATAAAGGGAAAATCTTCACCTCACAGCTAGGATCTAGAAACCAATCTAAAAATGTTAGAGAATACACATGAAATTCTGTATATAATAGCAAATGAGAAAATTGTCTGCTGCATGTAGTATTTTCCTCCTCTCTATCACCACACAAGGCTCAGCTCCTCTGAAGCAGAAATAAAAAAATCAACAGGGGAACCTTCCTGAATCCATAGCCCTGTTCTTGAGCATCTTCGCATGATGAAAAGATTTTATTTCTTGAGTGCCTAAATTATCCAATTGAAAATCCATAAAGCCAAAATAATAGATTGCAGACATTCATTGCAGATGACCGTGTGTATTCTTAATAGTTTTTGGTATTTTTCCCATGTAAAAGTGATGAAGTCAATATCGCAAAAAAAAAAATACCTGTGATGAACAGCCTAGGAATGAAAAGAAGAGAAATTAGGAACAAAATAAAAATTCTACACTGCTGAAGGAAGCGTTCACCAGGGAGAACACATTGAAGATTATGATAGGACTCTCAATAAGCTTCCCCTCTAAGAATAAGAGGGGAAAATGTCAGTCATGTTTGCTTTTTTTAAAAAAGATAGATTTTGGTCTGTGAAAAATTTAGATGAGAGCACCTAGTGAACTTTATTACCTTCAGACTTATGCAGATGGTGAGTGGGTTTAATTCAGAGTGAAGACTTACGTGCCAAAAGTTCTCATACATCCTGGTTTTGGCACCCAGGAGGTTTTTTAGGATATGGCCCTTATGGCAAGATTATAAAATTCTTGTTCATGTTGCATTGCAAACTATGGCACCAGGCTTTCACCTCTTTCCCGCTTTGTACATAATGTGAGAATTTTCACTCATTCAGTGAATTTTGCAGTGATTTCCTGTTGCTGGTTAGTTACCTACCACCATTTGTGCTCTTAATGAATTGAGATCAAATACTTTGAAGTGAGTTGCTGCTCAAAGTGAGTAGGAGCATCACAAAATGGTTTATGTGGTGCATAAGTGTTCAGAGTATTTTGGAAAATCATGCAAACAGTTCCACAGTTATGTAAAAAAACAGAGAAATATTTTTCATCTCTGAATTCTTTTCTCACTAAGGAGTCACTCTTTGCCTTTTTATTAATTTTTGTTTTGCTCTCAGGCATTGTTTTTTCTCTGTTATAGTCCAGTTATTTGGAAAATAACACCATAAAGGTTTTCTGCAGAAAAATAATTAGTAAGAAATGCATTAGAAGATTACATATGGAACACACACAGATATTTTATAGCTGTGTTTGCATTTCCTGTGTCTGTAGAGGGTGTCACTCACATCTGATTAAGGAGTTTTGTTTGTCCCACAAATTATCTCGTACTATATTGACTTCAGTTTATAATCACTGTGTAATTAGTGGATGTTCTACTCTGTCGCTAATCAATGGAGGAAGAAGGCTACATTCCGAGACTTAGTTTACCTTCAGATTTGTCATTTAGCTAAAGACGGATTTATTATCAATTGATCAGATGAAGATTAATTAATTAATTATCTAGTCTTTTGGTAAGACTAGTCTATAAAATAGATGTCTATGCTTCATCACTGTGCCTTTAATACCTCTTCAGAATCTCTGTAATGTAACCCAGTGTTAACCTAGTTCAGTGGTATAATTTCTTTAAACATTTATTTATTTGTTTCACCCAGCATTATTGACTTCAGTACTTTCATTTTATGGGTGTTGATAGACAGATACAGAAAAAATGCTTGTAGATCTAATCTGTGTTGATCTTCCTGAAGTCCATAATATCAGTAATACAACCACAGTCCCATCAAGCAAAGTACTGGTTTCTTCGGTGTCACACAATTTGGATGCATTTGGATATGGACGTACTTGCTAATCTTGAATTATAAAAATAATATATACTGTGAAATCTTAAGCTGATAGTCTGTGAATCTGAAAATAAAAAGGGAGGCTTTTTTTTTACATATGGTCTATTTCTGTTGTTTGGACTGTTTTCCAGATAACCATCTGTAACAGAGAAAGGATGGCAAGCAAACTGATTTCTCATACTTGGTTGCCAAGATTCATTAATATATGCTTAGTATGGCACATTGCCTAATCAGAGGCTGGTTGGACTCTCCGTTGCAGGTTTCAAACAATGATGTGTTTAGCCTGCCTTTGGGCAGGTCTTTTGGCATCAATCTAACAAATTTCTGCACATGATTAAACTTTGTGTAGAGCTGTATCTGCTAAAGAGAGAAAGCAAGGAACAAAAGGGAGGGAAGGAAGGAAGGAAAGAAAGAAAGAAAGAAAGAAAGAAAGAAAGAAAGAAAGAAAGAAAGAAAGAAAGAAAGAGAAAGAAAGAAAGAAAGAAAGAAAGAAAGAAAGAAAGAAAGAAAGAAAGAAAGAAAGAAAGAAAGAAAGAAAGAAAGAAAGAAAGAAAGAAAGAAAGAAAGAAAGAAAGAAAGAGAAAGAAAGAAAGAAAGAAAGAAAGACATTAAAACAAGGAAGCAGATGAGGAAAAGAGGAAGGACTAACAAGACAATATAGGAGAACACAAAGCCAGTTCTTACTGCCAGAAAAATTACAGTGCCCTTGGGCAGTGAAAATCTAGAGAGATTATTTGGGCTAAAATATAGAAGTGTGAGCAACATATGATAATAAGCAAAAGCACAAAGAAGAACTGAAATCAATCACCTGAAATTAAGGAAAATATTACCCAGTAAATTTAGTAATTAAATAAGGTACTCTAGATGCATGATCCAAACTTTCCTAAAATCAGTGTGAAGGTTCTTCAGCAGACTTCAAGTTCCACAGTACCTGCTACACAAAAAGAGTTCATCTATGCATAGCTGTATCTGAGTCAGAACAACAAACTCACAACAGCATGAGTAAAATCTGAGGGATCTAGAAAAGGCCAAAAATAAAAATAATAGCAAAGCTTTAATCTAAAAAATAAGTTTTATTAACTTAATCATCTTTATTTGCCTTATTAACTACAGAAGTATACTGATCAATATGTAATTGTGTGTAATTATACTTGTGTAATCTTTTCTTCATTTTTTTAACTTAGATTGTGGCCCAATTAAATTAAGCTCCCCTCCAGTATATCTCTATATGTAGAGATCTTCTTAAGATTGACTGAAATTGTTATGACCTCTGTGAGAGATATTTGATGATAATTACTGTTTGTTATCATTTTTACAACATATAAGATTAATTCCTATTAAAGAATAACAAATAAAAAAAGCTCTATAAGAAGCACTATTTTGATATTGTGATGGGAAAATCATGGGGTGCATTCTTTCAATTAAGGTGATTACTTTGTTTTACTAAAGGGGTAACAGAAAATATAGACTGAAGGCTGAATGGGAAAAAAGATCACAAAGTTTGACAGACTCTATATCTTATGTTGAGTATTGTGATATACTCTGTCTTATTTTCTCTTAATTTATCCCAAACAGCTTTTAGAACTCATGCGACAACTCATATATTTTCATTTAAGAAGGTTGTAATTGTGCTGCAACAAGTCCTATATTGTTTTTCCCCTGGCTTGTGCAAGAATCAGAATTAATAATGTACAGTGGATTATCAAAGAGGTAAGAAGGCAGTGAGTCATTTCAACTTTCAGAGATGACTATGTGTTTCAGAGAGACCCAAGCTTTTATCATCCTTGAAATCTCGCAACAGCAAGAATAACAACAGTAAAGCAACAAAAACCCTCACCCAATCAACAGAACAAGGTCAGTTTTTTCCATCTTAGTGGCTTGAAAGCACCACCTCCACCACCTTTTACCACCACTGAAGCAATTAAAAATTGCTAGCTGCCAATACTTGATGGTGTAATTCCTTTTGATCACTGCTCAAGTGCAGATGATTCTCTGACCTTCAACATCCATTCCTTTCATATCCATTCCAGTGCTTAAGAACATTTCTGTACTTAGCCTGTCCTAACACTTAAAACTATACTTCACTTGTAGTAAACAATGATGAAAAATCACTAAAGCAATCCTTTTGTTCACTGCAGTGACATTTCCTCTAATTAAATTTTCATCTCTGAAGGTATTTGGGCCTCTCTAGTCCATCTGGGATATGTTTGCCCTCAGCATTGCCGCAGGCCAAATGTATTTTTGTTGATATGCCGAGCAGCATGCTGTCCTCAGTGACTGTGGGTATTCCCCACTGGTGGTTTATTCAAAAGATTATTTCACCAGTTTCAAAGTATTTTCTCTGAAGTCTTTTTTTTTTCCTTTGAAGAGGCAGGGAGTGCTGAGTGCCCCCCTGATGCCCTCTCCTACGGACCCGTGTTCATTCCAAGGCATTTTTCCAGCAGGCTCTGTGTGTGATACGATGTGATAGAGGGGACTGTGCTTCCACAGAGGCCAAGAGTCACTTGAGGGACCTTGTCTTCATAACACTTTTCTGTGGTTTGAGCATCAGCCCCAATTAAACTGATAAGGGGTGACTGATTTAGGAAGAGAATTCTGCCTCATGTTACAAAGAACAACAGAATAATGTGTGCAGCAAGAGGTTTTGCAGCCTCGTTTTGTTACTCTGTGGTAGGACATGTCTGGCAGGCAGCGTAAACTGGTTTGCATCTCTTTTTACAATTCCTATAAAAATGTGTCACCTCTCCCAGCAGGTCCCACTAGCCAAACTGCAAAAGGTCATTTTTGCACACAAGCACAAACTGCTAGAGTGAAAGGTATAGTTTATTGACAAGAGAAAGGCATGGATCACTGCAAAATGTAATGGGAGTGTTTTCTCATTTCCTCTTGGATAATAAAGGCCAATGGGATGAGTATTTCCATATTGGCAATGCATCATAGATATTTTTCTAATTCTTTTGAGATAATGGAGTCTTAGTCTAAAGAGGAGACCACCTGAGTTCTTCTAGTGTAATTGTGATTTGACTGTATTACAGGTCTGATATAATTTAAGAATATAATATTTTAGTAAAAGTTGAGGTTTAATTTTCAAGGAATCTGATTATTCAGTAATTAACATTCCGAAACAATTTTATCATAGTGAGTGACCTGGGCAAAGGTAGCAACCTTCATTACCAGACACTATCACTTTAGAAAATTACTCCTCAAGCTTTTTAAAAACCACCAAAGTCTCTTTATTCCCCGTCAACTTTTACACTGAAATAAATGCAAGGGCAACTTGCTGAAAGAAAGGAAAAGACATAAATAAAAAAGGAACAAGCAACCTGTGAATTACTGACATTTCTGTAGTTAAAACTCAATAATTCTAAATAAAATCATGCTGTTTAGAAAGCAAAATTATAGCCTTCACAGTGGCGTAGTTTGATTTTTGCTTGCTTTTTAAGTCAATACCTGTAACTTGTAAGGAGTTTCTTTCTTTACTAGGTTAAAAATACTGAGGTGTCTCAATGGCAGAGACAGGTCATTCCAGGGACAGTGAATGATTTGGCTATCCCTGTTAGATTGTTTCTGTCTTACTGTTGAACACCCAAAGGAGGTGTACTGTCATTTCCACTGCTGCAAACAGGGGGAAAAACTGGGATGGAGACATGTCAAATTGGAATAATGAGGATGTCTTACACTGACTTTGCACTGGAGCGAATAAAAAAAAAGAAAAAAAGAAAGGTAATAGAGAGTGGGACCTGTACTTCTGGTTTCAGTCTTTGCTGTTGCCTAACAAAGGGCAATTCTCTATTACATCTGTATAAATGCAGAATTCCTCTTAGGATATCACTTGGATATTAATCTGGATTGACCTTAAGATGAATTCAAAAGTCTGGCAAACCTCCTTCCTGACTAACAACACGTATGCCAAAAAGTTTGAAAAGCTAGGGATATTTGGTTTGCTACAAAAATAACTTAGTTCTGAAGGAATTCTGTAAAATTACTGCAATGACTGCTTTGGTAGTTTTCCATAAATATTCTTAAGGGTTGAAATACTATCTCAGTAAGTTCTGAGACGCTGTATGTTATCTGTCAGGCACTTCCAAAACTTTACATGAATCTCTGATTATACTTTTGTAGGGGGTTTATTTTTATTGTGAGATAGGATTAAAAAGGAAAGAAAACAAAGCAAATTTAAACTTGAAAACATATAAGAAAAAAAACTTTATTAACAAAGCTAAAAGAGGAAAATGATAATAATGAGATAATCAGAACTAAATTTTAGATAACCTTTCTTTTTTTCCACTGACAATGCAAAGATAAAACTCACCCCTTTTAGTCAGTTTACTATGTTTAAAAACAGTTTTAACTTCAATTCACCTGGGGAGAAGAGTTTCTCTTGTTGTGCTATGGAGACTTTTCTCACCAGAACACAGGTTTTCTTGTAGTTTTGTCATAAATGAGAATAACCACCCGGGGAAAATTTATTTTGCCGTGACAAATCACATTTCTCTTGTTACAGACTACATCAATATTGGGGTGTTATTTTTAAGAATGAGCTACTTTAGTATACAACAGGTTTCTTATTNAAACTGCAACCAGTGTTTTTGTTTCTTTCTCACCTGCAGTAAAGTTGGTTTAAAGTAGCTGATTAGACAGAGTTCGTTGTGAGCCATACAAGAGAGAGAGGCTGTGGCTGCCAGCACCATCCTGGCTGCTGAGATCTTCAGCCATGTGGCTGCTCTGATCCTCCAGCCACTTGGAGGCTTTTTTGTTTCAAAGTTGCTTTTAGTTTCAAAGTCCTTTTTGGCTTCAGAAAGCTCAGTGAGTTCTTTGGTAATCAGCAGTTCCCTCACCACCCCTCCGGGAAAGAAAATTTCAGCTGGGCCAGTGAAATCAAATCAGTCCAGGCCCAGCCACCTCGGGCCGAGCAGGGCTGACCTGGACCCCGCTGGGCCCGGGACCCTCCGCCACCGTCCGAGTCGGAAGTGAAGTGAAAGCTGCCCCCTCCTCCAGATTTTTTCTTTGTTTCAAGAATGTGTTTTTACAAAAAACGGAGCAGCCTCATTGGTTGAATTGAACAACGCCACCCCACGACAACTGTCTAATCTCTTAAATGCTCAGTTATGCAAGAGGAAGTGAAATTACATTGTAAAATAGGCACAGATATTTACTAATCCTGGAAATTTTTCCTTTTGAGAGTTTGGTATAGTTCAAGGTACTCAGGCTAAACAAGAAACATATTTACTACTGCAATTGCTCATTTTCTTAAAATTGCATTAGGATAGACTTTCATTTCACACTTAGTAACCACTGTTTTACCAACCCTACATGACATAAATAACTAATGAACGACAAATCTGCAGGGAAATGGGTCTGAGACCATTTTTTGCTTCCAAGTGAAAAGGACAGAAGTTTCTCTTCAGCGCACATGAAAATGGACACATCACAACTCCAGTGTTAGGCAGAAAAGCAACAGATGCAAGAGCAATATAAACTTATGAACTTCTTTGAACTTCAAGAATAGCAAGTAGCTATTGTATCTCACAAGTAAAAACTGTCAGCACTGTAAGGTTTAATATTTTATCTGGGGAGTTCAATCTACCTTTTAGGTATCAAGGGAGCTGTCTCTACTGACAAGAACCCTCCAATTCCCTAGCCAGAGTCCAAGCTCCTGTCTCTGCTTATAAAATAAGTAAATTTACATATAAGGGAAAAAAAAGTTCTTAATGCCCTTCTAGCAGTAATTTTTTCAGACATGCAATCTCATTTGAAAGCAAAATATTTGTTGATATGAAAAATAATGGCAGACCTGAAAAGACTTGGATAAAAAGCAAGGAAAAACTATTTTATGACTGTTTTAAACTATATGATTCATTTCACCACCTTTTATACAGGACTCTTCTAATAATGTTGCCAATTTGTTTTTTAGGAAAGCCTTGAGGAAATCCAAGTACCTGAGGAATCTACATAAGAAAATACCTCATCCATCCAGAAACTTGTTAAAAAGGAGTGAGAGAAAAGCCTTTTTAGCTGTCCCAAGGCAGCCCAGGTAGGAATGCACCTGGCACTGGATGCAGACAACAGCTGTCTCACCAGCATCCATAATCTGTACTGGTGGCTTCCTGGCTGTACCTGTGTGCCCTGAATGCAGAAAGCATCTGTTTCACATTTATTCATTTACTCAGATGGCATTATCTACATTACTTGCTACCTTTGGACACAAGACTCTCATTTATAATTCATGGTACACAGATGCTTACAGAGAGTAGAAGCTTTGGCTACATTACGTGTCACTCTTAGTATATTTTGTATTCATGGTGGGTAAATATACAAGTATAAAGCTGCCATATTGTGTATGACTATCTATAATGCATTAGCAAACAGTTGTTTGATCATTTATACTGTCATTCTTCATAGTTGGAGCGATGTTAGAATGAAAAATGAAACAAACTGTGGGTTCACTCTCCCTAATTTTCTTCTTCTTCTTCTCTCTCTCTCTTATTGTGCAATGTTGGTACTTCCCAAGATTTTGGAAAATGAAGGTGGTTTGGTCTCATTTTGTTTCTCGTGCTCTTCTCTTTATAGTACCATCATTCAGGACCCAGTCAGATATTCACTAAGTTCACTAGTGTAGCTGGCTTCAGAAGAAGATGATTCCTATCCTTTCCTTTCATAAGCTCATAAATCCAGCCTGCTGAAAATATTAAAAGGAGAAAAATCAGACAGGAATAAAATGTATTAGAAAGAGGGAGTGAATGTAGCTGGGGAAATATTTACTCAAGATTACATATTAGGCAATTTGCTCTTTAGTACTGAAGGAATATATAGAGAAAATATAATAACAGTACTTAACAAGAGCCCTCTGAATCCATCAAATGTTGTTCAAAACAACCATTTTTGAACAAGGAGAACATTATCTATGTCATGTATTGTTTTTAAAACCTATTTTTAGTGCAGTAAATATTAAAGAATGTCATTGTCCCTTGCATGAGCTTTCACTCATTTTTTGGAAAGCTTTGCCAGAGATGCTTGACTTAAGAAACCATTAAAATAAAAATATACTCAGGAATCTTGCAGGAACAGTGCTTGAAGACATGGGCACCAAGAATGCTTGGCAGCCTGGAAAGCTTACAGAGCTCTCAGAAAAGGAATGCCATCACATTAAAGAATTAACATAGCCCCAGGCACCAGGTTTTTAGGTTGGTGGGTTTTTTTTTCCAGTAGATGTAAATGGCATTTCCTATCTGAGATACTGTTTAAAATATTCCTCATCCGCATGTAAGTTTTTTATGACTACATTAAAAAGCAAAAGGTTGGTTTGTTCCTGTTGACATTTGCTGCTATTCCTCTCTCTCATTGGGCACTATATCTCAAAGCTCTGATGTTCATCTCTCCTTCTACAAGTTTGTCACTCTCTCTGAATATTACTACTGCCTCCTCCTCCTCCTACTTTTTTTGCTAGGCAGAACTTGTTCTGTCATTCTTCCTGAAGTCTACCAGATGCCACAAATTCAGCAAAACTCCCACAAAAAAAAATCCCAGTAAAGTCTTTTACCTTTTCAGCAGTGCTTCCAGATCACTCTTTGAAAATGCAAATAAGATACATTAAAAATACAGAAAGCATCTGAGTATCAGTACCTCATAACATAAAATTAACTTCTCTTTTCACTGACCCTAGTCTATGAGAATTGAACTTGGGGAAAATTGAAGAAATAATCACTCAGCAGCCTCATCAATCAAACCAGCAGCTTAGGCTGCTAATTATTCCCTGGTGTGAATACCTTGGCTCTTCTGACCACTCACCAAGAAAACTCAGATTATTGATTCCACTACATGAAAATAATCCACCTAACTCTCAGTTTCTTTCTCGTGGGAAATCTTCTTGAATAAAGTTCTCTGACAAAGAACACTTAACTAAAAAATATAGTTGCTGACATCTAAGTTTCATAATATCCTAATGGACTCCATTTTGCCAGTTGCTTTCTTTAGTGAAAAAGAAACCAATCAAAATTGGTCAGTCTCTCTCTATTAGTCAAAACTTCTGTGTAGATGCAGCTCACACCTTTGTTTGCAAAACTGCAAGCAGCCTGAAAGGTCAGGTCAGGAAGCTGCAGTTGTTTTTGGTTTCTTACATCCATGTGGTACAGTTTGAAATTGCTCCATCCATCAGGCTGCTGTAGATTATTTTTTCAATCTTTATTAATCACAGTGGACTAATCTCACTGCACTGCTGATGTTTGTGGGGCAAGAACAGTCATGACCAAGGGTTTGTTTTTCCATGAAAATCAGTAACAAGAGTGTTTGGGGATAGTTACCCTTAAGTGTTTTGCAGATATGCCAGGAAAAGAAGGAAGTATCCTGTTTCCATGCAAGAGCTTCCAACAATTTGTCCCTGACAAACTCCAGATATAGATTCCCATTTTAGAGACTGTGAACAGCTAAGAACAGAGAGTGAGTGAATTAGGTCAGAGAGCTGCGAAGCCATTTTGAGTGAGAACTTCAAAAGTATAATTTTTAGGGTAGCTTGGTAATTTTGTGTAGGGGTCAAATATTCTCTCTCTGACTTTCAATCCACAATTGAAGATTTTGTTTGATTTCTATGTTATACTTCAGGAAGTATAACTGCTAATTTTCCACCAAATGACATTCTAATTTTCAGCAACTGCATCTTGATATTTGAGGGTCATGGCTGAGTGACTTTGGAAAATTTGCATTAACATTATTAGCTTTATTTATCCTGTAAAGCATGTAGTAAAACTTCACTGCTAGCCCCTAAAAATATCCATGCTGGATATATATTTTTTTTTCCTCTGATCGCAATGGGTCCCTGCTGAAAACTCAGAATCTGGTAACAAAACTTTCATGATACAGAGCCTGAGAATCCTCAAGCACCACTGCAGTCTTCAGCCTAAATCCATAAACACTCAGTAAAAACAGTTATAACAGATTTTCACACTTTCATAAAAAACTCAAAATTTTGATTTATTTTTTGAAAGCCCTCATTGCTTCACTGTTCTAAGGCTACTTTGGTATAAGGATTTTTTATCTTGGCTGACAACTGCACTGAAGCCTATAATAAGAATCTTCTCCTTTCGCTCTAACAAGCAAATTCCCTGTTTTCTGAAAATCCTTTCTAGGAAGGCAGTGCTGAATGTGTATTAGACTTGAAAAGAAAGCCTATCTATGCTGCCATTTTCGCTTTTTTATTTTTCTAATTTGCAACTCAGCTCACATCCAGCTCGAAGAAGCAATTTTGCGCGTTGAAAACGCTGCAGCTGGTTTCCTCCAGTGCTTCCCACATTCACAGCGAGGGAGGCAGCGGTGGGCTTACACAAGATTGGTTTAAATGGGAAATCAATACTGGTTCCTCAGTTCCTACAAAAGAGCTGAACTGGGCTGGATTGGCTCCAAGCAGAAAAAAGGAGTTAAGTGGAAAAAAACTGGCTGCCAGTGGGATAGGTATTCTGCTGCATACGAGGCTGTTTGGGTCTCTGCCACCGAACCCATCACAAGAAGTCTGAGATAACCTGGCTTACCTCCTACCATCTGTTTTTCAATGGATGATAAATACTGGAAAAATAAAAGTTGGAGGCTTTTTATTCCTCAGGCATATATTAGCTTATAAATACATAAATGTTTCTGTTCAGCATCAGTAGGAATTTGTACCTTGTACAGTACTAACCAGTTACAAAAGGGATTGAAAACTTATTCTGCAGAAGAAAAGTGGAGTCATTGGTGTGATTCCTTGTTCTACAGCTAAGGAGAAATATGTGAACTAATTAGCAATTCCATCAGACTTTGCTCAGTGGTTGGAACTCAGTTTCATAGGCTTTCACTTGAATAGACTTTGTATTTAATATCTTGTATTTAAATTTCCTATGAAATAAATCTCAATAAAATTCTTATTTCTGAAATCTCTGTTGCTTGTAATTTTTTGCTTAAATAAACTTAAAAGAAAACCCAACAATGACAGTGAAAACACTGTAGCGACTTAATTGCTGTCCTTTGCTAAATGGTCAGGTCCTCAGTTTGGTTATTCCTTAACCTCTGCTAGTACTGTGCTGGATTCAGAAACATACGTTATGAGCTGCCATTTCTGGTTTTATTTAGCAACACACCAAAAATGGAAGGATGTTTTTACTGAAGATCCTTCCTGCAGTGAAGTCAGGTTCCTACGAAACCTGCTGGCCCCCAAGTGGTCCCAGAGCTAGAGGCAAAGGGTGAATCTTACAAGGGAAGGTACAAAAAGGATTTTGATTTAAATACCTTTGTGATTTGAGATTCAAAAACCTTTATAATACTTTTATAAGCAGTAAAAATTAGTGATGATTACAGGAAGGGACTTTGGAAAAACAACAAAAGGATTCTTTGAATGTCAGGCACAATTGGATGCATAACTGAATGCACCTCTGCTAAGTACAAGTAATGACGGGTTCTAAACCAGAAAGGTAGCTGAGCATGAAACATATTTCGTGTTAAGACCACTGGCACAAAAAACACTTGATTAAAACACCAGCATCTTTGTTTTTTAGACAAATGGAAAATAGTTTTTTTGTAAGGTCTATAGCTTGTGATTTAGCTATAGACCTTACAAAAGTTCTATACCAAAACTGCTTGAATGAAATGCTGCAAACTCTCTTGGGAATTTTCAAGATCCCACTCTTCTAATATAGTAAAGATGGTTATTTATATTCTCTGCACTTTTACTCTTACACAATTTATACAGTTTTAGTAGCTCTCCCATCTTAGAGATCTTAAGGTATTGTCTGTTACGATAAAGATCAAGCCATCAGTAATGAAAGCTTGAACCAAGCTTTGTTTATGCAATTTGATTTAGTAGTCATGGTGATTACATGTGATCAAGGTGAATAAGCATTATCTTTTTGCATATTGACAACAATATGATTGTTTATGTCTTTAAAGTATTTCCTGAAGGGAAGCATGGGAATGCAGACATTGTGAGTTATAGAAGAAATGGAGAAATGTGTTGATACTCTGTAAAAGGTAAGGATCAAAAAAAGGGAGCAAAAAACAGGAAAAGAAGGGGCTTATGTCTTAGAAAGACCTATTTAGCCACTTTAAATGAAAGAGTAAAAGAGAAGAAAACAACAATATATCAGCTCCGAATTTCATTATTTGACTTCATATCTGAGAATTATTTAATTTTACTTCACTTTTATCCTTAAATTTATGTGATCTCTTTTGTTTTGGGGGAGGCAGGAGGATGTGCCGTAAATTAGCATCTAATACTGGAAATTGTCCTATGTATATAAAGTGTGTTGTGGCCTGTGTGTCTGCACTGTAATTTAAAACCCATGTCTTCAGTTTCTAGATGTCAGTTCTCCAGTTATTGCTCTCTGTGTAATTCTTCACAGATTTACGTAATTATTTGCTACAGTGATCAGAAGTCAGGGGAAAAAATGTCTTTCAGTTTTCCAAGCTGAAGTTCTCTGTTTCTTCTTATCTCTAAACATAAAATCTGTGTTGTTTCTTTATGTATATTGACTCACATATGTCTTCACAGGTCCCTCATATATTTTGAATGCTAAGCCAAAATCTTTTAAAACACAAAACTGTCTTCATGTTAAAAATGCTTCAGTTTCCATCAACTCCATCGATTCTATTTCCACATAGCTTCTTTTCCCTGACTGACATCTGTTACAGAATTTTCACATTGATTATATGATCTTGGATGTGCTCCTTATGAAAATCACTTTGTCCAACGGGCTAAGTACCATTCATAGGCAAATGTAAATATCACTATGTATGGAATTATGTAAAGACATACTTTCACATGAAGGGTTCATTCCATTTTCTGGTTCAGTATTCACTAGGTACATGATGGAGCTGGATTGGTACCCACAAAGTCCCAAACACAGGACAGTTTTCAAAGACATTGGATGTTTTTTTCTAGCTTTACATGTTAAAACTCAGCACCACAAGTGAGTACTTTTGAGCTGGATGAGTAGCACAGGATCTCTCCATCCGTATGAAATGTATGCTGCTTAAGTGGGCTTAGAACTGTACTTAGCTTTATTTTTCTTAATGGCAACCACTCTTACAGAGCTAAGCTGAGCTGTAACGGATGAAACAGGTGTCCTGATGAATAGTCTGTGCAGACTTTGTTTCTTCTTCAATGGCTGATAATAAAACTCCATGTTCTGTAATTGCAAAGCATTTTTCAAATTGTGGTGTGTCATCTACACAATCTGTCCTTTGAAACATGTTTTTTATTCTATTAAAATGTTAATCGGGGATGATGGGAAATATTTTCTTTCTGCCTTCAGGATCCTGTCCACCCTTCAGAATCCAGGCATTTTTCTCTTTATTTACATGTTACTTTCTACTGTATGAGCACTGAACTGTGATGCTGAATATTTTTTGGTCTTGGTGCTTGGTTTCACCTATTGTTCTAAATCAGTAGCTATCATTATTTTGATCTGGAGGAGCTGTTCTTGCATTTCTTCATGTATTTCTCAGTAGTTTGAAGAAATGCTTGAAAGAGTACTCTAAAGTGAAATATCAAGGCTTCATGTCCAGTTTCTAGTAGGTGAATCTTTAAAACCTCCATAACTATGTTTGCCAGAACTGTTAGTATAATTACATATTTACACATTTTGAATATTCAACACATTTTTGCATTCATTATTACAAAGATGAGTATACTCGAGATGCTGTAAATTTGGCTAATTTTTCATATGTACTCAAGTCCACTCCCTGTTGCCATCTGCAGATAATTTGCTCTTGCATTCTTCCACCTGGCTCCATGTAGGATCTCAGACTACAACAAAATTCATTATGGTTTATAAATATTTCAGTTGCTGAAATTAAAATTTAGTTGAGATATTCAAATTCTGGATTGTTCTAATATTTTAATAATGTAACCCTTTTATTGGCATATCATAGGCTTTAATTTTTATTTTTAAAATTATTACAAGAAAACTTTTATCTATCAATGAAATATCTAAAAGTAGAACATTTCAAGGAATATTTAATCAAACTCAATAGACATTGACTGGTGTGAGAGTGGGATTATGTTGCACAGGCTTCTACCTGAAACTCACTTGTTTTCCAGTCAAGGACTGTGGCTGCCGACTTGGAAGACAGAGGTACAAGTTTCCTCCTAACTTAATTTACCTCCTCTGTATTTAGCCTAGTGAGCCAAGAAATAGCCAAATGTTTACTTCACCAGAAACTTCCTACATTTGAAAGCTTATTTATTTGCTCCCTTCATTTCTTTCTTTCTATATTTTCTTTGTGAACCCAAAGCTTCTTGTGTGTGTAGCAAAGGAAATCAGATTGTCCTTAATTCTGAGAATCAAAGGCTTCCCTGGCTCACAGCTGCCAACCAGCTGGGCTTCCTCAGAGTTTTCCCTCACAAAGAATTTTAAGGGGATTTATTTTCAAGCAAGTGTAAAGCAAAATGAAGAAATATACCTGGAAGTACAGAAGTAAATTTGTATTTGGGAAGATAAGGGAAGTGTTATCCTCTAAGGAGAAGAACAAAGACACGATATGAAGTGTCAATAGCACAAACATTAAAAAATTTCAGGGGAAAGATCAGAGTCTGCTCTGCTCAGTTATATTAATTTCAAAAGTACATACGTGTACCTTAAATCTTGAGCCTTTCAATGACTGAAAAACAAAGAGGGAGATAAACAGAAAAGAAAATAGTAGGTTTGGATATAAATCAGCATTTTGAAAAGATCACAAACTATTTTTATATTTTAGACGGCAGAATACTTTCAGTCATCAATGAGAATAAGAAAAGGTGAGGAAAAATCTTTCATACTAAATAAAAAATATTCCTGCAATAAAAAGAGAGAAATTTACGACAGGAATAATAACACAAAATAATAAGAATTTTGTGAAATTTCATACTGTACTTATTATGTACAGACTGTTTTATCCATTTTCATATATTATGATAAGAAAAGCCATAGATGAAGATATAGTCTATAATCTGGGCATAAATGATTTTCATCAGCTTCTAGGATAGCAAAAATAACTGTTGTTACTGCCTTAATATATTATGAAATGAAAGACTGTGATCTGAACCATGGGCTAGGACTAGTATCTTTTGAAGGAGATAATGTGTTAGTAACATGGAGATTAAATTATTAATTTCCATTAAAGATAGATGGACCTGAATGGGAAGCTCAGAAATGTGAACCTAAACTGCTCTCTGTGAATCTGACCCTGGGCCCTAAAATCTCCAGGGAGCAAGCTGCACATCACAGGGACTCTGAAATTTTGACATTAATAGGCAGAGCCTATTACAAATCTTACTGATTTGCATGTGCATGTCAAGGTGTGAAAGTCTGGAGTCTTTACTTAATGACTTTTTTTTTTCTGTTGAGCAAAGTACTGTAAACATTTCTCCATTAGATCACTGTTCTATAAACATTTTTTGTCAGTATGACTGGGTTCTGCAGAGCCTCCTGGAAGGCATTCTGTGTTTGTCTGTAAAACATGCCTTCTGTTGGACTGGAAGATTCAGACTGTGGGTGTAAACAGAGCTGCTCTTCATTCCTCCATTTCTCTCTCACTGCCATTGGTTGTGGTCCTGTTCATAACATATGTTGTTTGATCTTTGCCATGTTTTGTGGTAGCTTCACCATTGCTTTTGTTGGAAATTTCAAGTTATGGAAATCCTTGTTCTGAGTTTATATCACAAAGAACTGTGAGTCTAAAGGCAATGTCTGGTGTGGGGAAGAAGGGAAGGGGCTAAAACACAGGAAGGTTTTTCTTTGCTGACAGTGATGAGCTCCTCTACAAATCCATGCACACAACACATATATCAGTAAAAGGTAAAATCAATCTGAGCAGTTTTGACTATTAGAGCTGTGATCTTTTGACTTTTTTCTATATTTAAAATGTAAGCAGTTGTACTGTTTACATATACTGTAAAAACAGCTATTAGATGGAAACCTTCACTCCATTTATGAAGGATTTGATTATTTTGCTTTGTAAATCCAACTCTATTTCTAAATCTACCTTAGCAACAGATATTAAGACCAATCAGTGAGTGAAATTACATCTCAACTATAATCTTTAATCAGGATTTTACCTTCTACCCTCACTCCAGGCCAGCGTGTGGCCCTCGGTTGGTCTGGTTACTAATGAGGGAACAAGAAACATATGCTCAAAATCACAGTCCAGTTTTCTGAAACTGTTTGAACACTGACAGCAAATATGAGTTTTTTAGAAATGTCTGCATAAGCTTCTTCAGGTCTCTCAGGACATTAATTACCAGGTCTTTGGTCTACTTTAGAGCTAACCAGACATTGAATTATCAATGGGATTTGAACCATCTGTATCACATAGAGATTTAAAACTTTCAAATCAAGGCTGAAACTTTATGAAGGACATAAATGCACAACTGAAAGATGAACATTCATTTACCTGATGTGAAATGTATTACGTGAATGGGTGTGACAAAAGCCAGAAATTCTTTTCAGTCCCTTAAAGAGGACTCTGTGGGGGAGTAATGGCTCTGACATCACTGCATGTGTTATGCTCTTCCACTCTTTTTGTTTTCCAAATAAACGAAGAAGAACAATCCCAGTATTTCCCTAGAATATGGATGCTAGTCTATGTCCCATGTACTACAGTACATATGGGAAATATGCAAATACGTGTGTAATTAGCAATGGCTTTAATATTAAAACATATATGTTTTAGGAGCACAAAGAGGAGCATATATCTATCCATCTTCATAAAGTAAAATGAAAGTATTTCTTCCACTAAAATAAAGAAATCCATTATAGCTAAATCAAAAGGAAAGTAAGACACCAATATCAATGGAGGTGGTAGGCAGCTTATCTCTGCCCTTTGCTCTGAACCAGCTGTGGCCATCCCAGCTATCTATCCCTTTTACATTACAGAGGCAAGTGATGTTTGGGTTACATTTCCTTCAGGAAGACATTTATTCACGTGAAAAAATCTTATGACAAAGAATTATCACCCCTCCAGTCATTTCTTTCCTACCAGATAATTTTTCTCACTCACAAAGCACTTGACAGTATCCCTGGCTGAAGTTTTCTGGCTTGGAGTTCCAATTGTTTAAGTTTGCTATATCTGCGCCTGCGTAACTGACTGGTGACCCCAGATACCTGCTTTTCTTAGAAATATGTCAGTACTTGGGTTTATTAAAACTCTTTTAAATGCTAAAGTCCACATTGTGGACTCTGGTAATGCTTTGGACAACACTCCCCAGCTTTTCAAATTTTCCTGAGTTTCCATGACATATGGCATGTATGATAAACTCTCCAAATGCTGATACCATTCCACAGCTAATAAATTCAAAACCTAATCTAAGACATAAAGCTGTGAGGGTGTCTCAGAAGTATCTCCATGGTGGGCATTCCCCTGCCTGTCTCATCAGTATGCCCTGACAGAAGACAGCTGGCCTGAGAGAGACAGGAAAAAAGAGAATACATTTATGTCCTACAGAATTTCAGATTCATGGAATCCAATCACAGTTTGTGGTATAGAAGATGGTCAGCCATGGAATCCAAATTAGGGTACTTAAATATCAAGCAGTTAGTGACTTCACAAATAGTCCCATTGAAATAATCACTACATGAAATACTGATAATTTTTTAGTTCCAGTAATAAAAGCCTTAACAGAGATTAGGATCACTGTATTTGGCTTTGACATAAATGTGTTATATCTCTTTGTGGACAGGGGTGACTTTCTAAAGATGTGTCAAGTGGTCATGGAGTACACAAAGAAAAAGATGACTCCTATTTCAATGTGTTAGTGGAAAAATATATTTGAATATAATTTTTGCTTTGCCTCAAGAAATATTATTCATAGAAAATTTTAGATTTAATAACATTCATGAATTATTTGGTAAGGTAACATTAACAATAAAGATTACTAAGTTTAATTAAAAAAAAATTAACCCTTTAGTTGCACACTTTTTACTCAGCAGGGTATGACTCCATCAGCATCATGTTTATTCCTGTGCAGACTGGTGAGCTGGTGAGCTCTGAGAACCCAGTGTGGGCTTCTCAGTTCAGTGCTGAATTCCCAGCAGAAGTACTAGACAATAAATCCCTAAAATATCCTGTACTTCAAGCCCAAAGTCAATGACCTGACTGCTCTTTAGCAGTGTCTGTAGGCACAGAATAAAGGGCTCAGACACAAAACTGTTTTTATAAGCTGCTTCAAATTTATTCAAGGAACATCAGGAAATAAAAACACAGAGAGACAAGTGATGTTTGAAAATACAGGTGTGGGGCAAGACAGATTCAATGCCGTTTTCAAAGCCACATGGTGGCAAACTTCCTGTTATTTTAAATTATGGAAATTGATTGCACAAATGCTTTTTTTTTTCTGGAAATTCCAATCTTTACTTGTCAATATAGGACTAAAAACCAACTTCGTCTCCTCCCATGAACAGAACTCTTTCCTTACAATAGCATTTTTTCATGTGCTGGTTGGGAAATAATTTCAACTATAACAAGCTTAAATATTTTAAAACCATTTTACTCTGATTCTTGAGGCTGTCCTGTGCAGGGCCAGGAGCTGGACTTTAATGACCCTTGTGGGTGCCTTCCAACTCAGGATATTCTATGATTTCCAAATTCTAACAGATTCAATA
The DNA here is from genome assembly GCA_013397245.1 of Thryothorus ludovicianus. Lineage (NCBI taxonomy): Eukaryota > Metazoa > Chordata > Aves > Passeriformes > Certhiidae > Thryothorus > Thryothorus ludovicianus. The sequence continues at coordinate 767,886 of VZTB01015663.1, forward strand.
TTTGGCTACAATATAAATTAGTTTTACTGTATTAAATTATGTATAACTCTCAGACCAAGCAGTTAGACTTGATTCTTATAGCACAGTTTTGGGCTGAAAGGAACCTTTAAAGGTCATCCAGCCCAGCCTCCCTGCAATGAGCAGGAATTTCTTCAATTAGATCAGGAGAGTAAGGCTCAAAATACAACATTGCAGTAAGCAAATGATTCAGATTTCACTTTCAGCTCTTCCTTGACTATCAGTTTTACAGCACATTTTCAATTCCTGTGGACACCTTACAATAGGAATAGAACTTGTCTCACAGATACGATGCACCTTCTTCCTCAAATAATGCTCTGAACTTTAGATAAAAGCTTTGCATTATAAATGTACAAAGCATTCTGCCAGGGTGTGTAATAAATCTGCCTTCAAATATCACTCTGATGTATAATGTATAACAAAAAAGAATAAAGCATTTTAAAAGAAATAGACACTTTTGCATTTTACTGTATTTAAAATCTTTCCTAACTCTCCAAATTGTGGCTGGCCAGTTCCCAATCAGAGACAGAAAAACGGGTAAGAACTGCACTTAACTTCCAAAATTGAACGGAGTTCTTTAAATAACAAAGATTAACCACTTGTAAAAAAAGAGAAAAAAATGCTTTCTTTTTCTGAATACAATGAGTACACTCATTTCATGGTGAAGTCATCCCTTTATCTGATAGTTCATTCTCTGCCATTCCTTTCAAAATGTCACACTTTTAAAATACAAGAAAACAAAAAACCTGAAGTGATCCCATGATGCCTTTCAGTTACTTTCCTCTTGAGAGATCTTTTATCTTTTTTTCATACTCTACTTGCAGGGGTTTTATTTCTGAAGGTATTTGCAAGTAGGTTTATTTTTCATGTTAGAAAAGTCATACAACTAAAAAAAAAAAGAACCATAATGATTTTTATTTTTTAATTCTGGAAAGCTGCATTTTGCATTCACAAACAAGAGTTTGGGGAAGTGTTGTTTTAAAAGGAAGAGACAAGACTCTGCTTTCTTAATATGGTACAGTTTTGTTACCCGCAGCAAAATAAGATAATATTTCTGAGGGAATTTGAACAGGAACTAAGGGTTTGAGGCAATCATAGCTATTTAATTCCAGAAAGCTGGAAATCAGCACTATCATTTTTTTTTGTTATCTACACTATTCTTAAACAAAAATTCTAAACCCATAAATGTCACAACCCATTGTTCCATTTTGTGAAACAAAATACTGACAAAAGTGCACTTCAATCAAACACCTAGTCTATTAAAAATTGGACATATTTAATGCAGCTGTACTATAATTACAAGAAGAAGTCAGGAAAAAGGGACACAAAAGAATTACAGCATGGTTTTGTACCCTTACAACAACTCCTGCATGCAGGAGAAGCTCTGTTAATGTTGATGGAATTAATGATGTGAACACTGTGTAAGTCAGTGTTGCTGAATCAGATCATATATGACTTGCCCACATAGGAAATCTATTACAAGATCAAAATTAGCAGCTATTTTACTGCTTATTCTTGCACTTCATTTTCAGAATTAAAATTCTTGCCATGGTGATAAAATGCAGAAAAAAGAAAGGGGAAAATAAAAGGTAAGGAAGTACTCAAACTCAGGACTTGAATTCTTTTCTGCAGGATTAGTTCCATTTTCTCTCATTGAAACATTTTCATTAATAGAAAATAAGATTAATAGAGAATAACATATTAAAATCTGCAGAAGTTACTAAGATACTAATGAAACAAATTTCTGACTGCATTTTATTTTAGTTACTTTTGTTTGTTTCTCATTTTCTTGTTAATATAATTAGTCATATGATTTTCTCCATTTTTATGTTAGTAGAGAGAAAAGCTGAAATAATTTGCTATTCTAATATAAGATACAATTCATTGTATGCATTAAAATATGCATATCCTCTTCTTCAAAAGGCAGGTTTTAAATGATTCATGAAAAAAAGTAATCTACATCAATAGGAAAACTGCTTTGAGAAATTCACAGGAAAACACATTTTGGAGTGAGCAGAATGACCACAAGAACTGAAATTTTCATCCTTTCAATTCCTCCTTTTCTTTTTAATTTTCTTCCACCTTTTCCCCAACCATTCTGAGTATGTACATTATTTTTTTTAACTTTATTTTTATATTGTTTATATCCAATATGCATGGTAGTAGCTTGTGCATCATAATCCATAAAATGTGACTTATGAAAATTGCAACACTGCCAACTTACGTCAAAGGTAGAATAGAAGTGATAAAATAAATTTTTCTTTTGAAAATTTACAGGATTTCTACGAATATGACCTTGGCATAGAGGATAAACCAAGCAAACAAGTCTGAAGGCATGGGACTGATGAAGTTAGCTGACTTACCCATAAAAACTGCCAAGTTGTGAGAGGAAAGCATGTGTTGTTTCACAGCGCCCTTCAGTAATTCTGAACAGTTCTGATACCCTTGACTATTTCAATTATTATAATTTTTCAAAGAATGCAGTGGCTTCTGTGGAATGCAGACTTCCCTAGTGGTACGGTTATTATTTCACCTTGTAAAAACTGAAATTAAACCACTATCATGTAAATTTGCTACAATTTAATTTAGCCCGCAATGACCATTACACACGAGTGTTCTCTTCCCACTTTTACTCCTTGTTTCATATGAAATCACCAGTGCAAAGCTTCACTTTTACAGGATTATCTTCTTACTAGAACAGGAACCATGACTTCCCAAAGAAAATTCAGGCAATTCAGCGGAAACATTGGTATTGAAAGAGTGGTAAGAAAATCACCAGCACTTCTCTTTGTGTAGAAAGAATAAGACAACAGCCAGTAAAACAGATTGCAAAATATCATTCTGTATTAGTGACTGATTTATTAATGATCTTCAAAATATCTCTAATTTGTAGTGTTTTTTTCCTATAAAGAAGTGCATAAAGTAAAGCCCTTAACAAAAGACCCTTAATCATGTGCATGTTTCAGGTGCCTAGAGCTGTGTCTATCTGATTGTGTTCTGTAGTCTGATTTTAGTCAACAGATGCCCTTAATAGCATCTACTGACTGCTAATTTTGCCTTGTGGTTCATTATTTGCAATCCTAGCTAACAAAATCCGTGACTCTCCCTGTTTGACTCTGAGGAATGCTCTCTGCATAATATGTTTGGGGAAAATAATCATGTGGCTTTCTTTGACTGAATACAATTTCCTAAGTAAATTAGGAAATATATGTGTATTTACTGTGAGAGTACAATACACTTAAATAAAATGGAAGGCATCAATAACATCAAAGAATTTTTCACAAGGGTGTTTGTTGCATATTTTGTCCCAAAGATTATCACGTTCATCACAGAAATGTTTTGCTCCCTCCCCTGATCAGAATGAGAAGTTGAAGAAATGGGGTTTGAGCCTGTAAATTATTGTCTACATGAATTACTCTAAATACTGTACAAGCAAGAAGTCTCAAAGAGTAAAGATTTATAAGATTTATTTCTTAGACTTGGGAGGGTTTTTTTTTAAATTTATTTACTTTTTAATTCAAGTCAGCTTTAAATCTCTCATATGCTAGGACATTTTTCATGTTTTGACAGCACGGAAAGCAGCATGTTAAATAAGCAACGTGAAATTACATTTGAGCAAAAGAAAATTAGGACCAAAATGGCTGAGTGGGTCTGGTCCTGATCATTTACACCAGTGTTACAGCTCTGCAGCCCAAGCCTAATTAGCAGAGTTAATCTTGATTGATCAGACTCATGGAAAAGGGGGATGTCGCATTCCCTTTTGCCATGACTAAGTCTTGGAGCCAGTGAGATGGTAGAGATATGTGATCAGCTCCCTGATTTTAAGGCCAGGCCTCACTCCAATGAAATTGGAATCCTCTGCCAAGCAGCTTAGTGTTGTCAGGTCCTGGGCATGGCGCCACTGGAAAATAGCCATGTTGGATTTCTGTTCTGCACTCCCAGCTCTCCCCACGTGTTGGAAGGAGGCATGGAAATGTAGAGCCCAGCTGTAGTGCAGATGCACCAGCTCAGATGCACACTCTCTGGAATACTTGTTTCTGGGTTACAGCACAAAGGGACCGAAAAGACAGCTTCTGAATCTGTTATTCTAAACCAAGGAAGTTTATTAATGAAAAAGGAGAAGCAAAATTAGGCAAATCTGGGTGCTCGGAATACAGAACTGCAGACACTTGAATGAAAAAATTCCCCGTGCAGTAAACGGGGAGACAGTCTAATATAAAACTTGATGCAGAGCTTGAGCCACACCTTGAACCACACCCTGTTTGCTCCAATTTATAAACACCATTAGGCTCTTTTGGAAGTGCTATACACAAAGACACACATTCTTCTACCATATGACACTTTCCTTGATGTTTTTATTCCTTCATGCCTAGGTCTGGTAAAAGTTGATAAATGTTTGTTTCATTTTATTAGTTTAAAATTTCACGTGTTTAATCAGATCAATATAAGTTTTTGTAATTTTAGAAATAATTTTAAAATTTTTAACCTTTATTTCTTAATTATAGATTGACTGCATTTTGATTGAAAATGCTGGAGGAGGTCTTGACCTGCACATAGCCCTTTTACTTTAAAATGTTTGGTATTTTACTAGCTTTTAATCCCTTTCTTATTCTTTCTTTAATAGGTGATTGTTTGAATTGAATGAATAATTTTTGTTTTCTACAAACCATCATTTTTCTAATGAAAGAAAAATGAAAATTTCCCAGTCAGTTCTAAATTTAAACAACTTAGCTTTACTGTGCTTGCACTTCTTTTGTGTCTCTCTTCTCCAAACACTGTACCAAATTAGTTTACAGAAAGAAATACTGAGAAAAACAAATAGTGATATAATGGTGGGTAATAATCATCAAGTCAACATTTCAGAATCCAGTGACTACTACACACAGCATAAATCTGAGACTCAGAAGTAAACACATCGAGCTGTTTTTTCTGTGTCGTGTGATCTACACACCTAATTAACCCAACTTTAAGGTCTTAACATTTCACAGCAGATTGCTTGTTAAGTGAAGCAAGTAACAACTTCAGAATTATTTAAAAACATAATCTGTTTCACCAGAACACTTCCCTCACTGTATTATATACCTGGTCTTTTATCTGGGAGAAAATTCAAACAGAAATGTGGCTGGGACTACATTATTTAAGTGCCCTCGGTGTTGTGAGGTGCACTTCCCATCTAAAGGTTATTCACATGAGCTGGATAAAAAAATGTTAGCTTAGATACCTCATTCATCAGCAGCTTTTGTAAGCAGATTTACACACTGTGTATTGTGATTGCATGTTTATTTGTACATTGCATCCCACAGCCAATCCAAATTACTATCAACAGAGGGGAAAGAACACATAGGGTATAAAGGCATTATGATATGTTGAGGAAGGTTACTGGCTGCACATCCCATTTGCTATTTCACCTAATTAAAAAATTAGCTTCAGATATGGCCACAGATGTTCCAGGCTCATGATATTCAGACCCATCTTTTTTTTACTTGAATGATTTTTACAGGCCAGTATTTAGCCTCATGGACAAACTCTCATCCTTACAAAGAGAAAACAAATGATCTGCATTTACAATAGGCTTTAAATTTGCCAGGTAGACTCAGCCTGATACAAAAAGGACAGGAAAATACAAAAGGTCAGAAAAGAAAGCATATTCTGTGTATTTACAGAAGCTTTTGGCATAGTAGTTTTCTAAAGAAAGTGACCCTTTGATCACACTTAGAAATGCAAAATTCTACCAGTATGCTACCACTATTCTTAATATTGAACCTCTGCATTGCATTGCCAGCTGTATTTACAGGGCCATGGGGTATTTTGAAAAAGAAAACAACACATTTTTATGGAGACAAAATAAGGCACTGTATACTCTAAGGAGCTTAGCATCTGACATGAAATGATGCATATACTTCCTAGGGCAAAGAGTCTACCAAAAATTATTGCTAGTGAGGAAGAACATCTCCAACAGTGACTAAAGGATGAAGCAGTAATTGCCAACTGAATGAAGAAAAGACTGGTTGAACCAGAAAGGAGAGAGAGAGAGGAGATGAATCAGCATTAAGAATCTGGAAACGGAGAGTAGAGAAGCAAGTGGTTTTGTGCTTTCTATACACACAATGCTGACTTTTTCAGTATTTGAAATGTAGGCTGTTCCTAGAAGGGAGGACAGTTTATTTTGAGGCAAACCCACCTGCCATAACCTCTCTTGGGGATGCTCAGATCTGTACTGGTGAAAGTCTAGTATGATTTTACTGCCACGATCACAACGTGTACAAGACAACCCAAGAAATTTAGTTCTCAAGGAAGTAAAAAGGCATTTTGTGGAATTTTCAGGAGAACATAATTGTATGATTCTTGGTGGTTGTCATTGAAGTTGCTGCATACACCTAAATATTCTTGGAAAGCCACACAACCATAAATCCCTAGGCATCCAGATACTTGAAAACATTTGGTTGTCAGACCCTAGAGATATTTAAGAGAGAGATTCAAGCAAGCTCAGTGAGCAGCTTAGAAATCAGGGAGGAAAAAAAAGTCACTTTTAAAGGTAACTTAGAAGGTTAACTTTTTTCCTTATCATATTTTGGTACATTCTATTGCAGAGCTGTTTCTGAAATAGCTTACTATAACTGATATACAAAAAAAAAAACCAAAAAAAATGATTGACTTAGAAGAAACAGGCTTTTAAAAATTCAGGACAAGATATTTAGGCTAATAACATTTCTGAACAGCTTGTTTGGGAGAAATGTACTTGTACACATTTGGCAAGCATACTATATTGCCTCTACATGAAAAAAAAGAGCAAGAACAAGCAAAGCGTTACATGATATTAAATAAAATCAGATGTTGTTCTTGAATAATGCATTCAGCTACATTTGTTCCAAATCAGAACTGAAAAATAATTATAAACATGCTATATTTAAAATATGAAATATTTAACCAAAGTTAAACATAAAGGTGCTAGCAATGAAAGACTGATCTCACAAAGCCATTGAAAAGAAAACCATCAGAGAAAATAAACAACAACCAACCAAACAAAAATACTCTCAAACATAAGAACAGTTATGAACAACTCACTGGGAATGCAAACAACAAAGCAAAAACGCTGCACACTGGATTGAATATATTGCAGCCTACAGATGTTTGTTTTGATTTCGGACATTGTTCTTTTAATTATTGTTCCAGTAAGTAATCTCTATGTTACAAGAGTCCTGAAGTTCAGCTGTGACAGCAGTGATCATTCTGTCAGATAAGGACTACCAAAAATTAGGCCAGTATCAGGAATGAGGACTGCCATTGATCAGGAAAATGCTGGCATATCATTCTGGTCACAATGCAAAGCAGGACAAGAAGGGACAGAGTACTGAGAAAAAAAAGAGAAATATTTGAGTTTTAGTCTTCTACTAGGGAAGAAAAAGCCTACTTCCTAGGCCTTTGTGTAATTTCTTACTTCATAAATGCTTTTTGCATAGAAAATAATAAATGTGTAGTACCATCAGAATTCCATTTAAGTTATTTCAACTTTAAGATTAGAGGAATATGCAAATGAAAGGTGTTGTTTTTCTTTTAAAGCTGAATGTTCCTGCGTAGCCAGCCATGAGGAAGTAGCTCTTAACATCATCAGTCATACAGAAAACCCTGACATGCCAGACTCTGTTCTCATCATCATGGCTATACAAACTTGAAACTAGCAGAGAGATTTAGGTTTAAGCTCTACTCATTGTAGAACTGCACATTTTTCCATTCCTAACTATCATTTATTTTATGCAATAAAATTGAGATAAATTTCTGACACTGCCATAACCACCTGGCTATATTCTCCTTGGCTGACCTGTGCAGGCCCTGTAGTCATGACGAGTTAAGGGAGCCTTAAAAACATCTTTTGAAAGCTTTCTATATAGATTTGTCTAAGAAAATCCTCAGTAGCTAGCTTTCAAATTAACCTTGAATGTATATTGCAAGGCAGAATCTTTGTATGATCCAAATCTCCAAGCTATTTGTCTTTTTGATATGGAAAAGAAGAAAGATAGCTTTGCTTTTTTGGGGGTAGATTAAATTAATAATTAATTATTATTTCAGCGATATAAATCAGCTTCTTCATGTATTTTCAAATACAAGGTGATTTGCATAGCCCCTTATAATTACATTTTTTTTATTAGGAAGTTTAAGAACTTCATCACCTTCTTTCTTTAGAAAATTTGCATTTTGACTACCTCTTACAAAGAGTTATTTGTAAATCAATACACATATCTATCAGGTTACTCAGTGTCCCATTGCAGACTATTCAGTGATTTTCCAGAGGGAGTGTGGTGATCTCCACATGCAGCCTCAATGACTTTATGATGTCCTGATTCCTAATCATTATCCTGGTTCAGCCCCTGAGCTGAATGCAAGTGTGTTGCAGGACAGGGACACTTGAATTGGAGCCAAGAAAGGTCAGAGTTCACATTGATTGAGCTAAATGATGCTTATCTTGTTTTAAGCAAGGGAAAACTTTGGATCAACTACCATTGCAATACAAACTGTTCATTAGAAACCATAAAATACTTGAGGTACAGATGGGAAAATTATTCAAACTTCAGCATTCTGAGTTGAACAGTACATTAATGACCATTTTCCTCTTTTGCATCTGATACATAGTTAATTTGACAAATCCAAACCTTTAACATAACAAATTTACTATGTTTTAAATTCTAACAGTGTTTTTGCTTATATTTTTGGCTACACTGTGGGATTTATACCTTTAAAATATGGTTACCAAAATGTTTTTTCCTAATGTCATTTACATACCTATTATCATGCTGTTTGAGGACAGCCTATTAATACTGAAATATTTATTTTCTAATCCATGAATTCAGAACTGTAATCACAGTGTGTTTTCTTTCTCCCTTTTTCTGTAGCTGCTTTTCTTGGGTTTTGCTCCCTTGTTGCTGCTAGAGAGAGGGATTTAAAGTGACAGATAACAGAGCATTCCAATCAATTATTTCTACTGTGTGCATACTTTGTGCTATGTTTCAGACATGCTCTTGTTTGTTTTTTTCCTTCTCTTAAGTGGTTCAAACCCTTTTAATTCATAAGAAAAAACATTAGGCATAATGTTTTTTTTTAACTATGATATGTTATGATGTCTTCTTCAAATTGTGTTCCTTCCTTCTGTAGATAGATACTGGAGTGTTGAAAGCAATCAACATAACTCAGAGAACTAATTTCCTGTGCTTCTTTAACTCTGTATTTATGGCTTTCAGAAGAGTGGATCTGTACTCTAAGGATTAGTAGTCTATAAATTTTAGTGGTCTGACTCTTTCTTTTTTATTTTTTATGGAATTAAGATAAGAAAAACTCATTGGTGGCTGAAAATCACATTAAAAAAAGGCAACTCACTTTGTAAAAAGAAGGGTTTGTCTTCCCTTTCTTCCTAAATCTTCCCTGTCCCCACAAAAAAGATGGGTTTAAGTTAAGCTGCAGGAGGCCACATCCATCTCTTTTGCAACTGAGTTAGTCGCCAGAATTCTACTTCTCTTTCTGAATTTTTTGAGCCTGACTTTCATGACCCAGAGCCAGGTGATTCCCACATCTGCAGCCTGACCTGTTGTGCTGCCATTGTTCAGGGGGACGATTCAGTTATAGACAAAAAAGGATTAGGATTTTTTCCCCAAACAGCTTTTGTCAACGTGGTGGATCTCTGAACCATTTTTTTTTTTATTGGAAAGTGACTGCTAATTTCATGTGGGATTGGACTGGGTAACCTTTAAGGTTGCTTCCAACCCAAACTATTCTGTAATTCTAGGACAAATCCCCTCGTCCCCTGGAAGGGCCAGGTGCCAGCACTGCCCATCGCAAGGGCACTGATCCCCCCAAGCCTCACAGACACCCCTGAGTGGACAGAGCTGCTGGGCACCTCCATGTGCACTTGGTCAGACTGGCTTCATTGGGATTCTCCAACCTCAAAGGGACCATTTAGGGGCGTGAAGGTCCCTCCTGGGAGCCAGGCTCTGGGGCATTAATGGCCCTGACTAGATACACCTGGAATTACTCATTATCCATGGGAGCCATGACACCACACCTTCCCTCACAGGGGCTGCTCCAGCACCACCAGCTGTTTGGAGTTGCATGCCCTGTGGTCTTCATGAGGCAAAGCCTTCATCCAGAGGCAGGGAAAGCTGCCAAGAATTTTGCCATCCAGCAGGAGAGTATGCAGGCAACCTGAAGCCGGGTTTAAGGTGTGTGAGACATTCCTTTTTATTTTTTTCATTGAATGCTGTGGTATTGTCTCCAAACTCTTTTTGCACCTCAGCCTTACACTCACTAGAAATTGGTGGGAAAGGTTCTGTTGAGCAGCAAAGGACCTCAAAAAAAAAAAAAAAAGGGTCCAAATTCTACCTTGAAACATTGACTTTTTAATGTTTTGCATAAAATATGTACATATCCGAAGGAAATCCAAGCCAACCTTCTCCTGAAACCTTATATCTTTAATAATAAGAGAAACTACTTAAAATTGAATAAAAATACATTAAATTTGTCCCAGTGCAGGAATATGTCCTAAGGCATGAACACAGAGGGGGATAATTTGAATATACTCAGTGCAAATCTGAGACACGAATGAGGTCAAATGTTGATAATCAAAATGAAAATTCACTTTTATTCACTATCAAAGAAAAGAGCAAGGACGAAAGCAAAAAAGGAGGGAAAAGAATAAAACTACAGAAAGCAAGCAAGGCAGTCACTTTCTCGACATGGCCCGGCAATGGTGAAACAAATCACAGTACTTTACAAAGATTAACTTCTTTCTTTCAGTTCTTTGACTGGCTGTGTCTTGGTGTTTGGTTTATCATCTCTTAGAGTCCACTTCATTCTCATCCAATTAATGAGCTTCACCTCTGGCATCCCAAGCTGCCATCAACAGGTAACTGTGCCGTGCTGCGGGAATGATATAAATCTGGAAAATACAACTACTGTGGTCTGAGTTTGTTGAAAATGGGGTGCTTGGACCATCTCCTTCCACTCCTTATCCCTTTACATTCTACAGTAAATAAAACGAGTGCTCACGAAGGAGTATAAGACAAGTTTTAATGCATTTTATACTCTTCTAATGTAACCTGATAATGAAAATACTGAGGTATTGGCAATGCTAAGGGATTTAAATGTGTTTTGCAATGGTGATCAGAGTTTATATTTGGGACAGCACGATTGTAAAGTGGATTACTGAGTCATGTTTGTCCTTCTCTGCTACAGGATTTATGGGCTCAGGATCCTGATGACCCTTGAAAGAAAAATGTAGGCTGTATGAATAGGAAACACTGGGGACATGTGGTGTTTTTAAACACAAAAGAGTTGAAATGGGAATAAAGTATTAACATTATATTTGTTTCACAAACTTCTGGTCAAGTGATGAAATACTCTGACAAAAATATTAAATATTGTCTGCAGCAGATACCACTGCATGACCAGGTTTTCCACTTTGTTGCAAGGAGGGGAAACAACCAATCTACTGCCAGTAAGGGAAAAATCACAACTTCAGTAAAGCTCTGACGAGATCATCAGGCCATTGACAAAATAATGTGATGTTCTAACGATATCTTCTGGTGTATTCATACATTTTTATTAATGACATGACTCTACATGTACAGCAGAAAAATATTCTGTTATAGAATTAATGTATTGCATCATTCAGGCAATGTGGAAAAAGGGGTAAAATGTGGCTTGGAATAAAAGGAGTTTTTAACTCTGTGAACTTCCTGCACATACACTGTAAGTTCCAAACTAGTTAAAGACCCATCATTTCCAACAGTAAAAGGACTGGAATATTTCTGCAGGATTCTATAAAATCCAGTAATTCTCTGTGCTGTCTCTGCAGGTGCGTGGTTGGTACAGATCATAGCAGTGACTAAATGACTCCAGGGCTGTACAACAGTGTTGGGGTGTTTATTTTTGTCAGTTGTGCCTAGATCCTGCCAAAGAACCACAACAGTGTAGTGGACTCAATAGGATCAATTCTTTAAGGAATCAGTGGCAAATTGATCATTTGCTGAATGGAGGAAGCTGTTTCAACCTGTTACACGGGTACTATGCTGGGTGATGTTATTGGAGTTTTCAGCATCATAGAATTGTTTTGGATTTCTCCAAGGATTTTTTTCAAGATGCCATGGTGCCAGCAGAAATCAGGGGGTGGAACCTGGTTGATTCCACAGCTCACCATCCATATGCCAGATATTTCTGCAGAGACTTATGTAAGAGCTCTGTCAGTGAGGCAGATTTGGCAAGAACCTTCCTGATAGCCAAACAAAGAAGCTGGAGGAAGGTGTGGAGGCACAAAAGGATTTCTGCCAGCAGTTGAGCAGCCAAGCAAGAATCAATTATTTATTGGATTTTTGTTTTGTTTTGGATTTTTTTACTGTCAAATATTTTGTGGATGATTAGAGAGTAAAATAGGAAAGTTGTGCAAGTCTCCAGTTTGTGCTTACTGTAGTAATTTCAAACCTTATGATAAAAAGTAGGCTTTTTAAATAATGTTAGGACATGAAGGAGAGGGACAAAAAGATTGCTTTAAGGAATTAATCTATCCTAATTTCAAACCAATTTTATAGAGGATAGGACTTGAGATATAATAGTGCCACCTTTGTCCTTGTTGTGGAGTACACAGAATGTTTTCTGTGCATGAAACAAAGCCAATTTTGTCTTGAAGACTCTGTATCCAGGCTCAGAATGGCAAACAAAATAAATGCTTTATAGGCTCCTGTATTTTAAGTAGACATCAAAGGAAAATATTTGCTGTGCTTGCAGGACTTGCTATCTGTCTCTCTTGTTGACGGTGTGCCACTCTATATAGCTGGATACTCCTTCACTGGACCAATGAGCTAAATGAATTTGTAAATAGTGTCAGTTGACCTGAAACTATATTTTCTCTGAGTAAACTTTTTTGGAAAAAATTTTGTCATAATCTCACTAGAAATATAGCTGTGATAGACACAGGCAGCTGGAGCATCCCATGCCTGCTGTTTCCTTTGGAATTTCTCTTGTGATAAATTGCCATAAAATGGTGATGAAAGAAGAAGAGTTGGGAGTATTTTTTATTTACCCTAATGGAAGAAGTAATTCATGCCAAATTGTGAAATTTGGGACTAAGCTTATGTTACAGATCATGGAGTGTCTGCAGAACCCTGAGGGCTTTAGTAAATTGCTCTGCAGGGGAATAGCTACCTGCCTTTGTTGGACCTTAAATCTAGGCACTCTTCTCAGGATGCTGCTATTGTCTCCGAGGGTGAGTCCCTTCCTTACCCCTCCTTAATTCTTCTCTTCATGGATCTGAAGAGAGGTCCTATGGAGATCAGGAGCAGTCTCCTACGTGATACCAGAAATATAAAGCCTTGGCAAGGGCGCGGCGGGGAGGGAAGAATTGAAGAGATGATATTCAGATGCCATCTTTATTACAGACACTGTAGAAAACACTGTTTCCTTCTTCCTTTGTGCCCCACAGTATGTCCTGAAATTCTTTACATACTTGTTGAACATGACTGTCTACCCAGGAAGGCCATACCAGCTGCACACACTGTCATGCCAGGACACCTGTACCTTCAGGCTGGTTTTGACTGGCCCAGGCAGTTCAAGCAGCAAAGACCTACCTGGGGTAATCTGCACCTAGACTGAGACATTTTTATTTCATCACACAGCGACACATATGTCTTATACAGCCTAAGTAAATTTTGTTTTTAAAAATATCTTTAGGGAGAAGGCAAGCCCGTTATTTATTATTATTGCCCTTGCAATCCTGTCCTGGCTGGATTCCTTCTGAACTTGCAAACTCTCTAACCTGTCAGGTAAAACAAACCACAAATGAAGAAAGGTTAGAATGTAAAATCCCCAGGTCTGTGTAAGAGTGCTATTTTATCTACTACTGAAATTGTATGTTGCAAAGGTGAAGAGAACCATTAGAGAACAGGTGCCCTGAATGAGAAAAGATTTCAGACCCTGGACCTGGAAGCCTCATTGTTGATTTATTTGAGAAAACTACAGTATTTAGTACTCGATTCAGGGCAAAAATGGAGTTTCTCCACTCTTCATCTTCAAGTAAAGAAGAATGAGCTTTCCTAACAGACCTTGCCCTGCCAATAGGAATAAATGACTGTGATTTCTGAACGCTCTCAAGGAGACCTAGAGACTCAATATGCAAAATCTCTCATTCTATCACTGAAAGTGCAGCCTTGGATTATTACTGACAGCCAAGATGCAGTTAAAGTAAAGGTCATGCAGACTATTGACAATAATAAATTCTAAGATTTGCTATCTTTTTGCTGAGGCCTGCATTAGGCTATGCATCAAAGACCTGTATAAAAAAAAAAAGTGCTTTGCCCTCAGCTTATAAAAAAAAATGCAATGTATATTTTTCAAACTCGCTTTTTGAAGGAGCTAGAATAAACCTCTTGTATTTCATATTCTTGTATTTTATATTCTTATCTTTTAAATTAACACACCGGGAGACCTGCCCATCTAACAGTCAGTATTCTCCTCTCTGCCACCCATAATACCCAACTGAGGTTACTTAAAATCATCTTTTGCCAGTGGGTGTAGCATGACAGTATGTTTGAATAAAGGCTGAGTGTAAACACCAGCAAGTTAATTTAGTTTTTGGCATGTAAGCCTAAGGTAAAGAAAAAAATTCTTAACATTACAGTTATTATTAAATTGCCTGTTTCTAACTGGGAAAAAAAAATGTATTGCTTCAAAACTCAGGGCACATGGTAGTTTTTCTTTGCAACCTCTTAGTGAAAAAATGGGTTAAAAACAAAGGGTAGAGAAAGAACAAAACCTAAGAAATAGAGCTGCTCAAGGTTTCAGTTATTGATGCTTAAATGTGGGGAAGAACAACTCTGAAGTTAAATAAGACTTGATAAATGACTTATAATTTTAGCAATGAAATTAACATATGAAACTTTGCTTTTTATTTTTTAACTTTTGACATGGAAGTACCATTTAGGTCTCTTTCTTTGAATATAATTGATGAATTTGGTTCTTATATAGAACAGATTGAGAACCCTGGATATTCATTGCAGTTCTATGATTTATTCAGAGAGCAGATAGTCCATAGGGATCTACAGTATAACTTGTCATATTTAGAACTATAGCCTAACCTTGATATGGAGAAAAAATAATCTTAGGATGAGAGAGAGCAGAAGAGTGAAGTTCTTGTTCCTCTGTGGTAAGGCTAACAAATCCTGCACATATTAATAGCCAAACGTGGGAGTTTTTGCTACAGGAGCATTTGCCCAGGGGAGACTGGACAAACATCACCAAGTAACACAGTTTTCAGCTGATGGTAACAATTTACAACCCCTGGTAACTCAGAGAGCTGAACTGGCAGTCGAGCAATGAAAGATGCCATTTTCCATTATCAGTCCCATAGGTTATCCCCCACACGTAGTTTGAGAACAGCAAGATTTCCATAAACACGCATATCAGCTTTTGAAGTACTGCTGAAATATCTGAATTTGCTTATGGATGTGTAACAACGATTCCTGATGGTTATCCTTAATTGTAACTGGAATGGAGAAAGCAGTAGGGAGAGAAAGGTATTTTAAAATCTATTGCTACTATATCAACTACTAAGTAAACAAACTCATAGTTAAATACTGCTTCAAGCACAGAGAAAGCAAGAATGTGTAAGGGACTTTCTATCTCACACACACTTAACTTCCTTTATTACAGTTGATTGTTGAGACTCCCCCCAAATGCTTCAATTACACCAGCATTTGTTATTAAATAAGCAAAATAAAAAAGCACATACAATACCAAAATAATTTGTATTAAAAACATATAAAATTTTTATTAGGCTATATATTATGACTATAAACCCATTATATTAGAACGTTGCATTATTTTAATAGTCCATACAAGAGAAATATGTGTTTTTAATTGAATTTCTTTAAATTAAGCTTTTAAATTATCCAATTACTACTCAGTTCAATGGAAATGGAGATAAGAGTGTAGTTTTTGTCTCATAGATACTATACATATATACATAAACTGCAAGATATTTTCAAGGTTTTAAACTATTCCAGTGTCATTTCAGCTGTTACACCTTCCTTACCTCATCATTGGCACACCTGATGTGCCAATGCTGTCAGTTCAGTCACTTAAAGCAAATGGAATGTGCACAGTGAACATTTCACAGACTGGCATGGAAATACTTAATTTCCACTATCAGGTTTAATTTCTTCATCTGCATGATGCGTTGACCTAGTACATGTTAAAATGAGAATGAAAACATAACAACTTAGCTTTCAAGTCCTTTTAACTTCTAGACTAGAAAGTGAGTTATGACCTGATATATACATGAAAAATGACTCGCATTCATACTTTAAAACTTTGGTTTGGAAATTGCTAAAAAGCTATTATGCATTACTAAGTGGTCCAGAATTCAAATGTAAAACTTAAGGAAAGATGCCATCTGCCCTTCTGTGGACTGTAAGAGGAAGGTCCACCTGCCTAGGCAGTATTGGGGCATTCCTGCCTCCAGCCTTTGTGTGCAGGTGTGAGCACATGGGGTATGTGATCATATGCATGACTGTAAAATCTTCATTGCCAGCAATTTGTGCTTTCAAATATTGGTACAAACTAGGCCAGCACAAAAATAACACATTTACTGTGCTTCATTGTGTTTTCTTATGCCTCCTTTTCTCTAGATTACCCCCTCTCATCCATCTCTTGCTTGTATTGCCCCATCAAAATAAGTGGTTTCTATGGTAACAGATGTGATATTCTTCTGAGTTCTGCGAGTGCAGTAGGAAGCCTGTTTCTACATGTTGAACCAACACCACGTCATTTGGATTCACAAGTGAAGGAGTTTACTTTATTTTCCTTTTAACCAGCTCTTAAACAGGCTGAGTCTTAAGCAGCTGAGCTGAGGTGCTATGAACAAACCCTCTTAACCACCATATCAGATTACAAAAGGAAAAACCCAATTCCCCCCACAATGACCACAGAACTTAATTTCTGCCGCCAAACTTTCCAAAGTAACAGTAGTGAGCTTATATCCCCTCAGAGCTCTCCGCTTGTGTTATTTACCTTAAGTAAATCATACAGTTTGGCTTAGCATGTTACCACCCAGCTGTTAAATAAATAGTCACATGTGTGCCCAGAGATAGGCCATGAGTGTGCAAAAAGTGTTTTTATGCTCCCCATTACTGCAGGAGCACATCATGCCAACCTGCAGGATTGATTGCTGACTGTGCTGCTCCTTATTTCCCCTCTGCTGCTGCTGCAGGATTCGGAGGTGGCTCAGGATGGTGAGGCTGCTGCATGGCCCTGCAACAGCTATCTCAACACATTATTGCTTTTTTCAGGCAATTAGGTTTAGGGAACAGTGTGCACTCAAAATGATGTGTGCTGGAACTGCGTCTTGGAGCTGTCTTTTGTCTTATTTAATGGGTCTCTTTATTCTCAATGTACCAGGGAGACCTGTCAGCTGACCTGTGCTTTGAACCTTACCCACCAAGTTCACAAAGTTTTGATGTATTGGAGGCTTTGAGTCTAAACATAATAGTTTATTTCACTTCTGGGATTTGCCTTCAGCCAGGGCATTGAGGGGTGGATGGGGAGGAGTTGTGTGTTTGTGTGTTTTATTTTTTCTTCAATTTAATTTTTTTACCTTTACGCCAATTATTCAGTGCCCTAAAATGCCCATCATGAGTCTTGTGGGGATTGATTGAACTGTGACTGTGTGCATGATACTCTGATTAGAATTCTCTGTGAATTCAAAGTGAATCACAATAACATTTCTGATTTTGCTTTTGTTTTGAGGTTTGGTTATTTTTTAGAGGTTTTTGAGTGATATTTTGTTTGTCTTGTTTTGTTTTTGTTGAAGCTTACTACAAGGACTCTGCTTTTAGGCAGATTATATTCTTTTGGCATCATTAAGGATAAACTGCTGCTATTCCTTCCCATGTTAGTCTACCACAAATATGTGACAACACATGATAGAAACTTGCTTGTAGCACTTGCTAAGTCTTCAATATTATGCATCTCTTCTAAGTATGAATATGTAAGTCTTGCTTCCTTGTATTTCCTACCTGCAGTCCAGATACCTCCCTTATGGAATATTGCTCTTGTTCTTGCTAAGAAGAGGTTTAGATTTGTTTATGTAGGAATCCAGAAGCAATAGTGTTAATTTGCAGTCCATGATCAAACATACTGAGTGTGACATTTTCAATGATGTAGCTTTCAATGTGTGTTTGATTTTTCGGAGTAGTTCTGCTGTGGCAAGAAAGCTGCCAATTTTGTCCTGCCAGAGGTTCCAATCTCTCTGTACCTGCAGTCTGCTCTATGAATTCTTTATTTTATTTGTGAATGCTCTCCTGGTATCCAGAAGGGCAGCCTTGGCAAGCAGATGAGGATTTTCTCAGAGTAAGGCATCTAGCAATGCATAAAACTCTCCAAGTCACCACAGTGCTTAACTCTCTGTGTGCAAACATTTCTTATGTTGACACACATAAAAAAGTGCAGAAAAACAGAGTGCAAGTGCAGGGGCTTATGATACCTTTGGAGCAGCTTAAGACCTGTGCAAACTTCTCCAATACACTGCTCAGGAATCCAGCATCTTCCTTGTTATGTGCACCCTGGGAAAAAGCAAACAGATGTCCACTTGTGTAAACTAGATTCTAGCAGTGAATTGTGCCCTGCACCAAGTTTGCCAGGTTTGCCTGTTGGGTTTGTGGCCTGACAGTTCAAAACCCTCTTGTAATTGGGCTCAATGATGTGCCATGATTTTAATTACATTTTAAATATGCTATACTAACAGAGGCTAGTGCCACTTGTGTGGAGGTGAGTTTTGAAGATAATACGTCCACCTGCAGCGTGCTGGGTTTCTGCCAGGGGCTCTTCCTAACACACACAGAATCAAGATGCTAATGGAGATTGTATCAGTAGCAGGACATGATGATCTTTTATTTCACCAAGTATTGAAACAAAAGGCATCTAAGGAATTCTGGGTCAGCTGTCACTGAAGATCACTGAATACGGCAACTTATATTACTACTTTTTCAGTTCCATTTTCAGTGTTCTGAATGTTGAGCAGCATGAAGCTGGGGCCTTATTTCCCCTGGAAGGATACAGGCTGTTATGAGCCAGAGGGCTGGTCAATACCTAAAGTTGTACAGGAGAAGAGATCCCTCCTTGCTCTAAAGAATGACACAGCTAAAGCCAGCTGGTATCTTTTAGTGTCTGCATGCTTATTACATTGGCAGCTTCACAGGCTTCATAGGTCTAAAGATTTATCTGTAAGGTATGACACATCTTTGCAAAAAATTCATTCCCAGATTTAACAGTTGTATACTGTCATGGAATGAGTTTGCTAATTTGAAAGTTCTCCTTTCTGCCACTCATCCTGTTCAACAACATTGTGCTGTTTTCTCCTTGGGCAATTGAGTTTTGAATTATCCTTTGTTGCTTTGGGGTTGTAGGATTCTCTAAGGTATTTCATGTTTTCAGTGTTGTGTTTCATGAAAACAGCAATTTCTCTACAAGATGCAAATATATCTTCTGCCCCTTCATTTGTGCCCCTTTGACAGGTAAAGGGAACTTGAGTGCTAGTACTTGAAACAAACTAAGAGGAAAACCAAAACTCACTTCTAAAAACATTTTTTCTTTACAGTTGGATAGTAAATATTAATGAAACTATATTCTGCTTGAATTCAGCTATAATATATTGTTCCAGGATGAACTGCAGAAAAGGAAGGAAGATACACAGAGGTGTACTCAGAGCACTGTACAATGAAAGAACAACAAAAATCCTGAGTGTGGAGAGTTAGGAGCTGTTTCTAGTTTTGACTGCGTTTTCGTTCTACATTCTAGATTGCAATATATAATGCATTAAAATTTACAACAGATGTTTGGTCTTTTAATGTGAATATATTGATATAAAATATTTTATCAATATATAATATCCAAATATGAAATCCCATGTTACTTATCAAAGTATGTAGTAGTTCCTGTTTTTTCCTTATACTTTAAAGAAATCACCAGGGTGATATGAGACTCCCTAAAAGAGAAATAAATGGAGATCGTTATGCTCTCAGCATACCTGGATAACTTCATTGTACATACTTGAAATGACCCAGCCAATTGTTATTAGTTAATACTTTAGTAACTTAAATGTAGAACATCAGCACTCAATTCTGCTTGGTGTCTGTAGAATATTGTTGAAGAAAGTAATTTTGGTCTGATTTTATTCTAGTCAGCAGCTGAAAATGTATGCTTATATTCCATTTTTGAATGCAACACTTCATACACTTCCCCAAGCAGGTGATATGAACAAAGCCAACAATTTGGGATTTGCATATATCAAACGCAAGCAGCCTTTTTGAAGGGTGTGACAAAATACTATCAAAGAACTAGTATATGGGTGGGAGATAAACTGCTTTTAAGCATCACGATGGAGATTACTTGTGGACTTATTTTACAAAGAAAGTGGAGAAGCAGCAAAGTAACTCTTGTATATCCTAACATTTAAACAACAATTTGCAGGGCGGTGCTGACAATCTTATGAAAACAGTTTTTCTCTAGGATTCAGCTGCTGGATTTGTATATTCCTGTAGTCATTTTGCCCTGATTCTTCACTTGTCATGCATGGGGAGATTTTAACACTGGAAACAATTAGACTATTTGTATCAAGAAGAGATATAGATTCAGGACAACTTAGATCAGAATACACTGATGTTGTACAGAGTAGTTCTTTAGACTTTGCTGGGGGAAGATTCTTCTGAAGAAGTTTTGCATTTTTTTGTTGAGATCTTGGCTCATTCTTCCAGGCAAGATATTCAGAGGTGAGACTTTCACGTGCCCTGGGGGATATTGCCAACTGCTAAGCAGTGAGTACTTGTTACTGTAGAAATTGCCTTTTCTTCAGCAAGCAAAGCAGTGTTTGTGAGGCCAAGAGAGGCATCAGGCAAAGGATGACTTTCTAAGCTAGCAAAAGGGAGATCTTGGCTACAAACTGCAGGTTTGGCTTTGAGTAATAGGCTTTTTCAGAACTGCTTATGTATGTTATTAAATAGCTGCTGGATAAAATTCAGAAATACTCCTGAAATCAGGTCCCAGTACAGCAGACTGCTTTCACAGTCTAGTAACTGCACTGGGGGGAGAAATTCACCCTGCTTTAGTCTCATCCCTGGTGCAACCTGGAAACCACTACAATGCTTCCCTATGCACTTCCAGGGTCAGGGGTAGGCACACTCCTCCACGCAGCTCTTCACCCAGGCACATATCACAACTTACCTCATAGATCCAAAAGGAAAGACCTGGGTAGGAGGAAAGGAGATCTGGGCTGACAGGCTGGTGGGATCTGCAGTGGGCTGCAGTCACAGCCTGGCTGCGTGCTTGCTGGGTCAGAGCTGAAGCCTTGCTTTGGGAATTACAGAGCTTGGAGGTAACCAAAGGCACAGTCAGGCCTTGGAATTAGCTTTGCCTAGTGGCTAAACCACTGGGATCTGGGCTGAGGCACTTGCGCCTCTGAAATGGGCAAAAAGGAGAGATGTCTTTGGGTATTTAGACATTTGAGGGAGATGCTTCCTCTGTTCTCTCAGATGGGTGCAGTTCAACCAGTTATGCTCTTTAGGTGATGCATTGTTTTACTGACTGCTAATGTTTGTACATTTTTGAAAAATATTATTCTAGGATGAAAATGATCACAAAAACCTCCATGTAAAAAGGAATATCCTTGTTAAAAAAGAACAGGGTCCAGAAATGAAGAGTCAAGACATCAATCCTTTCTTAATAAAGGATAATTAATTCCCCTTATAGAATTTGGCTTCTAACTGATTATAAATGCATTTTACTCTAAAGATTAATTTAGCAACTGGGTCAGCAGCTATAATACCATCCTGATCAGTTATATGATGGATAGAAGCACCTGACACTATCTTTGCTCTTTGAAAGGTTTTCAACAGATTCCTTTGTCATTTTGAGGCTGCTTTCGATCCTTAGCTTTCAAAAACAATAAAACATGTAATGACTTTGTAGTTGCTAATGCTGCATATTTATCAAGAACAAAAAAGTATTCTATGCTGAAACATAATGTTTTCATTTATTACTATTCAGAAGAGTACTAGTATTTCCTCATAATAATTTATTAAATTTAGTTTAAATGAAGAATGGCATATGCTCCAGAAATCTGGGGAGAGCAGGGCATCCCATTGCTCTTTTTTGGAATGTGGATGAGAATAGTATGTTTCTTTGTTTCTTCAGCTGTTTTGAAAGTAAAATAATATAGTGTCCAATTTCAGAAAGGATACTAAACTGGATATCTTTTGAGGGTAATAAAGAATAATTTTTACAGGTTTAATTATTTATAAAAGCTAATGTCTGAGCAGTGTGGCTCTGACTGTGCTTGAGCCAGGTATAAAGAGACATTTCACCAGCTTTCTACATGCAGTTGTCAGTGTAGGTTAATCCAGGCCTGACACAACCCTCAGATTCACTCTAGGGCCTCTCAGCACAGACTACCCTTGTTATGAATGGTGTCAGGCAGTGTGATGGCTTTGTGTTCGTGATGTAACACTACCACTGCAGGTAGCAGAAGCTGCCACTTATTTTATTCTGTCTTGGGAACTTGAAGTACACTAAAAAATACCCAGACTCAAAATAGAACCTCAACTAACCCACAAACAAACAGCATAAAAACAGAAAGAAAAACATTTTTTCTTTTTTTTTTTTTTTTTAATGGGTATATTAGCCATCATTCATAAGAGAAAGCTTAGACTGTCCAGGTTCACAGACTTCATCAGCTGAAAGCTATTTTTTTGTAAAACCAGGTAAGTCCTCAGTGAGTTAATAGTGTCTTGATGAACCAAGCCTTTAAAAGATGTAACAATATAATGTGTTGGAATAAGATATATTTCAGAAAAGCTTAAGGCTTCTTCTTTCCTGAAGGCACTGATTTGTTCTATGATTTTATTTTTTGGGTGATTGCAACTGTATGATACTTGTATAATACAGACAGAATATAGAGCAAGGTTATATAACTGTTATGGTTTATGAATGGTATTCTCCACTTTCACACCAAAGCATTCCAAACCAGTCTCCCTTATCCCCTTTCCTTCTCCCTACCTTGGGCTGGAGAGAAGAATTGAAGGCACAAAAGTCAAAAATTGTAGCTTGAGATAAGAACATTTTACTGGAAATAGCAATGGAATAAGCAAACCAACAATAACAGCTATAATATCAATAACAGAGGGAACAGATATTACCCGACTTCTCCTTTCATCATGCTCAACCACCCCCTTCCCTATCCCCAAAAAACAACCAGAGGTTGTGTAAAATACCCTCCGTGCCTAAGCATGTCCCTCCTGGCTACTGCAAAAATTAACCCCATTGTGGCCAGAACCATGACATTACCTACCCTGTATTCTATACTCTTTGCTTCATGCCCAAATCCTATACCTGCTAGCTTTATTTATATATACACATAAACACAAGCACAGGTAACATTTCCACAGTTATTGTGTTGGCTGTCCCTCTGAGATGTCTGTCGAATTCCTTCAGTCCATGACTGGGTTTTACCCACCCGGAGCTGGTTTATCTGGAGCCGTCCGTACACCTTGATCATGATAGTTATTGCAGACAGTGCCAGTGCCATTCAGCATCCTTTGTGTCCCCAGCTCCAGAACCCTAGGTGCTGCTCTCAAGTCTTCCTGAGTACTTTTTGACAGAGACCATAGGAAGGACCAGAAAGGGCCATTCTCCCTGGTTGCAGTGTAAAGCACATTTTTCGCATCCTATCCTGTCCTGAACCATCCAAGAGTTACTGCACGAACAATCTCCTCTTTGATTTGTTCAGAAGTGTAGCAGGGTATCTCATTCCCCCCAAGAGCTTATCTGTTGTTTGTTAACCCTTCAGATAACCCAAAGAGGACAAGCTGCCTTGCTGTCATTGTGTGCCCTGGGGTTAACACTGCTCGGACATGTTCCAGTAAATGTCTCACTGTTGGAGTGAGATCTGTCAGGATAAGCCAGATTTTTGTCTGACAGATGCCTCACTTTACAGACTATAAAAGCCACACCAAATACTATTGGAATACTGTCACTGTGGGACATGCAAGGACACACACAGACCCTTTCTCTTGAGAAGGCTAAAACCTATTTATTAAAACATCTGACTCCATATTTATAACATTTCCACACAGACCAGGGATTGGAGAAGAAGGCTGACACCTCTCCCATCCCATTGGTCAAGACAACTGTCCGTCTGTTGTATTCCACACCAAGAGAAAGTATGTAAACCACCTCATCTTATTAAAACAGACTTCTGATAACGACACCGTGTGCGTGAGAAAGAATCTAAGAACTGTGAAAAACATCAACTTGGAAAGTGCCCCAGAAAACTTGAAAAATCAGGGCAACAGAATACAGTTTTCCATTTGAAAATAACTTTTAAGTTTCTACCCTTAATCCATGTGATGTAAGTTAAGTTGCTCTTACCAGTGGTGCAGTATAACTTCAACTGTCTAATAATTTTGCACCTACACTTCTTGCATGCCACTTCTTATAGAGGAATGCAAACAAAGAGAGCATGAGGATTATGTAATGTTTATAGTTAATTTGAGAGGTTTTTTCAGTTCATTTCAGTTTCTGGGACTCAAATGGGAAAATCATTGTCTCTGGTATTCCCACTGCTGCCAGTTTATCTTCCAATTTTATTTTTTAATTGACAGAGAGAACTTGCTCAAAATATCTGTGTCGGTATTTTGACTTATTCCTCCTTCTTGAGTAAACAGATTTTGCATCAGCTGAAATTTCTAGAATGGAACTGGTTGCCTAAAACTTCCTGTAGGATCAGTAGAAAAAATCAGGTCTATACCATGCCATGAGCCATCTTTTTCTGAGGTATTAGTTCTGCGGTTAAATGAACCTTGAAATAAAGTCCTTTTTGTCTCATCTTGTGGCCACAAAGAGAACATAAGGAGATGAACCAAGATGTGTGTATCTACAGATCAGAGTCTGAAGCTGGGCCTAGATTTCACTTCCGGCACCATCCAGGCTTCTGTCATATTGGTGCAGCAATTTGATTTTCAGGATCTGTGCATTGTCTTTCTATGAATCTTAGACAGAGGCTGTTAAATTTTTTTTTTCTGGGTTAGAAAAAAAAAAAATCAGATTAGAATACAAAATATCAATCAGGTTAGAAAATATTTGATTCCAACTCATAATAATATTGTAGCATAGAATGATTAGAAGCAACAATATATGCCAAATGATAATATGAATCTTTGCTTTCTTTTCTTTTTGTATCTGGACTTGCACATTAGCTGTTTAAAATAGCACTTGCTGCAAATATGTTCTATGTCTTATAGAAGATACAAAACAAGAACATCACATTTGACAAGCTGGGAAAAGGGTTTCTCTTGGATTATTATTAAGGGAAGAATTATGGTTTATTTCAGTATTCTAGAAGTTAGTTTATAAATTAATGAATTAACTTAGCACTTTTAAATTGTTTTTTACCTCAATAATAATAAAAAATATGCTATAGAGGTAGACTAATTTCAATTACTCTGAGACAAAATGAAGCAAAAACAAAACTGTGTTGGTGAGGACCTCATGGAAAAAGCCCTTAATTTCTATAGAGGTAGAGCCGGGAAAAACATACCAAATGTACAAAGGATGCCCCAGAATACCATTCTGTCCACACCAATACAGATTGTTATAAATTCTGAGCTCTTCAAATTAAACTCTGTGCTTTGTCATTTACAGTGTGGTGTTGTGTAGTATAATTTGAAATGAGAGGAGTTTATATATTTGTCATTCAAACCTACCTATGAAAAAATGCACTTGTTTCAGTCTCTGAAGGCTTCTTTTAAGAAGTTCAGGACTTGCCTAAAATCCTGATATGAGTTTTACAAACGGAGTTTGCGTGTGTGTATGAATGTACAAATACGTGGCGGACAATCCATAATCTAAACTGACCTTTAACTGCTTTGCCTAGTGCCCTGAAGCACTGGTCCTGCTCATTATTGCTGTTTGACATTTTAAACATAGCCTGAGAACTGAACAGGTAAATAACAATTACATGACTGATGATATAAAATCAAATCTTGTGATTCATTATGAGAAGTGAGATTCAAATTCAAGGGTGTTGTTTAAATAAACAATAAGAAAGCTTTTAGCAGATAAAACTGTCACAAGTACCTGACCAAGGACCTCTGATTTTAGCAGTATACCAAGAAAGGTATTCTGGATAATTCAAGAAACAGAAAAAATTGACTGTTAATTTTTATTTCTAATAACCGCAGCATGACTATTGATACAATTTTAATTATCTTATTAAATATAGTTTAATAAAAACATCTACCAGTGTGTGTGTGTGTGTGTGTGTAGACAGGAATCCACGTGCATGCATGCATAGGAATTCCCTGGAATGCTCCAAACATCTCTGTATAAAATGTTACATATTGCTCCAGTGCTTGTAAATGCCTGAGAGCACAACGGTTATGTTGGAGCTGGAGATCATATATGCTCCCTTCACAGGTAACATAAATAACCTGCATGCATGTACAGGCTGTTAAAAGCACATTCCTGAGACTGCAAAGGCACCAGTCTCAGATTTATGAGGAGTTAAAATGGAGGCTGCCTGCACAGCCTTAACCTACTCCATATGCCTATGTGTTTGATATGCCTTTATGGGAATACTAGCCACTGCTATCTTTTGTCTCAGTATTCCCCTGTGATGAGAAAGGTTTATAAATTCTTTTAGTGAAAAAAATTATAATATTTTACTTTGTTGTATTTTTTTCTAGGTCAGTGCCTGACCTGCACCTTGATAGTTCCTTATCAATTACGTCTTATCCTTAAGACAATTTTTAATTTACTTACTGACATTTTTGGCTAACTTTAGTATAGCTTCAGAGTTCTTCACATGCAATAATTAATGTTGTGTCCCAGTTTAGTGTTATACTTTACCTCAATGCTTCTGCAATTCAGACAATAGAATCAGGAAATGAGATAAAAACAAAGCTGAGGATACACAGTTAAATCACATCTATGGGAAATTAATCTCTCATGGGTTGTCTGGGCATGTCCTCAATAGTTGTAGTATTATACTGTTTTCCATTTTTTTTAGTCAGCTATGATATTTTTGGTGAATGTTGATGTTAATTTGTAAGGGTACGATGCTGTCCTGCTGTGATAACTATCTCCTTGAGAACTGTGAAGTGACCATGAAGAAGAAATGAACAATCCTAAAGCCTGGCCCTCAATTTTGGGAGACATTTCTCACCTACATTTGCTGTCACCTGACTGCATTATGGAAGAACATGGGCCATGCTGTCTTTGCTGTATCAAACTATCCACAGGTGTAATTGTGGATAAAGTGAGACCTTTTGGATTGCCTCCCTAGCCATGTGGAAAGAGTAGAGTCTGTCACAATGCATTATGGTGACATAATTTGAGCAACGTATGTACAAAAGGCTGAAAGGCTCAGGGGAGTCCTTATCACTCCCTACACCTCCCTGAAAGGAGGCTGCAGCCAGAATGAGGGTCAGTTTCTTCTCCCAGGCAACCAGAGACAGGACAAGAGGACACAGCCATAAGATGCACCAGGAGAGGTTCAGGTTGGACATTAGGAGGAATCTCTTCACAGAAAGGGTGATTGTCTATTGGAATGGGCTGCCCAGGGAGATGGTGGAGTCACTGTCCCTGGAGGTGTTTAAGAAAAGTCTGCATGTGGCACTCAGTGCCATGGTCTGGTTGAAAAGGTGTGTTAGGTTGGACTTGACGAACTCAAAAATTTTTTTTCAAACTAGTTGGTTCTGTGATTCTGTATTTGCTTACAGATCAATTGGCTAAGATTATCCCGGGCCTTGTGATATTGCTGTATAATATAGAAAATACAGAAATTTTCTCTATTTCTACTAGAAACACACTCACATGTGCACACACATAAAAGCAAGGCCAAAAGGTCTCTGTCTGCCCATACTTTTTATGCTTTGTGTTCATTGCTAACTGTTATCTGTGTATTAATTACATACCCTTACATTGTGTATGAAAAATTATTCTTTGACATTTTCAAGATGACACTTCTCATTATGTACATAAAAAATCAGAGTATGAAATTGTGCTGGTATTGGCTGGTAGCTAGTTAATTTTCTTCAGAGTGGCTGCTATGGGGCTGCGTTTGGATTTGTGCTGAACTCAGGGTTGATAATGAAGGGATGTTTTTGTTATTGCTGGACTGTGTTGAACAAGAGTCAAGCATTTTCACCTCACCCCAGTATTGAGAAGTCTGGGCGTGAAGAAGACATTGGGAAAGGCAAGCAGATGGGGCAGCTGACCCAAGGGATGTTCGAGACAATTCAGTGTCATTTAGCATTTAAAATAAAGGGAAAGGTTGGTTGGGGAGCCACTGATTGGGGACTGGCTGGGCATCAGGTTGTTAGAGGTGAGAAATTGTCTGTTTGCATGGTTTGTCTTATTTTCCTTTTCACCATAATTTGTTATTATTATTATTTTATTTCAATTATTAAACTACTGCTTTCTCAAACCATGAGTTTTCTCACTTCTCACTCTTCTAAATCCTTTCTTCACACCCTTATCTTCCTCCCCCTCCAACCCTTTTGGGGGCAGGGGTGTGAGCCAGTGGCTGTGTAGGGCTCAGTTGCTGGCTGGGGTTAAACCATGATAGTCCTTTTAGGCACTCTGGTTCAAAGGGTTCAATGATAACCAATTGAGCAGAGCATATTACAAAGCTTTTTTGTCTGTTAATGATTTCAGGTCACAATATTGATTCATCTGCTCTCAATATTTATTTGTTCTGCACTGTGCTTGGGTACTTTGCTGTATGTGTTAAAGATTGCTGTTGGATTTTGCAGTTTGCTGTGCTCTGTAGTTCTTAGTGATTTTTGCCTGCGAAATTTGTTTTTTAAAATACTGACCTCAAGCTTAATCTGGTATTTGGGCTCTATACCAAAGCCATTAGTGTACTTCCAGTACTGTCTCATGGAAACAATTAACAAATATAGAATGACACTTTTGCTACTTTCTGTGGTGTTCTTTCCCTTGTTATAACAACTTCTCAGTATCTTGAACATTCTTGGGTAGTTACAATACTAATTTTGACATTTCTTACACAAAACCAAGCAATATTCCTAACATTAACAAGTAATTTATGAGTAGGACACAAAGAACAAAAGAGTATGGTCCACATGGCATGTAAGGAAATATGGGTAGATACCTAAAGAATTTCTCACCTCCAAAGGCCTGGAACTTCACTTCCAAACAACTACAAGATCCTGATAAAGTGATAAGATGCTTGAAAATGAAAAATATACCGTGGCTAGTTCAAAGAGGCACAACCTGCCACAGTATGCTGGGCCTTGGCCAGCATCTACCAAACACTCAGTGTTTGCAAACATTATAAAATACACACACCACTGACCATACGGTCTTACCCCAGGTCTTCACTGACACTATTTCCAATGTCTTTCTGAGTTAGAGCTGTGCAATAATGCTCAACATGTTTTGTATTAAAACATAGCTGACTTGTAAGCCAGCATTAAGCCACCTACCAACATGCTGGAGTTTGAAAGCATATGAAGACATTTGCCTTTTCTCCTGTGTGGTCACAGGAGAAAAAAGAGACTGTTTGCTGGTGTCAAGGAAGTTCTGTGGAAGAAATTTAACTCCAGAAGTAACTCTTTGCAGGTGTAACCATGAAGATAAACTGCATCTTCAGCTGTGGGCATGGTCTTGTGCAGAGAAGACAGAAGGCTCCTAGAGAAAATGGGAGGCTTGTAATTCCTTAGAGGTCTAAAGCTGCTTTCATATTCAGGTGTGCCTCAGTTAGACCATCAATCTATTCAAATAACTTCTCTTTGCAGTTTTGGCAGGTAAGGGAGAAAAATAAATAAACAGGCATATGAATAGGAAGAAGCACTAGAGAGACCACAGTTAGTGCATTAAAATATATCAGGGAATACAGCTCATTAAAGTTGTTGAGAAATGGACAGAATTTGGAAAAAGAAGCTGTAAAAAATACTTGGAGGGCTAAAATGGGCTTTTCAAAGATTTTTTTTTTTTTATGTATGCTATTTGGCAGTGTCTTTTTTTTTCTAAAGATGCAGTAAGATAAAATGAGAGAAACTTGAAGCCCGAAGAACTGCTTGGTTATGTTACTCAAGTAGTATACTTCTGATAGATAAAAATAGCCTTGGAACATCTTACAGAATAATGCAATGCATTCTGGGTTGCTCTCAGATGAAGGATAGGGAGCTACATATTTGGGTCTCCTTAGCTCTTGAGGTTTCACACAGCTGAAATTCTGTATGGAGAAGTGCTGCTGCACTCCTTGAGTATACCCAGTTAAGGAATTCTGAAGAAATTAGGCTTCTGGTGCAGTGACTTTTGCATTCTGTTACCAGTCAACATGTATCAAACTGAGATGGGACTTCTTCACAGAAAGGATTATGGACAGATATATCTAGTGAATCTAAATTTTAATGCTGCTATTTATACTTTGATTGCAAATTTTACCTTCTGACCATGGATGTCTATAACATCAGTCTGTCTGATCACTGTAATCGTGTTTCCATAGTGCCAACATGCTGAAAACACATTTCTGTGAAGCAGGTGTTGAACTTAGTTCTGCTTCATGTTTGGAATGTGCATGCATTTATTTTCTTCTTTCCATAAAGAAATGTGCCACTAACAAGACATTTAGTGTGCATTCCACCTACTGTCACTTTGTTTCTTACTATACTTTAATTACTGCCACGATTAATTGCAAATCATTTTAAATGTGTATTAAGCATTATAAGGATGAAGTGTACCTTTGTTTTCAGTTTACAATACTCCTTGCTTCATCTGTTTGGGCTCATCCCAGATGAAATAAACTATTATGGATGAGCAATTACATACAGTACAGGTTTACTGGTTACTTATAGAAGTATCTGTCAGATGACTAATTATCTATAAACAACATATTTATCAGGGGAGCTTCATTGGCAGCTCAGAGAAGATAAATATAGTCAGCCTCTCAATTTTCTGTTTTCTTGATGAAAATTTCTTGTATTCTAAAATCAGTTTTTTGTCACTAAGAAGAAGAAAACTTTAACAATTTAGGGATTATCTGTTTTCAGTTCTTTGGATCATCAGATGTGTATGAATGTCAAACTGGTGAATAAATCTGAGACAAAATACTGAACTGTGGAAGTTTCATTCTTGGCAAAGGTGATGAAATAGGCTTACTGGGAATTGCAGGCAGGAGTGCAACCAGGGTATTGACTCCTCTTCAATAATGGCACAATAAACCTTGTCACTACAGTGTATCAGTGTATGCTGATTGTAATCACTATTTCATCAGGGCACAAAGAGATTTTTCTTAGGTTCTTTCTTGAGTATAGATGTTGGTGCAGGAGACCTGTCACCTTTAGAGATATGGTGGTGGTTGTTTCACACAATTTCCTATTGCTTGTTATATGAACCATCTTCAGAGTTTCTAACAAAGGAAGGGGCTGTTTGAGAAGTCTTGTGGAGATAACTGAAGCAAGAGCTGAGAGGAGAAGGCAGAAGTGTGTCTGAGGACAGAGGAATGGGAAGGGGCACTCTAAGTTCACTACTCGGCTCTCTTCATGTAAGATGACTGGGTGATGGAATAGTAGAAGCAAGCTATAGGAGAAGCAAAGCAGAAAAGGGGGAGAAAGGTGATGATTTGAGCAGCAGCAGGAGAAAAGCAAGGTATAGCTGTGTGAAATATTTTCAGTCATTCCATGTCCAAATAACATTATTTTGACTGTTTTGTTGCTGTTGTTTGGGACAAATCTATTGCATTGAAGCATTTATTTAAATATCCCTACATACATATGTAGCAATTTGCAAATGTCTTGAAAATCCAACCTACCTGTGAGGCGTGATACTGCATACAAACACAAATAATTGAATATGCATTCTTTGGTAAGGCACCTTGAGTGGAAAATGAATCTTCATGAGTTACTACTCAAACCTGTGTTTTTCTCTTTGCATATGCAATTGCAGTATCTGTCCTGATGACTTTAAAACAAGGGTAGGGAGGAAGAAAACAAAATAGAGGACAGCAGACACCTGAAGATCAAGACTTTCCTTGCCATTAAAGTGTCATAAATTTCTTTTGGTAAGTTGTCTTTTTCTGCTGTGCATATATAAATTTATTTACTCAAGTGTTACTGGTTTTCACAATGCTGTTCTTGCTGCATTTTAGAGTAGGTATCCTCATTTGCCTTCCTTATTCCAGAGTGAGAAAAAGATTTTAGAAAAGTAACTTGCCGCTGCTAAGGTTTATTTAGCAAACTTTGGATCCCTATTATAGTTTGCCTTCTGGCTGTCTCCCTGTCTGGCATGCAGCACTGTATCATCCAGTTGCTCAGAGAAGTATAATTGGCATATTGAAAACAGCAGCAGAAAACAGCTTAAGGTCTGAATTAAGGCTTCAAGTTTTACAAACAACAGTTGAACGTGTTTTTATAGGTTGTTCAAAGACATTTCTAGCAGACAGGAACACTTGTGTATCTAGACAAAATCAGTGGGAGAGCCATAAGATTTTTTCCCTGTCTCATGTAATGTGTGTTTATATGATTTTAGTACTGCCTTTACAGTTTGAGAATCTTCTTATGTTGCCTGGTTGAACAATATGAACTACAAATTAGATGACAATTATTCCAGCCTTTACAGCTAGGCAAATGTTGAAGAATATATGTAAACCGTTATCCATCCACAGCAGCTGATGTACATCTTATAATGCAGAGAAATATAATTATACTTAATGTACGGTTCATGTAGCCAACGAAATGAAAGTAAATTTCTAGAGCAGCTACTTGAAGCTGCAAGCCAATTATCAGCTCTTTCTTCATTCTCTCTAGTTTACTTGAAGCATTTGTTAAAAAAAAACACAAAACAAAACAAAAACCAAAATATTTTTAACCTGGGTGCCCCTGACAAGGAAACCAAGCAGCTGAAAATGTTGACAGCAAGGGAACCTTCAAATTGTCTGATAATTTACTGTATTAAATGCAGATAAGGATCCTGGTGTTGATTAGGTACTTCTGATGTTAGCAGGGTTTCTGATCCTAGTAATACAGCTTTTTAATAATTTGAAAGCTGAGAACAGTTTATCATTTTAATACTGTGACTGATAAACCATACTTTTGTGCTTTGTGGGTACTGGACCACTCTATTATTTTATACATATGATCTGATACAGATTCAGAAGAAAAGATCCCTTAAGCTGAGCTGCTGGAAATTTTAAATATCCATATTAATTCTACCTTGTACTGTCACTGTTTCTTTTCCCCATATTAACCTCCCCTTCCAAATCCATCTCCACTCCTCAAGCAAGTGTTGAAACTGCAAACAGTGAATCATCTGTGTGAAAGGCAGGCTAAGTGGAACACCTTGGCCAATCTTCATTCCAAAACATATAATTATTTGCAAACCAGTTCCAATAATGTCAAGTTAAGCCTAAACCACAGCCTTTCAACAACTCTTTCCTACTCTGCTTATCAGTTTTTAGACATATTGGTTTGGCCCAAATGTTTAACTTAAAATATGCCACGTACAGTTAAGCCTTCTACAGTCTCTTTTGTTTTTTTTAGCTAATGAGAATGATTGATCCTTTTCTCCTGTAGATCACCCCTTTATGTGTTGGTAGACATTCACATCTATACATGGTCTTTTTTTTTGCTAAAATAAACACACCTTGCTATCTTAATCTTTCCTCAGATATCATGAGTGCTTTTTTTCCCCACCACATGCTTGAGATTTTTTGCTTCTCTCTTCTAAACTTTCTTGGATTTATTTATTTTGAAATGTGTTAACATACTGCTTTAAATGAGATTGAGTTATTGCAGGAAAAAAAATAATGTGCTGGAATTCCTTTCATATTTTTCTATTCTGTCTAATGTGATCTTCAGTTTGGGGTCTTGGGAGTTTTTTGGGGGTTTTTGTTTCGTTGTTTGCTTGTGTTTCTTATAAACCAACAGAAAGACAGTCCTTATTCTAATAACACTTCTAACCCTTGCTTTGCATGGCTTCAGATGCTGATCAGACTATAAATTCACTTACTACATCCTTGTTCTGCTTGAGTGGTAAATGGGTCAGATGCCTGGCGTCCCAGCAGCACTTTTTTGGAGAGTCTGTCCACTGAAGTGGGTCACAGTCCAGAAAAAATCACCTCTAGTCCACACCCATGTGGAGATGTGTTGCTTTTGGGGAGGAATGAAGAAGGTACAGATGTATGTGAGGTGCCCAAAACACACAGGTGATCTTTGCCATCACTTGTGGCATTTTAAGAATAATATCATGTGGATTTTGAACTTTTCACCAGGGTTGATAGGACTATTAATATCAACATTTTGGACTGAAGACTGGGTAGGCACAGTTGTGTGGAACTTACTGATTCCATAGCACTTAATAGAAGAGTGTGTGAAGGTTTTATTCTACACAGTATCAGTTTAGAGTCAGTGGTAAGAGCCCTGAACTGGTCTGGTAATGCCAGTCATCTTGCAATGTAGGGCAGAATTATTAAAAATTCTGCTTATTTGTGATTATAGTTTGCTGATAAGCCTCTTAAGTGAAGTCTTTTTTTCCTTCTGACTATACTGTATAAAATTTTATAAATAAAAAAACAGCACTGGAGCCACACAGAAGTTTTGTATTGAATTTCCCTCCCTACTGACACCTAAGAGCTGCAGAAAAAAATGCAGTAGTAATGTGAAATTTACTTTCTTCCATAACATTTTGAACAAACAACTGTTTTATTATAATATGGAAATTATGACATTGGTTTACAGCTACTGACGCTGAGATGTCAGGAGAGAATATGAAGTATACCAAAGCTACTAGAAACTATTCTAAAACTTTGTAATTTTGGTGTTTCCCATGGAGATATGGAATGAAGATATTCAATGTTAGTGAAGTACAACAATATGGGGTTTTATTAAGTTGTCCTTATATTGTAAATGAAACATAAAATAAATATGCCTTAACTGTCCCTTGTTAATCCTGCTTAGAGAAGTAAGATGAAAACCTCTGAAGACCTAATCAGCCCCTTGCTGGTGTTTGAGTCTGTTTAATTTATATCCTACCACATTGTATGCACTGGTAATGTGCTCTGTGACAACAGTTTTATTTCTTTACTACAGACTACACATCTAAGTAAAAATACATTGAGTATGTTAGTAGTTGAAGAGAAAGACTTTTTTGATAGATTCTCAGGAATCTGAAACCACATTTTTAATGTGAAAAGTGAATTTAAAAAGATCTAAAAACATTTTATATCATTGAATACTTATTCTTATTCCCAATAAATACATTATTATTACTTTAAAAGGAAGGAGTTTAGGTGGCAAAAAAAAAAAAAAAAGAAAAGGTTCCTTAGCTTTCCAAAATGGTAAAATTAAATATATAAATTTAGTACCTGACTCTTGAAAGATCTCACCAAAAAACCCTAGTTTGCTTACATCTTCAGGGCTGGAGAGAGTTACTAATCTATCAGAAACTAACTGATGTCAGAATCTTGAAAAGTCATGAGCTTTGAGACAGTTCAGACTTTCAAGTTCTGCTCCATCTCTAATGTTTAATACATACAGTTTTATAGTCTTTGGAAGTCAAAATATGCACTTGAAATACCAGCCTCGAATCCTTCTGAAGTGTGTGACATGTTTCTCTGGTAATATATAGCATTTTGGAAGTGCTTTGGGCCTGAATGAATATATGAATGTGAGGAACTGAGGCAATCCAAAGGGAGCATCACAGGCAACTCCTCGTGTGTGATAATCTGCTGATCTCCCTTGAATGAAGATGGAAACCTCACAAACATTTCGGAAATGTGACAAATTTGGAAAAAAATAGTTTAGACATGTCATGTGCTGAAGACCAGTAATTGAACTTTTTAATTATGCGTATGAAAAACTATTTCCATACGTATTTCCACTACTTTCCTGTAAGTCCATATGCAGAAAGGGTGGCACAACTGCAAATTACTTTGTGAAATTGAAAATTTTTATCGGATACGGTTTTATAAATTTTATGTGCTTACATATTAGTATTTAAAACTCAAACTTTTAAAATAATTACAAAACAACTTGAAGGCTGATTACTTTATGAGGACAGCTTGTAATCAAGGTGTTAAGTTATGGAACAACAAGAATCTCAAGAGTAAAAGCAGGACATGTCAAGATAGTGAGTGGAAAAGTAGACACCTGACGACATCTCCTGCACATTACTGTGCTGCAGTAAAAGCTAATTATATCACTGGACTAGAAAGAGAGGCTTTTGAGTGTACATCTGTCACTGCTAACCTTTTTGTGCACATGACCTGTGGGTTAGTCTTTCCATATGTGTGAGATTTTTTTCCTCATCCCCGGCTTTAATCACTTACCTGGTAGAGCCTTCCCAGACAACGATTGTTGTTTAAAGCATTAGCATCTGACTCGGGAGTGCTGCAGTCTGCAGGAGTGACCTGGACCTTGCCTAGAACTCCCAGAAACCCAGACTGGCCCTACTCGTGGCTGCCTGAAGTACAAAAGAAACATTTCATGTTCATAACCAAATATCTATAAGATCAGATCTCAGTCCCATAAATGTTGTTTAAGATAAGAATGGTCCAATTATCCTCCAATTATAGGTTTTTCAAATGAAGGTTATAG
Source organism: Thryothorus ludovicianus (assembly GCA_013397245.1). Classification (NCBI taxonomy): domain Eukaryota; kingdom Metazoa; phylum Chordata; class Aves; order Passeriformes; family Certhiidae; genus Thryothorus; species Thryothorus ludovicianus. Next base: position 804,548 of record VZTB01015663.1, read on the forward strand.
ACACAGGACTGTGTGTTGTATACTGAGAAGTTACAGAATTGAGAAGGAAAATAGTGATAAATCTGAGAACAACACTGTAACAGAAAACACAGAAAAATCTGATAGAGAGTTATATTGTGATAGAAAACATAGAAACAAAGGTGACAGTCCCTGACTGAAAGTTGTAACAAGTATCTGTTTATGGAACTCAGAAAGGAGTAAATGGCAGCAAGACCATGCCTTCCTCAGCAGGAGGCCTGCTGTGCCTTAGTTTCCTGCACTTTGTGGTAGAAGTTTCAAAGCAATTATACAGTAAAAGCTGGCTTTTTTAAACAACATCACTCCACCTTACATCTACAGGACAATAAGGACAACAGCCCCGCTTGTGTATCCATTCTTGTGTCCCTATGATTTCAATATGACAGATACCATGTATATAATTCCCATACCTAGTAAAACACAGCTATCTTTTCACAGGATCTGTTCACCTTCATGTTTGCTGAGCCTTTTTGTGAGGGTTGTCTCATCTGTGTTGTACTCAGTCCCGTGACAAAGTACATACCAGCTTAGATCTACATTCTTTTCAAGGGGATTTAAGCCACAGGCTCAACCCATTCCATTCTAAAGTATTTTTTGGTAAACACAGTCCTATGCTGCTGCTACTTCACCTTCAGCCTTTATAATGTGTTTTTTATTTTCATGTCTTTCCCCAGCTTTCCCTTTCCAAGTCCTGTGGAGAAATTTCTCTTCATGTGGTATGTAGTTCTTGTATGATGCTTCTTGCTCCATCTCCAAGAACTGAATCTCAGATGCCACGTCAAGATGATTCAATAACTTTTTTTATTGCTATTCTTCATATTTCATAAGTTCAGAGTCTTCAGTCTCTGCATTTATGTTAGCCAAGGTTGTACTCTAAAATCAGCAAAGAAAATGAAACTTTCTTGAGGTAGGTTGACCACTATTTCATAGTCAGCCTTCACAGTACAGAAAATTGAACCTAAATTTCTGTACTTATTGTGGAAATTAAAATCTACCTCTTTTTGAAGAGTGTAGCAACTACTCAAAAAAAAATGAATTCCTTCTGTGTGTGGAGGGTGTTCTTACTCTTTCAGATTGAAAGTTGCCCTTTGAAGCAAAACAAAACAAAAAAAAAATCATGAGTCACTGGGGTATAAAAAGAGAAAGGAAAAGGTTAGGAAATGTTAATGAAAAGAAGTTGGGAAATGTTTGTGAAATCCAGAATATGGGTAATCTTAAAAACAATTTCTGTTTCAAATTTAAGTTTTGCTGATGCCAAGATACTTTATCATAAAAATGTCTGTGGAAACAAGACACATACACAACATTCAGAGAAAAAAGACTGTCATTGTAACACTGCAGTGCTATAGATGCCATCAGCTATAAGAACTGCTCCTGAAGTACCCATACGCTTATTTTGACAGCAGAACCAACTTTAATAAAAGGGTATTCAGCACACTGTAGGAAACTGATTCAGTGATAGATAGCCCATTGTACTAGAGTAGTAGCTTTTATTTTTTAGCATTCAATTATTTAAATTAAAGGATTTTGCTGTTTAACAAAACACATTGTTGTCTCTTACACAGAAATAGGAAATTTAACACATCTCATTTTCCAATAGCTCTACACTTTTATCAAGCCTCTTTTGTTTTCCTGCTGGTTGCACTGTGATTACATTCTTTTATCAGATATTAATTTAAAAGTACTACAATGAATCTAGGTAGTATTTTGAGCTTAAGTATCAATTGTGTTTTAATAACTTGTCTAATGATATTTCTTATTTTTTATACCTTATTTTCAGAATATTGCTGTTAGCCAAACATTTCCACAGAACACAGTATTTCCTATTCCCCCCCCCGTGTTGATAAGACTCCACTGCTTGAGAATGTGACACAGTGCATTACCAAAATAAAACTACACATATGGCACGCTGCGCTACAGCTAAGGGCAAATAATACTAAGTACTGATTTATATGCTAAGGCATGATCCTGCAAACATTTATTGTGATCAAGTTTACAATATTCAACAATTCATTTGGATCTGTAATCATTTGCATTAACATGGGAAAATAAAGAGCAACTGGATCCTACTCTACACATGTCTAAAATGCAGGAATAACACTAGTACTGAGGTACAGGGAGAATAACTGCACACTATTTCAAATTTATATGTTTCTTCTTCCTCTCATTTAAGAATAAAAACGAAGGAGGTTTATAGGATCTGTATGAGCATCATATATAATCATGTTTTAATGCTCTTTCCATTATTATGAGTAATTAATAGAAAAATTAATGTTGTTTCCTTACCACTGTCCTTAGAGAGAATCAAGAAGACTGTGGTAGTGATCTGGGAAAGATACTACATGACAGCAGGAGGAAAAATGCGTTCTTTTGGCACGTGTTATTTTAAAAAAAACAGCATAGGTACATGTTGATGAACTTTAACCCCCAAGACTGACTGGTGTTTTTTTTTCTGGATCTACCAGGACACTCATTGCAAAAAGCTTTTCAGAATTCTAATTTTTGAATTATAGAGATGGTGCAGTAGTACATTCTAACTTTTATTTTGAAAAACCCAAACCAAACAAAACAAAAACCAAACCTCCAAAAGGGTCAGATTCAAATAATGAAACTTTTGAACAAAGTGAGACACCCAGAAAACATAAAAAAAAAATATATTTGTAGGTAGGAACATACTTGGACCATGCTCAACCATCACAGTGTCTTCCTGAAGCCACATGCATTGGATGTGAGTGAATAATGAAGAGTTCATGTTATCATCAAATGACCTTAACTACAAATTACTGTACTGCCAATATTGTAGTTGTCACAATTCTGCCAGCTATCCCTCAGCGATGCAGTTTAAATGTTATGCATGTAGGAGGAATTAGAGAAGTGCTTACTGAAAACCTAATTAACCCCCTAATGCATTTAAGGTGAACTCCTTGTTCCTTAAATCTCTAAATATGCATAATAACAACAGCCATCCAAGGGGAGGATTGAGTGTCCATATTAGAGGATCTTTAAAAGATTTAATTAGCTGGTTGTGGGAGCTGATAAGAATATGAGGAAATTTTTAACTTGACTTTATGACAGTCTTCTCTTGTCCCTAAGACAAAGTTGAAAGGATCTGATCCATAGATCTCTAAATGATAAAGCATTATAGTAAATAGATGATCTTGCTTCGTTCTGCTCACTACAGGAAATTATGTGTAACTCGAGCTGCCGAAAGCTCTGCTTAAAAAAGAAACTATGTTTCTTGATTGAAAGAATTCAAGGGGTAACAAAATTGATACAGCACAGCTCTCACATGTGAAAGATTACCCAATCAATAAAGGCTAAAGCAAAATGACCCTACATCAGCTTGAGGAGTGAATCTGTGATGGTTCTTTCTTGAAGTGCTGCATTTCTCCTTCTTGATTTGTTTAAAGAAAAAAAAACAAAAACTTTAATAAGAAATTGTGCTGTTTTCACTGAGGTAGAGTTGATTTTCTTCCCAGGGGCTGGAATGGGGCTGTGTTTTGGATTTGTGCTGAATATAGGGTTGATAACACAGAGATGTTTTTGTTATTGCTGAGCAGGGAAGGCCTTTTCTGCTTTTCATGCCAGCCCTGCTGGTGAGGAACTTCGGGGTGCCTGGGAGGGTGGGAGGGGACACAGCCAGCACAGGTGACCCCAGCGGAACAAAGGGATATTCCAGACCATAGGTCATGATGCTCAGTATACAAAGTGGGGAGGAAAAGGAGGAGGTCCATCTGGAGTGACGGTTTTTGCCTTCAAGTCATCATTACCTGTGATGAGACCTGCTCCTTTGGAGATAGCTGAACAATTGCCTACCTACAGAAAGTAGGGAATTAATTCATTGCTTTGCTTTGCTTGTGTGTGTGGCTTTTGCTTTCTCTAACAAACTGTCTTTGTCTCAATGAATTTCCTGCCTTTTACCTTTCCTGTCCTCTCACCAGGATCTCACAGGTGGCAGGATGAAGGAGCAGCTGTGTGGTACCTGGCTGCTGGGTGGGATGAAACTGTAATGGAATTAACATAAATTTGCTTCTGTTCAGTCTCAGACAAACATGGCCCTGAATGTGGTATTTTAAACCAGATTAGTTTTCACTAGAATTATAAAAGGCAGTGCTTGCTACAATTTCTAGCTGTTCTCTGCTTTCCTTCTGTCTTGGTTAAGGAAGAATTGGGGTTTTAGGTGTGTGTTTTATTTGTACATGTGGTTTATTTTGGTTTGTTCGGTTTTTTTAACTCTTCTCACAGTAGGGTTTGAGTGGAACCTAAGACATCTTCACACCAGGGTGAGTGCAGGCTGAGTAACTCCCATCAAGGGGCAGAGATGAGGTCATGGTGAGCTTGTCTCTGACTGCCCCCACTGGCAGACTCCATCCAGGTAGTTGTGTTCCACATATGATCATTTAATTTTGCAGTGGTGTTTTAAACACAAATGGGGAGGAAAAAGCCTTAATGGAGACAAACTGACTATAGCCCTCAGGAGATAATTTCAAAGAAACAAATTCCATTTACCACCTGAACTAAATCTTCCCCTAGAGGACAAAGCCCTCCCAATTAAATGAAGTTGAGGCAAATAATTTAATAATTTTGGAATGATAAACACTGGTAATGCCAGTGTTTGCATGTTTGGGCAACTGAATTTTCATGGTGTTTTTACTGTTTGTTTTTTTGTTGGTTTTTTTTTTTAATAAAGATAAGTCAAGTTACTTAGAGGTATGCAGTACTTCACTAGAAATTCAGTAGCAATTTTTTACATAAAAGTTAATTTACTTAACTTGTCCATTTTCAGGTTTTATTTATAGCATTGCTACAGACCAGAACATTTTAAAGTTCAGCTTCTCAAGGTGAATGCTTTTGTGTTCTTATTTATTATATTTTTGTGTATTCAGTCCTTTCCCCGTGAAAAAAAATGCGTGAATGGCCCTGACTTTCATACTGTGAAAAAGATGAGAACTTCAACAATGAATCAGAGAAATCAAAGGCTGAAATCTTGTAGGCATGAAATATTGGTTTTGTACTGCAGCAGCATAGCAGGGAATTTTCATTAGGGCCATGCCCCAAAGAAAAACTTCCTTATTCCTGCTTCCTATTCTAACCTTTAAACACATGGCAAAACATCAGAGAGATGAGCTCTCCATCTTAGGGCAACCAATAATATAAAAAAAAAAAAAATTGTCTGTGTAATTTAGGAGAATCCTAGGATTTAGCTAGAAATGTGGAGCTTTTTTTGTTGTTGGGCTTTTTTTTTAACATAAGGCACAGTTATATGAACACAACATTCCATTTAGCTATCTAATTTTATTAGCTACTTTTTAAACTTTTTCTTCTATGTTTAGCTAATTATGTGGTTAGAGACAAGCAGTTGATAAAAGCAAATAGCAAATTAACCCCGAACTTGTTATATCTCTTAATAGTTCATAAACCAACTCTTTTATGACTCTTTCATTTTGCATATATATAAATCTTGCAAGTCTATTTTGGTGTGCACACACTCCTTTGTGTGCCGTAAAAAGACAAGATATGATCACAAAGTTAAAAATATACAGGTAATTAACAGTAACTGACACTTAGTGAAAGGTTAAAAAGGTAGTTTTTAACTTTTTATTTACTTAACCACAAGTTTTGTTTCATATTATAATTGAACATTAATATATTTAAAAAAATGGATAAGTTTCACCTATAGTTTTAACTAAGAGGGCTCTAAACACGTATGAAACATAATAGGATTAGTATACATTCTCCAAGAATGTTAAAAAATCACTGGAAACAAATGAACTATAAATGTTTCATTGTTAATTTGCAGTCATTGCATTTTCTAACTTTATTTATTAAGCATTAATCTATTTTGCTAAAATGCCACAGCTTAAAACAATAAATGGATCAAAATATATCAAATATAGGAAACTATTTCTAAAAGGAAAAAAGAACATGAAAATTAATTGACAGATTTAGTTGCTGCCAGACAGATTTCAAAAATTACCTTAAACCTCTTCTGACACCTGAATACATCTTTAAATACCTTCTGGCAGCTCTTCAACCTTCTTAGTATGGGAGCAGCGTGAAAGATGAGACTTTATAACTGTGATAGGAAGTACCATGTAGCATATAACGTGCAAAAGTTTAAAACACATTTAAGTATTGTTCATAAACTCTAGTTTCTCCTCCAGAAGAGAATTCTGAACCTTACAGAACATATCAATAGCCAGGGTTTTGTTTTGTTTTGTTTTTTGGGGAGGGATTTCTGCTTTTGGGGCTGTTATCAATGCTATAAAGTATTTAGAAAGGAATCCAGCCCAGGAGTCTTGTTAGAGCTGTGTGACCCAAGAGTCTGTAGAGCGGTTTGCTCTCATCCTGTGCTGTTCTGTCTCTGGAACCTGTGCTGTCATGAACTGAGAGTCAGAGGATGCTTGCTCTTGGCCTGAGCTCTGTCTGGCAAAAGCTCTCATCTGCAGCATGGGAGGCTCCATTCTGCTCATGAGAGAAGGATGGGCAGCCAAAGCTTGGGTTTCACTGCTGCTCTTCTGGATGGAAGGTGATTGTAGGCTGCTCTTAGAGAGTTTTTTCTAAATGGCTACTACTTCATATAGGTAGGAAAACATCTCCTTTTATGCTTAATCACAGGCTGCTGTTAAGTTGCTGTGCTTGGCAGCTGTGTGCTGACCTGTTTGAAGGGGACTGAGCTGCAGCCGTGCCCTCAGTGAGAGTAACTCTGTGTGTTCAGCACCAGCCTGGTGTGCTCAGTAGCTTGTGTCACGTTGCACACATAGACTTCTCTTTTTTGTTTTGCAGTCACTTAGGTCTGAAGGAACTCTCTGTTCAAGCAGGTTCGACTGAGAGCAGGTTTCCCAGGACTCAGTCAAAGCCTAACTGCACAAATAAGTTCTCTGGGCCACTCATCCTTGCGCTTGGATGGAATTTCCTGGTTTTCATTTTTTTTGTTTAACTTCTTTTCCGTGTTTTGTAGTTTTTGCTAACTGCCTTTTGCTTCTGTTAGTAGGTGCTACTGAGAAAAGCCTGGCTGCTTCTCCTTCAATCCCTTGCATCAGGTATTTACACACACTGAGAAGATACCCCCCGAGCCTTTTCCTCAGTCCTGTGCTCTCAGGCTGGCTTCAGCCCTTTTATTATCTGTGTTAATCATATCCAAAAGACATCTCAGCTAGTCCACAGTGGATGGAGAACCAAATTTAAAATGCTATGTTTTCAACAAATCTAACTCTCAGAGGCTCTAGTTAAGACACTGGATACATAACAAATGCATGCAGGTGAACCAGGGAATACTGAAATAACTTCCACTAGCTAGCCTGTGGAAGCAGGAAATCTTAGTAGCTGCTGTATCTAGCTGGTAATCAGAAGTCCAGATTTCTGCTTTCAAAGTAGGAAAACCAAAATGAACATGTTTGGTTAGATCTTGGAATAAGATACCTGTGACTGGCAAAGATCAGCCATTCACAGAGGTAACACAACATGGAATTTTGCATCCTGCTAATGAAATCAGTGATTAACATTCCATAAGGGTCGCCTAACACAGGCAAGAGATGTTCTCCAATTGGATGAATTGTCAATCCACTGCTGACCATTAAAGAGAAAGAAAAAAAAATAAAATTATATAGCCCACAGGGCTGAAGATAATCTGGTTTTGATTACATACAGTTCTCAGGAGAAAAAGTCACAAAACCAACATCACTCCAAGGAAAAAACAATCCACAAACCAAACCAGATTTAGTGATTTATTCAGGCAGTAAATGTGTACATATTTATTTGAACTAAACACTGCATTTCGAAACTGAATTTGAAAATTAGTTTGGGAAAAGAAAAGGAAGTTTTGAAATGTCGAAATAATTCTGTTTCATCATTCTCAACTGAAGCATTTCTGATTTTTTAAGCCAGTGGCTAGGGAACTGACCTGTAATCTTTTTCTAATTCATAAGATAAGCTTGAACTCACCCATTTGGGACCTTACCCTCCCAAAAGTAGCCAGAGGCCTTCCAATATGGACCGTTCTTTGATTCATCAGTTGAAAACCATCTGTCTAGATCAATCCTAGGTATTCAATAATGAATAAAAGAGTGACTCAGTAGCCTGTCACATTCTATCACAACCAGTGTATTTGAAAAGAGGAAGAGAGGGGGGAAAAAGACCCCAAAACGCTTCTATTCTGGGTCAATTGTTCTGAATTTATATCTTTGATTATTCAAGTCAGTAGCTAAATTGAAAAATCAATTATTTACACATCTGTAACTACATGCTTCCCTCTTGCCAGCCAATTGTTGGATATGGGCACTTCATCAGCTTCCCTTCTAGCCCAAGATGCTCAACCTCCCATCCCTCACCCTGCTTTTATGGAGGAGAGAGTGTGTGATTGCTTAATGAACAGTGCATCAGTCCTCATGGAAAACCAGCAGTCCTTTTGGGATCTCATTTCTTTACTTGAAGGGACAGAGAATTCTTCATTACAGAAGGGACAGAAAGTCAATCTGTGGTGGTTTTTTTGGGTGGGAGAGTTTCCCATACACAATCACTGATTATTTATAAACAGTGGAGCTAAATGAAAACCTGTGGAGCTTTGTCTGTGGAAGATTAAGATATTGGAGAGGTCTGACTAGAAAGTAGGACGTGGATTATTTACATATTTTTCCATTGAAATGGCAGTCTTTACTGTCTGCATGCAGAAGCAGAAGTTTGAATGAAAACCCAGAAATTTTTCTTAAGCATTATCATTCGAGATTCATAGTGTTGAGGTCAGACACTTGTAAATCATGTGGGCATGTCCAGTATGGGTGCTCAAGAGGAAAGGTGGAGTCTTTGGGTAGGAGTGTCACACGGACATGTTAAGGTGTCTGAGCTTGATAACCTGAGAAATCCGTTCTGACCTGAGACACTGCAAGAGTACAGTGTCAATGACCAGTGGGTCTTTTTAAAATTCAGGATCTGCTCAGGCAAACTCTTTAATAAATGCCATACCCTTTCTAACCCCCTAAAAGTGGATACTGATTGTCATCCCATATTCTTATTTTTAATAAATCCTTTCCAAACACAGAGATCAAATATACAAGGTTATTCGAACATTTCTTTGCTGTCCTCTGCTTAATAAAACAAGCAAAAGCAAGTGAATAGCAATCACACATCTAAAAGACACAGCACTATTCATAAAGCATATTGCTTCTTTAGATTCCCAAAATTCTAATTAGAACTTTACAAAGCAATAACAAAGATAGCAACTGGATTCTAAACTAATAATTCTAAGCTCTGTGCAAACAGGAAAGCCCCAGTGTCAGTAAAATAATACAAGACACCTGTTTTATATGGTACACATCAAAAGCAAGCCCCAAGGACAATAACTTTTAATATAATAATTATTAAATGTTTATTAGCCAAAGCTCAAAATATCAAGATATGTATTGTAGCAGAGAAACAACTATCTCCCAGGCACACAAAATCTTTCTATTTTGATGATTAAAACTTTGGTTGCCAATAATCTTGTGGCCCAAGGTAGCAGGTGTTATTACTGTACTTAGAAAGTAATAAAAGGATATTTCTTATCATTCAGTTTTTCCTATTTATAATTTAAAGTACACTCCAGTCTCTTTGAAATTAAATTCTTAAATTAAATACTTTATAGCTTTTTCATTCTCCTAGAGATAACAAAATTACTAATACAAAAAAAAAGTCTATTAAAAAAATCCAGAGAGGGTTTCAAATGCAAACCTTGTAAAAGTGCATTAATGTTTTGCAGATACACAGCTACAACTTGCTTAAGTCCAGTTTTTTTATTTCAGATCTACAGCTTGGGTTAATTCATTTCTTGCACCAAACAAAATTATATTTAAATCTAGGCCAAAACTTTAAACCTCTGTTCTTGTTTTGCTGAGAAAGAATATCCAACAATAAACAGAGTGATATTATTGCCTGCTTCTCCTCCAGGGCCAGTTTATGCTGCAGTTGTAAGAAGCAGGTTAAGAGTATCCTTGGACTGAGTGATTGCTCTGATTCCTTTTAAATAAAAGCAAAACTCACTGAGTAGGAATAGAGTTGCATTTTGGACTTTTTTTTTAATATAGAACTTTGATAAATTAGTAATATTATTTAATGAAATCAATTAGTTCCTTAAATAAGGCTTTGGAATCACTGCAAATCAATTAAGATGGAAAATGGTTGGAGAAGAACTTCTGTAACAGAACAAATGAAAGTGAGATTTTGGAATTAATCAAGGCATAAGAAGGGAAGAAAAAGAAGACAGTTTTGAGAGAGAAAATAAGCATTTCTCTAAGTAAGAAGTGCATTCATATATGCCAAAGAAAATAGTTGTAGACCAAGTGCACTAATGTTGAAATGCTCAATAATGTAATAGGTTTTGAAAGCAATTTTTCAACGAGGTTGCTGTACCACCTAAGGGCAAAGTTGATAACTATCTGCTACAACCCTCAAACTTTAAAATACTTCTCTGTACATGAGATAAAAAGGCAGAAAGCAGCAAAAAAAAAAAAAAGAATCCCATGTTTTCTATAGCTTCCTGGGTGTTCTAATAGTTTGGAAAAGCTGGAACTCTGATACTCCCATTTACAGGCTTGTACTGTTTCTCTGCCACTGTACTTTCCTAGAACTTGTAACAGGAATACACAGGAACTGCCTGCTGTTGGAAAATCCACCTGTCTGTAATCCACTTTCAATCACTGAAGGCAGATTTGGGTATCTAACCAATAATATTCCTTAATGAACAAAGCATCCCATAAGGTACTGAGAGCCTTTTACATCTCAGTAACATAGACAAAAACTGGCACCACCTTGCTATGTTAGGATTTTTTGCATTTAATATAAACACTCTAAATTTATTTGTAATGAATGGACTGCACATTTTTCAAGGAAAAAAATTAATTTAAAATTTTAATCTTGGGTTCTTTCTTTCCCATCTATTATCTTTTCTTAGGTTTATTTTATTTCTGTGATAGCAAACAATTATATGTTCTTCAGATATACCTAGTCTGACAAGAAGCATGTGGGACAAAATATATTTTAAATACTATTTTCTTTCTCTTTACTCCAATTAATTGACTTTTGGGATTGGCTAGAAGGAAAATTTGTCTTTAATCCAACAGATTTTTTTTTTTCCAATTGAAAGTCTGATCCAGTAAGTGAATCTGTAAAATTCATGGCTTTTGGTTCAATAACTTTTAGACTGTGTACACCCAGTTTACAATTAAATGATGAGGGGTTTATTTCAAAACTGCCAAGAATACAATAATTTTAATCAGAGTGAGTGATTTCCATTTTATGCATTTTCAGAGATGATACAGACTGTGTTAAGTCTCCCGCAGCAGTGTAACCATTTCAGTTTGTCTTCAAAATGCTCACAGAATTCACAGGTCTTGCACAGAGCTTTTGCTGTTTATAATGATAGAGAGGATGGAGTAGAATGGTTCAGCCATGTTGGCTCAACAATTTTATAAAAGAACCAGTTAAATCTGTATTTCTGGCAGTTTTGTGAGATAACAGCAGATTTGTGAGGTAAAAAAGTATTGTTTCTTTCTTTAATTGGGTATCATCCTTGATGAATGTACGTTTGAGAAATTATGGGAGTGTACCAGTTTAATTTGTACAAAGAATGGAATTTGGCAATAATGTAGAGTGGGATAATGCCACCTTTTCATTTGCACAGATATGATTTAGAAGTGTAATCTCTTTAAATTGTGGTTTCACAAGGCTGCAGTTGATTACAGATTTTTATTAGCTGAAGTAAGGCAATATGTCTTGCACATAATTTCTGAAGCATTCATGCAGCTGTGCTGCTTTATATAGAACTGCTAAAAATCTACCAGTAAAAAAAATCACCTGACACTGTTTCTTGTTAGATATAATTTTGAAATATGCAAGCACCTCAAAATAAATCTTGATGCAAATTTGGGAAGTAAGAGGTTCTGATCTCGAAAGCAAATAAAGACTTAAAATTGCCATGGGAAACACACTAGATGCTGAACAACACTTACCTACCCACAGGACACGTAGAGCAGGTGAAATACAAAGCTCCTGTGGAGTCTTTTAATATTACTTGTGACTCCTTTGGAAGTACTAATTTTGAGTCTGACAGCACAGCCAGTAGGGGAACTCAGTTAATCTCTGTTTGTTGTCTCTGAGATGGCAGCGATGAGGTCCTGCTGGGAGGGTAGTTTCTGTAACGTGAGCACCAGTCCACTTGGGAATGGGCACGGACCCCAGGGAATTCGGAACTCAGTCACTCAAGAGCTGTGAGTGATAATGACTTCCATGCTAGAGGCACTATTTAACTAAGCAACCCTCATGACTTCACACATTTGTGAGAGATGCTGCATCTTTAAGAAATGGAGGGTTTTAACAAGCACAAATTCATAATGTAAAACCAGAAGTAATTAATTTTTAAAGGATTTTCAAAAGTAAAACACTATTACTTTAAAATAGGTTTAACCATTCAGTGCAAGAGCCACAACAGACTTAGAAATCCAAAGTGGGCCCTGCGTGGAACTGGAAAAACTTACAAGCCTGAGAGCAGCTAAAACTCACCATGAGCCCCTCTGTTTTGTTTGCTTTGTGGGTATCTGTGCCCCCCCCCACTGGGCTTCAGTCCTCTGAGGTCAGGGATGTGTGTGGGGTTTTTCACCCAAATATTTCTTTTAAGACCTGTGTTTGGGTGGTGTCTTTGGAGAGCACTTTAAAAAATCTGGTGGTTTTGGATACTTAGAGAGGACTGAAAGTCCCTGGTTTTTTTTCTTTCCAAGTGCATCTAGAAGATGCAGAGATGTTGGCAGGTGGTGATAGCTGCTGCTTGTTAAAAGATTGGATGGAATTATCTCCAGAGATACCTTTCTGCTGTGCCTGCTTCTGAATGAGTTACATCTTGCAGGCATTTGGGCATGTTATTTACCCACCCTGTGGCAACAGTTCCATCACACAGAAATTCATTTAGAATTCTGGAGCAGATACAGCTTGTGAGCTTCTGACTTACTTGTTTGGGGTTCAGAGATGGGAATTTTGCTTTAACACCTTTTAAAACAAAATTACTTTGATGGCCGCCAGTTAAATCAAACTGAATTGCTAGTCTTTATTAGAATTATTGCATCAATATTTTAACTTGCTTAACTTTGTTCTTAGAAGGGTGTATTTCAAATTCTTATTACTCATCTTTGTTGACTTATTTTCTTTGTATAGAAACATGCTTTGATATGGAAAATACTACACTCAGTTGAACTTCAAATGCCTGCATGTAGACATTTGTTAGAAAGGGTACATTGTAATTTACCAGATAGATTTTAAAGTCAACACCTGCAATAACTTCATGATTCTTCCAGTACTGATGGTAATAGCAGACAGGTTCCTAAATAATTTAGTAGATAAGGTGGCACTAAAAGCTGCAAAGGTGCTGGGATGACTTGTTGGAAATTAGGACACGATTTTATCTTCAGGTAAAGGATGGTGCAAGCTATAGTAGCCAAGATTTTAGCAAATTTGCAGTTGTTTTATATTGAGAAGAAACCACTGGTTTTCTTAAAGCACTATAGATCAATTCCAACACTCTAATCTTACAGAACAATTTATGCATCCATTGTAATAATTTTATGGCTTTTATAATAGAATCACAAAATATGCTGAGTTGGAAGGGACCCATCAGGATCCTGGAGTCCAACTCCTGGCCCTGCACAGGACACCCCAAGAACCACAACATGTGCCTGAGAACATTGTCCAAACACTTCTTGAACTCTGGCTTGGTGCTGTGCACACTTCTGTGGGGAGCCTGTTCCAATGCACAAACACCCTTTTTTAATTTGGTTGGTTGTTTTGTTTGAGTTTTTTGTTTAGATATTTTGTTGGGTTTTTTTTTAGCATTATTTATGTAGCTATTTTGCCATGATTTTTGTTCTGTTTACTGGAGGTGATATCGTGTAATTTGATTTTTGATTGTATATCATAATATTTTATTTCAGGGTAAACTGTATCATATTAATTACTTCAGGAAGTGCCTTCAGTTTATTGATTTATGCTGCCAATAAAGCTCTTTTCTGATAATTTCAAATTACTCTAGTGAGTGGTAAAAAAAAGGAATCTTAGGATCAGTGGCTTAAGTGACAACTTTCCACTGTTATTTTACAGATTGAAAAACACACTTTGAAACTTAGAAGAGGTTCAATGTCTAGAATTTGGTGTTAAAAAGATACACTTATCTCAATTATTGTGCTTGTACACGTTTGTCATGCTACCTTTCTTTATGGATATTCTTGCATAAGGAATAAGGAAGTCTGTAATATGCCATGTTCCATACTTGAGGAATGTTAACTGAATGTCTGGGAAGGGCACATGCAATTTATGTTGTGTTCATTTGACTTGAGTACTAAAAAAAGTTCATATTTTTGCCTAGTTTTTTTCTTAAATTTTCATGTTTGGACTGTAATGAACTGTTATATTTTTTACCAGTGACATCCCTGTAACATAATGCATAATAGAAGTATTATCAATTTATAGTAGATATTCCCCAGCTCCCTTTAGACTGATTCCCAAGCTAAGTAGAATTGATCTGAGCCCAAAATGATATTTTTTTTTTATAACAACATCATGAAAATGGCAAAAATTGCTGATGTTACTGTAATTTTAAAAAGTCAGTAAAAATATTGAATGGCATGATTATGTTATGCTTGGAGATTTGAAGATATTTCTTGTCCTATTTAATAACCAAATCAAGCTGTGAATGGAAAGGGTGCTGTTAGATTTCAGCACAATATTCTCTCCTAGACGCGTGCAGTGTGAAATTAGAAATAATTGTGCTTTTTCTTGGTATTATAATGTTGGTTATTTTTGGCAGTTTTAGTATGCTGACCTAGTGCTTTCCCTATCATATAAGTCATATAAATCTTACCTAAGCTCATAAAGGGACTTGAGATCATGCATTTCTGCTTCTTCCCCACAGTTAATTAGGAATGTAGAGGCTCTGAGATACTCAAGCAGCAGGGAGCCATGGCCACTCCTCAGAAACTCTGTAAAGGTGCACTATGATATACTTTAAAGCTTAGTACCAACATCTGGCTTGGAACAACTTGCTGTCCTCACCTGCTGTTGCTCTTGTGTCCTGTCTCAGAGACTACTTAGAAATGACCATGAGGCTAAATAACTGAAATTATTAACATAAAGGAGAATAATGGTATATTAAGGAGAAACCTCAGTATTGGAGGAAAATTGTCTCTGATGTATGAGACACCTTCACTTTGCACATCTCCCCTCAAAAGTGCTACTCCTTTAAGCTGCTTTGAGACTGTCTCAGTGTCATCTTGAAAAGCTGCAAAAGGCGTGTTGCTTTTCCCTTCACGGCTCTCAGCCTGAGCCCCCTCTGGGAAACAGCTGTGCTCTCTGCAGGAGTTACCTTTCTCCAGGGTGGCTTAAACAGGCAGCACAGGAGTTCTTCTGACCTCTTACTGGGCTTGTAATGTCTGGTGCAGTCCAAGAGCAGGCCCGTGGTTCACCTTGGCTTTTTGAGCATTTCACTTTTTTCAGTCACATTGAAATTGTCAGCCACGATTCAGCACAAATAAATGGTGCTCATACCCATGGTTAGGCACAGCTAAGGGTGTAGCCAAGAATAAGTTTAAATTTGAAGTTTCTTTATGGTTTTGTTTGTATCTTTCTTACTTGTCTAGAAAGACATGTAACAGTTCTGGCTGGCTTCCATTTTTCTTTTCCTAAAAAAAGACAATTTAGCGTTGATCCTGTACTACTGAAAAACAGGCTGCTTAACTTAGACTGTTAGAGACCTAGAAAATAACTAGAAATATGTGTCTTGGTGACTCATTTTTGATGTGAATAGTTTTGTGAAAGTTATTTATAGAACACATGTATAAATGTGGCCTTTTTTTCTGTATAATGTATAATACTAAAACATATGATTTGGAATAATTTAGAATAATTTGTAAATTTAAGCAGCAATATTTATTTGGCAGGCAATGCTGCCAAGTTGGAAGCAAGGATAAAAACTAAAAGAAATGAATGATTAATTAATTTAATAGAATGACGGAACAATTTAAAAGTCATTGTGGAACACAGCAAGAAACCAGCATTTAAGTAGCCTGCCACTACAGAGCTAACTTGAACTTATTCTACTTGGTACTACAGAGAGCAATGAAAATGAACACCTAGAAAAGAGCAATTAAAAGTAAAGTGACTAAAACGTCAGGTTAGTAACCCTTTATATTGCATATTGTTCTGCTGAAAAAAAAATAATCCTTTGGATTATCACCGTTAAAGAGAGAATTTGGATCAAGATACATAAATATTTAATATTTTTCCTTATTTCCAACAATATAGAGAAGAAAAGAATATTTCTATATTAAAGCATCCCACAATAATTTTGAAGTTATCAGTGTAGAATGAGTTTCAGGTTCCAAAAATTGCTTTGCTTCAAAAGCACTGCTTCCTCAAGAGAAATTTTAAAACAAAATAAAAACATGGCCTCATCTGAAGTATGCATCGGCAAGGACATACTAGATGAGTTAAAAAATCAGGCTGTTTATTTTGCTTTATTTTAAAAAATACCAAAGGCTCACATATTCCCTGTAAAATCTTGGAGAGAATAAAAATACCTCACTGCTGCCCAGTTTAAGATTGGCAGTTCTGTGGTTCTTCCATGTGAAAATTTCATCCCACAAGACAATCCTTCTCCCTCACAGCAACACTGTAAATGGCTAGATCCCATTAGAATTAAAGTAATAGCTGGAATTTGCCAAAAGAAATGGGTAAAACCACTGGAAATATGAGAAAGGATCTCTACTGAATTTTTAGCATTAGGTGGTTTTCTTCCACATCTTTCAGGGAACATCTCACCCCAGTAGATTACCACTGTCAACTCCCAGCTGTATCTTGTCATTGCTTTCTGGGGAATTTGAAAAATCCAGCTATAATAATCAGCCCTGTTTCAGACCTCTTCAACTAATTCCATGTCTCCACGTGGCATTTAGTTTATTTTGAACTTTGTCTACACTTCTACTTTAAGTACCTGTAAAAAACAAGATTTCAACATTGGTAACAGTACCAAGAAATACAATGTACACCATGAGGAAAACACTGCAGTACTTTTGCCAGTTTATCATATTTTTCCAGTAGTCAGATTCCTAGGAATCCATACTGCGTGGGGAATAAAATCCAATTTTTTGCTATTCTACTTGTTCCTTTTCATCCCTCTTTCTTATTTTCCTCTGAAGTATGTTTTAGGTCACTCTAACCAAATGAGCAATGGAAAAGGAGTAAGGTCACTCTTTAAATCTATTCCAGCTTCAGACTAGATGTATTCAATACCTTGCCTTAGTCTCTTCCTCTCCTTAAACCTGACTGTACTAACAGATTTGTACTGTTGATCATTATCAAAGCCCGAAATCATGACCCACACTTTCAGTGGAAGTGCCAGAGTTATGCTAACATCTTTATATTCCTCATCCTCTTCTGCCAGTGACAGGTCATTATTTCATTGACAGAACAGGTCCTTGACACATCCACTCCCTTATACAGTGAAACGAATAAACAGAGCAGTGTTTCCTATTGTGATTTTACTCTCAAAGAGAAATACCATTAAAAATTCTGGATAAATTATTTTATTTTAAATTCCATCAGTACTCACCACGCTACTTTGTTTTAGCTTCCAGGCCCACATGCTAATTTAAATTTGGGTCCATGTTTGTTGCAATTGCTCACATGTGTATGGGTCTGCACAGGGTGCGCAGATGCAGATAATTATCTTGGATGGCTGTTAGGGCCAACTTGAAAATACACAGAAGCAGGCATGGTCATGGTCTGCTCAAATATACGCTGGAAGAGAGTGGCATCTTTCTGTTAAATTTATGCTGATTTCAGGCTTTGGATTAGGGCCCTAAATTCCTATACAAAGTAAGCACTTGAGAGGTATCTCTGTTTAAAAATAAAGCCCTAGATATATAGTAAGAAATGTAGAAGTTCAGTAGCTAGATCACCAGTCATTAGAAACGTCAGCTGCAATAATTTCAAATTTATTCATAGGGACTTCACATCTGAAGACAACTCCAAAGGGGCATGCTTCCAATAAAAAGAAAACCTCGAAGGCCAGATTCCTATTGTAGTTGATTAAGTACTCTTTTTCTTTACATAACTTGACACATACTGGCCTGATTACACTTTTGCCCTAGCTTGACAAAGACTAGTTCTGACTTGATGTGGCAAAATGAGAGGAAATTCTGATGTGACTTAGAAGTTATAAGTGAAATGCATTTGGTCTTCCCCAGCATGGTGGAGAATTTCCTGTTACTGCCAGGCTCCAATAATTGTCTGTAAGGGATGAATTATTTTCCTTTCTGATTTTGTAGTGTGGCTTTTAATATTAGAGCTCATCAGACATGGAGGCATACAGAGGGAAAAAGCTGGAGTTGATGTGGTGACATATATCCAAGTATAGGGGAAATTAGGGAAAATGAGAGAGCTAACAGTGGCTGGCTGTGCATATGTGTACCTCTAGGGCTGCATTCATTAGGATAAACTCTTTAAGTTCAGGGAGACGGGGAAGGCTGGTATGGAATCTTTTTGATGTACATGAAGCTTTTTCCTGAATGCAGTGAAGTTACTTGGTAGATTAATAGATGTGATGGGCTTCATTGACACATCAATTCTCAGCCTTCAGGAAGGTGAACTGAATGCGTCTTTCTTCTCACAGGGTCTTTAACTTAATGTTTCCTCCTGCTCATGTACTCCAGGGAGAAATCATAATAAAATATAACATAATAGAAATCATAATGAAATATGAAATAATAGAAAAATAGTTGAATTCCTTCCTTCATATGGAAAAACAAGGGTAAGAAGGCCTGTTTCAGTTTTTTATCTTTGGTTAATAAGATGAAACTTCTTCGAAGATATATTAAGATGAACGTAAATAACTGAAGGAGAGATTCTAATATGGAGTGGCATATTAGAACTGGCCTCTCCATGGAAGAAATTTGGCATGTTTTCTTCTTTCCTCCCCATATATAATAATTTTCAAACCTACAGGTTTCAAAAGACCCTGACTCATTCTGTACATGGGCACTCAGGAAGAAGGTCTAGAGTTTCAAAGCATCTTCCATCCTCTTCAATTTATGTGCAAACATATTCAGCAAGAAAAATGACAATTGTTGCTTGTAGGCTATGTGGAAAAAAATACAATTGAATTATTGTTCCTGATATTGCACTTCTGCTTCTTAGTATGTAAACCACATCTATGCAAGCCCTATGCACATACGTCTCAAAGAGCAGGAAAAAGAAACTTCTCAACTGAGAAAAAATGCTTTATTAATAATCAGAGGCCATCATCCATCCAAAAGTAGGAGAAAAAAGTCAATTATATTCCTTTACTGTGGACATAATTTGGTCCACTGACCTCATGGAAAAATGTTGATCTTAGGACATAATAGTATCTTTCCAGAAGACGGAACTGGAATGTAAATCTACAGCAAATTATCTGTTCAAAGGTGCCTTGCACTTAATGCAAAGGAAGAAAGAAAGACTTCATGAATTGAAAAATGAGGCAACATCCCTTCTTTTTCTGAAACACAAAATCCTGGAATAAAACCTTCATTTTAGGTTGAGGAAGTAACTGTTCAAATAATCACTTTCGTAATTTTTGCATGAAGACTGCATATTTTATCAGCTGTTCTAGATACAGCTCCTGCAAATTCTGGTCTTAGTGCAGAAGCTGTCTTTACAGTGTTTTGCAGCCTCTGTTTTTGCTGAATGGATCAGAAATTGCCTGCTCTCTTAGTAAACCAAATCACTTGGACTAATATTTTACCTCTCATGGGTGTTTTCTAGGGTAGGCTCAAAACCATACTGTTATCAGAATTCTGTGTGAATGCATCTTAAATTTTATTCTTTAGTGTTCTGTCTCCCAGTCTCTGAGGAATGCATCACAGATTTTTCCATTCCCACACATCGATATATGAGATGAAGGGATTTTATCTGAGTACCTTTATGGCAGTATGGTGACTGTCTCAATGCCTCCCTAAACTGAGTAGCCTAATTTGTTTGTGAGCTCTGACTTACCAGAGTGGATACAAGTTGATGCTGAAAAGTCAGATGTGCTTGTCTGAACTGTGTGAATTTGAGCTCATAGACTGCCAGCTTCTGTGTGGTTGAGGTGAAGAAAAAAAGAAAGACACAAAACCCACTAAAATGCAAATTTGCATAATATGACTGCAAGCCAGGGAGGGATGGTGTAACATTTCTGTTACTGAACACTCCAGGAATATTTTAAGTGTAAGTGTAAGTGTAAGCAAAAGGAATTCAAGTTTGATTACCTTTGTAGAGATTTGTTTTCAGCACTTAGGTTTTAAGATTAATTTATTTATTATAAGTAAGCCTTTGGGACTTATTTTCTGCTAATGACATGGCTAGGAAAGAGCTGAAACAGCAAAATTCCACTCCTAAAGTTCAGATTGATTGTCACTGTTTAATACTGCTTTATAGCCTTTCTGGAACAAAGAAAATATCACCTTTTAATATATAGTTATTATATTCTAAGCTAAGAAGGAAGGAAAAGAGAAAGAAAACAAATGTATCAACCCTTCTTATTTCCAAAACAGACTTTATTAAATAGGTGATATATTTTTATTTTTTTTTTAATTTGCATTGTTTCAGTACCTTTTCTATCCAGAATCTACCTTGTAGGTTTATATTAGGTTAAGCGCAATAAACTAATATTTGATTTTTCTTGTTAATAGGGAAGAAAAAGATCTGGGATATATATGCATATTGGGTTGCTTGGGTTTTTTTTTGGTATTAGATTTCTTTTATCTGTCTGGGGGAAAAAAAAAGGAGTAAAAAAAAAAAATTGAGGCTTCTTAGATGTTGGGCTATTCTATTAATAAAATAAGGCGTTTGAAAAGCTCTATTCTCCATTAGTGCTGTTTGTGTGGGTATGAAATAATTAGCAGTCAAAATTGAAATGAGAATCATGCTCTTTGGGACTGATCCAAGTCAGACCCCTTAAATATGCGATCTTTGAAAGTCCACAAACACTTTTATGGCATGTCTTGGCACACTCCTAAGTATGCTGCTGTATGTGAAAATCTAAGATTCTTGCTGTCTACAGAGTTTAAATGTATGAAATTAGTTAAATCAGTGTGGTAGCCCTAATTTTGGCTAGCTAGGTTAATATTTCTATTGATCCCTGGAACTGCCACATGCCAAGCCTCCAGGCATGGCCCCAGCATGGCTGATGTTTATCTTCAGTATCTGCCTTAGGTACACTTTTGAAATATGTGATCTACTCCTACTAGTATTTTTTTTTTCAACTCCAGTTAAACCTGGAATTAAACATTAATTCAATCTATAATGGCTTTTGCTTCAAACTGGGGCAATTCTAACTTCTGCTTACAAAACAAAATATTTTATGCCAAAGCTTATGCACATGAGTACCCTTAAAGTGAAAGCTTTTTCACACTTATGACTTGAAAAGTCACAATTTCTGGTCTTAAATTATAGTTAACAGTCAAGAAACATTAATTTTCCACTGCGCAGTGAGCTGTAATGTATGAGAAATGCACACTATGAAGCGTGTTTTCTTGTTTGCTTACTTTCCCAGGGATGACTAAGGAACAGCTCTTCACATCAATTACCATCACCCAGCACTTATACAAGGTAAGGTTGATTGACAGGAACACCAAAATTAGTGTTGTGGAAGAATTGTTAAGGTTTAGGAGATTCAGAATAAGACCTATCACAAAGCTGGGGAAAAAAGCAAACAGGAAACCCAACATGACAACTTTAGTGTTTAAATGAGAAGTTTAAAATAAATTATGCATGAACTCTAGAACAGAAGTCCTTAAATGTTTTCCTTGTTTTATCTACTTGCCCTTTGCTGGGAGATCAGGTAAAGTCACAGGTTCCAGCAGTGAATCTATGAGAGAAAAAAGTTAAAGCATCTTTTGTTTCAATCTCATGGTAACTGACATCTGACTGTCCATAAAAATATACTCAGTATTAGGAAGGACACCCTGTCAGATTGAAAAAACAAATAAATTAAAACCCAAAAGAGTTCTGATTCAGATGTAGAGAAAAATATTTCAAAAGAGAAGATTTTTTATAGACATGCCAACTTTTATTTTTGCATTGCAATTTCCTAATATAGTTTTGCAGAGTATATAAGAGCTATAGGTTTTAGTTAAAGAAAGAAAAGAACCTTTTATTTACTTTCTCTGTGGTGGTTTTGGATGAAAAAAAATCTTTTCTCCTTTAGAAAAAGGAAAAAAAAAGCATGGGGACTATGGAGAAGTAATTTTTATGTATTTCATAACACTTCCATTTCCTAACAGCCTCTCTTCCTCTTCTACCATAGGATCAATTATCATCCTCTCTTACAGTTACAGGAAAAGGTCAAAAGTGAAATAAGAAAATACCAGCCTTCCTAAGGGAACAGATTCATAATGTGGAAAGGAGCCTGTAATTTGGCAGCTGTAGCTTTGGGAAGCTAAAGTTTAGTGCAGGCAGAAATTGGAATGTCTCTTGGATGGGGAGATAGTGGTCATCAGAGAGTGCAGCTGACATGATTTCTCTTTGTAGAGCTGACATCGGGGTGCTTGGTGCTGTCACTGAAGGAGGGCAAGCAAAGGCTCTCTTTTATGCCATTGTCAGTTCTGCTTCTTTATCTCACATATCATGCTCAAAGCTAATTGTGTTTACTGTGCTCCTGCAAAGCAGGTAGTGAACATTGTATAATTAACTGGGAAATTCCAGCCCTTCTTTTTCCTTCCCAATGTTGCATAGATTTCCTTCTGTCTCTCCCCTCTAACTGGGTTTGTATTGGTATGCACACAAGTTGTTATATTTTGTAATTTGTCATCTAGAATCTCTGATTCATCTTCAGTTAATCTCTGGTGTGAATGATGGAATTTTTATGCTTTTGAGTTTTGGGATAAGGCAATATTAGACTTGCATTTTGTGCTTTCAAATGAAGACATTTATTTTATATTTTGTCTCAGAACTAGTTCTGGTTTTGGCTTTGCACATTGGCCAATTCATTTGTGCTGAATAACATAATCATTAGTCCATGAGAAGTGAAGATGGCTAAAGAAGGAAGCAACAAAAAAAGAATGAAAGACGGAGTGAAAATAAATACAGATTAGACATTAGAATACAAACTTATATGATAATTCACAGCCACAGGATATGAAATGAAGTCCTTCCTTCTGCAGGATGACCACCTGCAGACTGAAAGCACACTGGGAGCAGAGCCTATTGTAATGATACTTCAAAAAATCAGATTCTGGGTCTGAAACTTTCATTAAATGCTGGGAACATATATTAAAAGAAAAGAAAAAAATCAATAAAAGTCATCTTGTGCACTTAGTTCAGTTCTAGAACTGGCGTTCTGTAACTTTGTATTGTTAATATACAGCAGTCTATAATTTAGAACAGAATTGCCTATTTTCTCATCTAAAGTTGTTTTCTGAGTTTTGAACTGGGTTAAACAACTGAAAATATGAAATATCTCAGATGTAATTGGTGAAAACTCGATTGAAGAAGCAGCATCCAATTACTGCAAAGTGTTTGTTGCCCATCAGCTCCTTTGACCTTTTTATTCCTTACGACTTCTTCAGCCACATGGGTCACTTATGTCACTAGAACAGAATTTGCTTACAAGCCAAGGAAAGGAAGTTGTCCTTATTGTGGCATCAAGAGGTTTTATTTGATATATATATATATATCAAATTTTATTTTTTTTAACTCAGAGAAACCAGAGAAATCATTCAAACTTTATCTTCTTAGGGGGACTCGATGTTTGTTTCAGACCTTTTTTAATGTTGTTATGCAGCTTGCCTTTTGGTCTGTGTGTGGAAATTGATTGTTCAGTGGTATTGGGGTATTTGTGGGATTTTTTTAATTACTGTGTGTAATTTAGCTACTGTTTGACTGTTGGACACACCCAAAAGATGTAATCAGAATCAATATCCACTAGGATAGGAGAGGCTATCCAGGCTACAGAGAACTTCAGGTGTAAAATGAGACAGGGAAGAAATAAGAAAGGAAGGCAAAGGGAAGACATCATGCTTCCTAGAGAAATAAATGCACTCTGCTGTACTCTGTTGCCTTGACTGAACTGCTTTAAGTGAACAGGATCATGTGTGCCAGAGTTAGCCAGCTCACCATGCCCAGAAAGATTAGCTGGCTCTTCCCCAGACCAGCCATTTTACAGCTGTCCTTAATCACAGACAGACCCCTGCTAAACAGACCATGCTGTCTCTTACACCGCTGATTTTATTAATAATACAGTTAGCAAAATTCTGTCATATGTACTTGCCATTGTCTGGGGTTTTTGCTTGTACATGCTGTCCTTTCCTCTGTGCTTCTATTGAAAACTGTTTAGTATAATTTTATTTTTCTTTCTAGGGTATTCACTTCTAGATAATATCAATTTCTTCCAGGTGAGACAGAAAATCAGTTTGTTTTTTATTTTCCTGAATAACTTAATTTGACATCTGCCTATATTGCGAACATGACTCCCTATAACAAAAATGTTATTCCATGTCCTTGAGGGTTTTTTGGGATTTTTATTTTGTTAATTCATTGTTTGATTGGTTGAGTTGGGTCTTTTTGTACATTCAGTTTTTTTAGAGTGGTGAGAAATTGCACTCATATATAACCTATGTAGCAGCGACCAACAATTTTGATTTGCAGCTAAAGCATAATCTTTTCCTTCTGAAATATGTGGGTCCCCCAAATATTTAACTTATGCAGGGGGGAGAGATTCTAACAGTTTCTCAAATTCCTTAGAATGCAGATGGGAAAAGAGAGGTGAACATGAACTTCTCCCTTGATCTTTGTCATTCATAATTGTCACCTGTAAGAATGCCTAAGACATGGACTTTTGTGGAGTTTATACTTTGTGTTTATATATGTTTCCCAACTAAACAGAACAGTAATGATGGGCTCAAGAAACTCTGAAACATGGTATACTGAAAATAATTAACATATTCACCCTTCATTTGTTCTTCATAATTCATCTTGCCACTCTTGATAATTATGGAAGAGATTAAAAGCTTGCTTCTTCTCAGCCAATCTCCCTTTCATACATGATCCCCACAGTGAAGTTGCACTGCTGAATTTGTGGTATCAAATTCATTGCCAAAGCAGCACAGATTTTTGCTGTGGCATCACATAAGTAAAATGATTTTGACTTCAGTGTGGGGTTAAGCTGCTATAAAGGGAGAAGGAAGAGAAAAATAAAACCTCCTTATGGAGAAAAAACAACTGCAAAAGCAATGAATGTGATAGCTCGATCCAACAACTGCAAATCCTGTGAGAATTCTCCTTATTTTAAGCCAGTGGGGCTGCTCAGTAGGGATTTCGTTCACACTAAGAAATAAAGGGTAAGTCCCACAGTGTGATCAATTTTATGTTTTTTTTCCCCTCTTGAAATGCTGTTTTTTCCAAGATTTAATTTAGCAGAAAAATTCATCCTTAAAGCATATCTATCAGGATTATTTCACATACAAATACTCACATGCACGCTCTTTCTGATCACATCCCAGGAAACCCAACACACAATATTTGGCAATAGGTGCATAAAGGAGTGCTAGATGTATGCACATAAAAAATAACAACGGTGGAATATTTTCCTTTTTCTGCCTGGTATCATTTAAAGATTGTGATGACAGAGGGTGTGCTTGGAGAAATCCGAACCACCACCAGGAAGAGAGGCAGGGAATAAAATCACTGTAATGAGAACTGTTGCCCACTGCTCTGCTAAGAAATGAAAGACTTTGATGATGAGTGCAGTGGGCTAATGTTGGTCAGTCTCCTGGAAAATAGAATTATGCATAGCTGGTAAACTCTGATAAAATGAAGACCAAAGTCAGTCAGTGACAGACAAATACCAATTGTAGTCTGAAGATTAGCAGGCTCAATTTTGGACTCATAATGTCTAAAATTCTTTTACTGCTGTTTCTAAATGTGCTAGTTTAGCAGTGTATGCATATTTTTAAAGGCGGGGAATACGCTTCTAGAAGGATTTCCATTCAATGCAAAATCATTGTAATTATGACAGCTAAAGCAAGTCTAAAAATTCATTTAATCTGAAATCGAGTTTTTTAAAAGAATTATTAATTTTGAACCATCCCTTGGACTTTCATATTAAAAGTGGGTTCTCACGAGAGGTAGGCAGAGTGTTAAGGACAGATAAAAGGTGTAGAACTAAAATGGCTCTTTCTTCCCTCTTCATCCTCTCTCAAAAACTCCTCTATTTGAGACAAGATCATACTTGACAGTGAAAATAAATCGTACAGGGATGGTGGAGTAAAGACACCTGGAACTATGCAACAGTTTGAACCATCCTTCCATGTTTTTAAGCTAAAGATCTATTTCTGAATTAAAATGTAAGCTTTAAGCAAGAATGTTTTATTGTTTTAAAGTTGACTAATGAGAAATAGAAGTAAAAGAGGTTCTTCTTTTGTGAAACATAACAAAGAGCCAGTTTATAAAATGAGAAGCCATTACACCTAGTATAGTGTCATGGATGGCAACCACATCAGGAAATTAAAAAGAAAATGCTACAGATCATTATAAAGAACTTGGCACCATGTAGATGGAGAACAGTCTGCAGGAGAAATGAACTCTCTCTTCCTCTAGCAGACTCTTTAGGAGTTTCCCTACAGCTTTAGCTGGAGTCTGACAGATGGTATGGACAAGATCAAGGCCATGAGCCCATGTCATAAAGCAGACTTAATTAAAATTTCTTTTTTCTTATTCATTCTTTTCCCAGACTTCCAACGGGGCGTTTAATGTGCATGAAAGACTAAAATTGAAGCCATGAGTATGGAGAAAATCCATGAAAAAGAAAAATGTTTAGTAATCTGTCTTAGTTATGGAACCACAACTGGAAATAAACAGGGTGTGATTAACAAAACTAAGTATCTTCAACANTCAAGGTACACAAGTGTTACCATGTGTCACAGTTTAGGAATGGTATTCCCTAATTTAGTGTCCCCATGAAGGTTCTCCGAACCACTCACTGCTCTCTCTCGATTCCCTGCTTCCCTGCTTTCCCCATCCCTGGGGCACAACTGAGAGAACTGGAGGCACAGAGGGCAAAGATCATGGCTTGAGGTAAGAACAATTTACTGTAAATAGCTAGGAGACAAGAACATTAAAAGTAACAGCAATTATAATAATGACAGAGGGTACAAGAAAGCAAACAATTCAATAGAAAAAACACTCTATGATAGACAATACTCTATGTCTTCCTCTGGAGGAGTCCACCCAAAGATATTCCTTTCCCCTGGAAGAAAATCCTTTCCCCTGAGCTGAGGTGGAAGAGAATAACATCCAGGTCCTGATGATGCCCCCTCTCAGCTCCTGCAAAAATTAATGATATCCAGGCCAGAACCAGGACACCACGATGGATGATTTACTAAAAAAGAAAAATTCATCCCTCTCACACCCTTAGATTACCTATTTTAGAAACACTTTATTCTATGTATAAGTTTCTGTTTAGGTTACTCATACAAATATCACACATCTCATGATTTAGATTTTGCAGTTGCTAAGCACGAACAGCAATTTTTTAAGGTACAGAAGAAATCAAAGCTCTCAACAGAACTGTTTTGTGTGCTGTGGACAATAGTTGCTTTTTGGATGCCAAATGTAAAAGTGAGTATCGATGTTTTGTATTTTACTGCACTGCAGTTTGTACATGAGAAGTCACCAGCAAGCCCAAAAAAGGGGAAGTAGCCTGCATTTCCAAAGGAACAAACCCCTCCCATCATACAGTGACGATGTAAGACAGAAAGATGCAATTCTGGAATGGAGAAGAGTTATGAGAGATGTGAGTATTGCTACTCAGGAGCCACAGGGCCAATCAAACAGCAGGTGATCTTGATGGTCCAGAATGAGGTGCCCAGGAGTGAGTGTACTTCTGCTTAAAAAATCATCAGATTTCTTTAATCTGTTCATTGCACAATTTGACTGTTTCATTTTTTCATTCTAGAATTGTGACTGTATTTGTGTTATGTGTTGCTAGCATGGGAAGAAGCCTTAGGAATGCAAAATAGTTATGAGTGAGCACAGAGGGTTAGACAACACTCACAGAAGGAAATATATCAGGAGACAGAAGTAATGATGGGATGGGAAAAAAAAATAAAACAGATTTTTGTTTATCCAAAATCAGTTTCTGGGAATAGACATAGTTTTGACTATTTTTCAGGATGGAGTTGCAGAAATAAGTTAATGATTACTCAAGCCCCATGGTATAATTGTAAGTTTCGTTCTTGATATTTTGCCAAGTTTCATGTTCTTAAAATCAGGTTAATAACCCTCTTGGCAATACATCTGTACAGACCAAGTATATTTAGAGTGATCTTGTCACCCATAGCAATATATTTTCAGCTGTCTGCATTTTTATCCAGATTTTAGGCAGATTTCCTTTTTTTTTTTTTAATATACATCCTAAGCACAGAAAAGCTGTTAGATGGATTTTTCCAGATTCAGTCTGAAGGTCCTTGTAGAATTTTTGTGTTATAGCCTT
The DNA here is from genome assembly GCA_013397245.1 of Thryothorus ludovicianus. NCBI lineage: Eukaryota > Metazoa > Chordata > Aves > Passeriformes > Certhiidae > Thryothorus > Thryothorus ludovicianus. Next base: position 833,085 of record VZTB01015663.1, read on the forward strand.
GTTTGTCTCGAGTTTCAGTTTACTGCATATTTGTGATTGCATAAATAGTGATCTTTATCTAGATACCCACCAACACTGTGTTAGAAAGTACATGGTGCTGTGATTTATTGATTAGTAATGATCTAGTTTGTTTTACTTGTCCCAGAGTTTTCTTTCTTTTCAATGACACAGTATCCATGGGTGTGTTTTACTTATTTGGTCTACCATCTGCTCAAAAACAGTTGAAAAAGTAAAAACTGTTTGAGTGTACTCTTATGGAACAATTTTTCTTCCTAGAAGTATGTCTTAGTAGAAATTAAAATGCTTGAGCAAGAAATGAATAAAATTTCAAATCTACAGAACTGAAAACCACAGGATTTAATCAGTCAAAAGGGAGTCAAATTTCACATTCACAAATTAGGGAGATTCCTCGAGGAGTAATTTGGTTAATGTTGCTATTGTATTATATAGCAACCTGAGCTAAGCTGTAGCAAATATTTTGCAAACTTCAGAAAACAAAAAGATGTGACATTCACTCAGATGGAGTATGGATTATGTTTCAATTTTGCAATTGTTTGCTACAGAGCCACCTCAGAGTACTAAACTATTCATTTCCAAAAATGCAGTTGTATCTATTCAGATTTATTTGCAGGGATGGTTCATTCATTAAAAATACTATGTTCAGTGAGGGCATACATTTGAGGTACAAGGCAGAATTTTGAATCAAAGGATGTGTGTTTGAATGGACCGTGGTGGTCTTTTTGCAAGGACTTTGTAGCTCCGACATGATAAAATAAAAAATAAAAAAATAAAGACCAGATTTATAAAGAACATGACACTTGTGTAAGAAGAGAGGTGGCTGTCTGTTTAAAGACATATAAATAAGCACTATACAGTTTTTACCTGTCTCTTAGAAAGAGAAAAGAAAGTAAATACATAAAGCAAATAAAGTTAAAAAAATATTTAAAATTTCCTAAAATGAGATCCTGTGCTGATTCCCATTATGCTTCCTAATGATGCTCATTACAATCCTAACTACATTTTAATGCTGAATTCTAATGCCTCCATTCATCATTGGGATGAAATACAAATGCTGACAATTGACACATTTAAGAGGGTTCACAGGACTGAAAACTGTCTGTGCATATTTATCAGAACGGAAAAAGCTATGCTGGTAGTAGTTAAGGAATACTCAAGGCAAAAAATAATGGAAACAATACAAAAATCTGAATACAGATGGAAGAGAAAAAAAGAATAAGGGTCATCCCTTGGAAACAATTATTGGTATTTACACATTTTTAGGGGTAGCTTTCATTTCGCTAATTTTTTTTGGCTCATAAAAACCTTCTTCACAAGAAAATACTAAATATAGAGAAGACAGAAAAGAGTGGAGAAGAGCAAAACATTCTGAGTGATTTTGATAAATTAATTTTAAATTATGATACCAGCAGTTTACCAGCAGTTTCATAAATTGCAGTCTTTCACATTTATATATTCACTCTAAACATTTGAAAATTATTAACTTGCCTACTCAGTTAGTTCTTCAAAATTATCAGTTGTCAGTATACACCCACCTCTTACGATGCATAGCACACCTATAAAATTAATGCTGTAAACTGATCTTTAAGATTAAAAATAAATTTGTTCCAAGGCTTGAAATGCAAACACCTAAGCATCCCAAATGCTTTATGTAATCATGGTTACATTTTCCTACATTTTCTTTCTTTTGTATAAGAAAATCTCAACAAATGTGACAAGAAATGTGTCACCCCAGGACAATCTGATAAGACTGAACACTAGATCTCAGTAAGTTATTTGGTGCAAAGGAAACTTTATCTGCATGGTTGACAAAGCTGAATTCTATTATATGTGAATTCTAATTCTCAGTTGTCCAATACAATACAACCCTAAAGTCGAAACTAGAGGAATAAGATTTTTTTGTAAAGCTTCTACTACAGAGGATGTAAATATATTAATTCTGTCCTCATAAAGTCAAACATTAATATAAATCTTGCATTAGATACTTCAGTTAGTGGTTTTCATGTAAAGTTACTGTCTTTGAGCAGCACTGAAATTGTGCTACTGATTTTTCAATTGTTAAGATCTGCCTGTGCTGAACTGACCCTGCTTATGGCGGCAAGAGGTTGGAACAAAAGAGTTGTTTTCTAGAAAACTGTACTGAGTCTCTCTTCTTCCTTATAAACTCTTTTGATTCTTCTGATTTTTCTTCATGCTCTAGATTGTTACAATTATTGTATCAGAAACATATTTTTCTTTCCACTCCGCCCTATTTCAATATTTTATCATATTGTTTTTACCTTTCTCTCTTCATTTTTCTTTTATTGTGTTTTTTTCCTTCCACTTTCTTTTTGCTTCTTTACACTGCCCACTCATCTATACTTCCTGAACTTTGGCTTCTTTTAAATAAAACTCGCATGTCCAAGTTGTCATGACACTGAAAGGTAAAAATACCCTCAGTCAAAACTTTCACAGTCCTTCCAGTAGGGCAATACCCTAAAGGATTGATGAGGAGGAAGATGGGGGCTGTATACCACAGCTAATTATTTTACAAATAGGTAAAGACAGCATATATGTACACATAGGGTTCATTTAATATAATGTATGCAAACAATTCTCTTGGAAGAATTTCTGAAGACAGAAGACAAATTATATTTGTAAAACATTTAGGTTTAGTCTTCTGTTAAAACAATTTCATCGGAAAATTAAATTTAAAGCTCACTTCTCTGCTTAGTATTTGTCACTTTCCATTATTTGGAATGTTTTTTCTACCAAAATCAATTATTTTTTTCCCATTTGATGCTACTCTGCACTTCAATTTTTACGCTTTTAGCAGAAGTATAGTTACTATTACTTCAAACCAAACCTCATTGTTTAGTGACTCTAGATCTGTCTTGACTCAAAAAAACACCCCAAAAAGTAGTAATACAGTAAATGAAGACTGACTAGGATTAAGAAAGTTCAAAAGAAATATATTTCCTTTTCCATCTGATATGTAGTTGTGGGCAAACATAAAGAAGCAAAGAATTCTGGATAGAAATATGGCTGCAATACAGATTTAGAACTTTTATCTGAATTACCTACAATTTTTGTGTCCAAAAAGGGAAGTCTTGAATGATAACAGAACACAAAAAATAAGACGAAATTGAAGAAATCCTCATACCCAACTTCAAACATGGCACATGCAAAGAGCTGTGTATCTTTTTCTGTTCTATCATATTTATATCCTTCAAAAATAACTCCTGAAAAAATTCTACCTATGCTCATATCTACTTAATTTATCTTAATTTATCTTTCTCCTCTTCAATTACTTGCAAAATCAGGGTTGAAAGTGCCATCATAATCCATTTATCTAGACATTATGTATTAAATTATATAATTTAACTTCAAATAAGTATATTGGATATTGCACGTTCTTGTCCTATAGCAGTGTTCTGCAGATCAGTGAAATTTTTCCTTTTGAGTAGAAAGCAACTATAACTCTCTTGCAATAGCAGCAGTTCTTGACTTGACTTTATATGTTTATATATTTGGCATTACTTCAGAACTATGCTTACATTAGTGTAACCTGAAAATACTCTCTGTTAATTACTATTTTTTTTGTAAAAAAATTTACATAACCAGAATATTCTCATCACTTTCAAACATGGGACACAAATCTAACTAGACTTACCATCTTTGAAAAATAAAATGGAAGTGGAAAAATGTTGCCTTTTTTGAAGTTTATCCAAATGTTCAGAAATAGATAGATCTGGCTCAGTTTCCTTCCCATCCAAGGTTTGATATACCTACTAATGCCATTTTACTTTAACAGAGTTCACAAATGGCATACTGTGGCTCTGTATGAATCTTGGCATTCCTAGGAGTTTTGCTTCTGACCAGATGAATATTAGTATAAAAAAAAAAAAAAAAGTCAAAATATTGATGGCATGATAGGAAAAGCAAGAACTGAATGGCTTTGGAAAGC
>VZTB01015663.1:841411-854099 GCA_013397245.1 Thryothorus ludovicianus
AGATACAGGTATACCAGAGAGAATTTAGCCCTCATTTAGGATTAGTTTTTTAAAATATAAGAGTTAAATTAAAGATATTTATAAAATGGAATTTGATTTTATATTCTTTTAGGAGACTGGCTTTCTTGTTTTAATTTTGTACTACCTCTCTTACAGAAATTCATAATCACTTTTATGGAACCTGTACCTTTTTCTGTCTCATCATATTTACCCTGTTGATGTACCATAAAGGTTTCTATATGTATCTATTTTTGACAAAATACCAGTGTTCAGATCAATCTGTTTAAGTAGTTCATTATGTCCTTCAGTGGCCTTTGTGTTCTCTCTTACTGCAGGAAAATAGCTCTGCATATAAAAATTGCAACAGACCTGCTCTTCCAAAGCATCTCTTCAGTCATAGCTCAGTTATGCTATGGAAAATACTTTCCAAACTGCGGATTGTGTTGGACACTGACCTTAAATGCCTGTTCTGGGGTCAGGTGCTAAAGCAGAACCATTTGGTCCATGAGTTCAGAACAGTTAATTGACTAATGTTCAAACGATATTTAGTCAACTAATTATTGATACTTGGTTACATTTAAGTTCTTATTTTGCAAGTACATTTGTGAGTAAAAATTTGCATTCTTATGGATTCCTTTTTATTTACACATTTTTTGATGCACATTACTGTAAGCAAAGTTTCCAGGGCAGGAATGAGAATGGCTAGGTAAGAAATGAGAATTCAAAAAGTATTTCTGAGTCAGCTTACACTTTCTTTTTTGAAACCCTTCACTAATTGTCTTCTACAGAATTTATTTATTTGGTTTTAGTATTTGTTTCCACCTTGTGAAGACTGTCAATTATAGAGCAGTAAATAAACATTTGCATTCTTTCCTAAATCTGAAGTTATCATAAGTAAACACTGTTTTGCTAGATGCTTTTGGTTTTGGGGTTTTTTTTTTTTATTATATCCATAATTGTTATAACTTTGACAAATAAATTTTTCTTCAACCTAAAAAAATTAATCATTATGTGAAAACCAATAGATATAGTTCTTCATTACCATCTTATCCTGGATTTAGTGAATGTCCACAGTACATTTTTTAAGTCTCGCTCCAAATCGTTGCCCTTGATAATTAGAGGGAACACTTATGTTTCATAATATAATATTTTTAGTCCTTCATTCTCTCACATTTTAGAAAGTTCACAGCATCCTTTTACTTCTGTATGTTATACATTTTTTGCCATATAGACAAAAAACGGGGGGCCAAACTGCTTAATATTTTTAACTACTTAATTTGTTCCAATGCTCATAATATTATGTTTGTGATAATTCTGGACCACAAGTGGGTTATTACGTGAGCATTTTTTAAGAGAATCTCCATGGTTTAAACCTTTAAAAATCTATTTAATATTTTCAAGTTCAATTTTTAAGTCAACTCACCATTTGTTAAAGCAGTTCAATTTAAGATAGGTTCAAAATTCAAACCTCTGCACATTGGTTCCACTTCAGCATGCCAAAGAGACCTAATCCTCACAAAAATGCTATTTGATCCCAGGAAGAAAGAAAGATAATGGATTGACCCTCTACATGAAACCATAAAACAGAATTCTAGGTTTCTGCCATTCAAATGAATAGAAACCGGCAGCAATTCTAACACCTTTCCAGTTTCAATTTTATTGCATCTGCAGGCATCATGCTGGAATAGTAAACATTTTAATGGTCAGGCTCTGTCCACCTAAACCATTACTATTTGCCTATTATCTTCTATTTTTTGTGTGAAACGGAAACGAAAAGGTGTCAGATTGTTGCAAATGAAATGAATGGAGATGCCATTTGCATTCAGTTCAGTTGAAGCAAATCCCCTTCTTTTCCATTTCTTTGTTGTCCTTCAGAGAGATCTCTTACAGCTTCTGAAAATCCGTGAGCCAGGCACTATATTTAGATAATGCTGCTGAAACCCCGTGCATCAGTCTGTCACCAATGTGATAATGCTAAACCTGTCTCTAAAGAGTCCATCATTTCTTTTAAAATCTAATTGATTCAGATTAATAGAAAGATTTCAGCTACACATGCTCTGAAAAGCTTATTTTTTTTTTAAATAAGGATGACTCTCTAAAGAATCCAGAGCACAGAAAACCATATAAAAGCTGATCAGCTTATACACTTGTACCTTTTTCTTTAAAATAAGCTTAGCTGAGACACTGTCCTGTGTTGTCCTTGTTAAAGATGAACTTGCATGTTCCCATTTCCTTGGCTAAGATAGAAGTTGTGAGTGTCAAGTCATATTTAACTGTTAAGTATGCAATGCACAGCATTCTGAATGTGTGCTTCTCGAGGCTGCATTGGTTCGGAAATGCCCCCTTTACTGGTCTATCTGTCTCCCATACTGGAACCTTACTCTGTTTTTGCTCCCATGTGCCTCTGAAGTTTGGGCAAGTGAGCGGTTTCTTTAAAAACAGAGTTCCTCGATAAGAAATAAAAAGTGTTTGGAGCAAACTGTCATGCCTGAGGATTTCCTGTGCAGAGATGCCTCCTGAGCTGACATGAAAGGAGACCCCAGATATGGCTGATCTTCAGGCCCACAGGTGAAGGAGAAATATCCAAGAGATTACTGAGGTGAGGACATTATAACATTGACTGCATGATCTCAAGACGCAGTCAGCTAAACTGAGGAATTCAGTTTTGCTTTTAGAGTCAGCACTTTAAGGTCAGATGGTTATTGGGGAAAAGATGTTCTTCAACCCAATACTGTTGATTGCCCCTAACAGGTAGCACCTGAAATGACTTGCTGCCAGAGGATATAAAAGGAACACATATGATTAAGTGGGGATGTGTAGTCTGTAGTCCTGGTACCATAACCACAGCTGTAGGCCTGCTCTGAAACACTGCTCCCAAAAAAGCTGCTAATTGTAACCTGCAAATAATAACTGAGGATTAATTCTGCTGAGTTTACTTTCTTACCATGGTCCTGTGGAGATGGAGATACTTAATAGCATTTTCTTCTGCACCACACATAAGAGCAAAAAGAAAAAAAATACTGATCAGAAAAAGTTCAGTAGAACCATAAAATTAATTAAATTCCAGAAAAAGCAGCAGTCCCAGAGGATGACATTCAAATTGCCACAGACCAGTAGTTCATACATTTTCAAGTTAATGTGTTTTGACAAATAAAAGTTTCTATAATTTTCAGACAGAGTTTAAAATTGTTTCCAGACAGCTTTATGAGACAGTAGCATGTGCCCCTCTCCAAATTAAACTTTGCTCCTCCTTCTATGGTTTCAGAAGGGCTACTACTGCCACTGCAGACCTGAGGGACTGAGACAGTCTTCTCTGATTTCATAGAGGGATTGACAATCTCAGAAAGCAAGGTTTCAACCAGAAAAAGAAGTAACAGAGAGGAATCGAAGCAGATTTTTAAAGTATTCTAGCTGGTGCTCTCAGTTCGTATGGCTCAGTTTCAGGTAGTCCTGCAAAGAGAGCCCTGGAAACAGAGTGTGCTGGGAACGTCCATCCATCTAAGAGCTGGAGAAAGCTAGAGATGCAACTGCCCCAGCACAAATTTTAACAGTGTATGGAATGCACTGACTCAGGATAAACCCAAAACACTCTTATGATGTGCCTTAATACACAAATATAGATATTGTAGCTATGTGTCAGTAATTACATGTACAGCCTATCTTTTTTAAACAGAACTCAGAATATAACATGTTTCATGGTATTCCAGAGGCACACATTTTGTACCTTGGCAAAATTCCTGAATGTGTGATGGAAATGAAGGCGCAGATCCATGTAAAGGTTCTTTATTAACTGAGTTCCAGCCCAGTGATAAGCTCTCTACGTTTCCTTGTGGTATACATTCTAAGCTTTCTGCAAAAGAGAAGCTTTAGGAAAAAAATCACATATCAGCCCAAGAAGCAGCCTTTATTGTTTCACAAGCATGGAAAAGTCCCAATTCACAGCAAATTTCATACCATTTGGAAACCAACCACAGTTTCAAGCCAGACTATTCCATCTGAAATCCTCCAAGGCTGTTATAATTCTGATATGAATTTGGATTCAAATGTTATGGCTGGCTCATGTGAAATTAAATACAAATACGGATCCAAGCATGCCTACCTTTGCCAAAGTATCCAGATTCAGTCTGAAATAACTAGCTCAATCTTTATTCTTAAGCTGACCTTTTTTCTTAACCAAAACTGTCTTTCGCACATATAATCTAAAAAAGTGACATAGAAAAGAATTTTCCAACCACTTCCCATAAAATATTCTATGAGCCTGTGTTTGTCATTTTTAGATTACATGAAAAATTTCTTGCAATTCTGTACAATTAGAGCCATGCTTTTAATCAACCAACTTGCAGAAGGATAACCATTTTTATGTCACTATACACTCCCTTTGGTTACTAAAGGTGATTTTTAATAACTTAAGTCTGAAATTATTACTCACAAATATAAATAAGTAAAAATATAAGGTTTATCTTCTTCAGCCTTTACAGGAGGAACATCCAAAAGAGCACACTGGGTTTGGTGGTATAGGAAAAAGCCTGAATTACTTAAAAATTGTTATTTCAAAGAACTTCATGCATATGTACTATGTGGATAGTGAAAATATTTTTTCTTCTTGTTCTCTAGCTATTGCAGAGGATTTTCTATCTACCCAGGTCACATATTCAGGTTCCAATAAATTATATCACATTAAATCTCCACCAGGTTTCTGTGATGTTTATGGACATTTTTCTATATTCCTTTTCCTATTATTTCCCAAGCTTGTTCTGCCCTTTCTTCAATTAGAAGTAATCACTATCCATGCTAGATAAGTTGACTATCTGTGGTGGAATCCTCAAGCTGGCTCATGGCTAAACATCCTTATTCTGAAGGTTTACAAATAATTTTCATCCCATTTACAGACCGATTTAATTTTCATTTTTGTTTTTCTTTTGGTGAGCCAAGGTGATATAGTTGTGCTGATTACAGGGTAGGGAAGCACTGTCACAAGATGTGGTATGGGTATTGATGTCAGAAAAGGAGAAGAAAAATTCAGAGTTTTATGTTCATCGTAGATTTCCAAACAAAACTATTTGAATGCAATGTCTAGCTCTGGAAGTAATTAGTGCCTTTGCAGTCATGCAAAAAAGTCTTGAAGGAGGACCTTGGAAAAATCAACAAAGCCTGCCCATTATCTTCCCTAATGCTTCTTAAAACCATATTTTGGAAATGAACTTCTGTCTTTTCAGGCTATTGTCCTAATAGCTTTTTGTTATTTCCTTGTTCTTCATATGCATCTATGTCTTTCATTTTACTTAAATTGTAAAGCTTTTACTGTTACAGTCACTTTCTTATTTCCTGCTTTTCAGAGCAGAAGCGTAAGCCTCCAGTATACTGCCATGATAACAGTAATTAAACAGCAACAGCCCTGAATTGGCTAATATAGAAAAGGATTTATGTCCTGACTATTGAATGGGAAGGTCAGAGCATAAAGTCTCTGTTGTCTAATGCTTCTGTTAGAAGCTCAACATCCAGCGTAAGTTTTGTTTTGGTGCAAAGAATGCAACTTTTTATTGGTTTCTTTCCATGTTGCTTCAGAGGCTGTGTCGGGAGTGAAGATGGAGGTTGTAGAAGGATCAAGAACTGCTGTGAAGGAGCAAGAACAGCACTGTTAGCTTCAAAAGTAGTGCAAGGATTTTTTTTTCTGGGAATCTAGAGGTTGTTGTGTGCATATAGTTGCAATCTGTAAAGTAAAAGTTACAGCTGTTAAAAGTTGCTTCGGGAAGAACAATTAAAAGGAAAGAGTCAGCAGGGATTGCTTTTAAATCCTCTATTTTCTTATTCAGGAGTTCAGAATTTTCCCATTTACAAAGTTTCTTATTGTAGGCTATTAATTTGCAATTTAAACTATCAGCAAAAATGTACCAGGAGTTACTTTCTCCTATACACGTAATGCATACACAGCTTTCTCTAGGAAACAAGGACTGCAGGGGTTGTGTACAATTTTTGCTCTGTTTGTTGCATAATGCAGAAAATCCTGGTAATCTAAAACCTAAGGACTTTTGTGAACCACCCTTCCTAGAGAGAAACATTTTATGTGTTTCAGTAATAGGCAGAAAATAAGTTTATAAAGTAACTGGAGATACAATCATAATTTCAGAGCAAATCCTGACAAAGGTCCTGAATAGAGCATTTTCTGCTCTCCAGCAAGTGCCATTTTCCTTGCTATCTTGTTTGCACTTCCAGTTGCTTTCTGTGTACATGACAATAGGGCCTGCAATTGAAAGCAGATGGCAAGACAGGCTTGACCAATAACACTTTGCTGCTTTACCGATTCTTTATTATAAAAGTTGGGAAAATCAATTCAATTTCTAGCTTTTCTCGAAGAAGCATTGCCCAACAAGATAGAGAATGATGAATGCTGATCTCTTAAAAGCACTAAAGTATAAACCATTACAAAAGGTTTTTTTAATACAACAGTGTGATAAAGCAGGCTTCTGTTGATGAATCACAGTGATGAGGCTGTCCTAACCCTTATCTAAAACTGTGAAAAATGAAGTCATTAGTAAAAATAAAATGCAAATATTACTGAATGCCGGAACATTTTTCTTCCCATGTTTCAGGTTGGATTTTCAACTCCCTGTGTGACATTTACATACACCAAGATGAAAATAAGATGCATAAACTTAGTTTCTCCCTCTATCTCAGTAAAAAATTAGTGAACCAAGGGAGCTGAAATGCCACCTGCTATTAAACTAAAGGTACCTGACAGGATAAAAGAGAAAGCAGGACAGAGGAGTATCATACGCAAAGCATGAAAAGAACACTGTAGTTACAATCCATAGACCACTTTCTGTCTTTGAATACCTAAGGATGAAACAAAGAAATGGAAAAGGAGAGAACTTGCTGCCCCAATGTCAACCAAAGACTAATATCACGCTATCTCACAAATGCTGAAGTTAGGATATTAAGATGCAGAATACTAATTCAACAAGTTATGCCCAAGTCACAAGTTGTATTCAAATCCTACTTACAGCCTCAATCTATCCCTGAAAATGTCTGGTTATTTCAGGATTAGTCTTGTTCTGTTCTGGTTTTACATGCAGCAAACTGTTCCTCTCTCCTGGTAGAAGAGGATGGGGAAAAAGAGCTGTGGACTCACTCTGTGGAGTTTTCCACCTCTTCACTCCTCCAAAGGAGGTTCCCTCAACAAATGAATCATGTTGCTGTTAATTGTCCTCTGAGCAGAAGCTATAGACAGGGCAGTTTGTCATTGCCTGGAGATACATGTACCTACAATTAATCAATATAATCCCGTTTTAAGAATATGTTTATGTTATTTTTTTCTTAGTATTAGTCTGGTTGGAGCTTAATGTAGTCTGATCTCATCTCAGACCATAGAAATGCATTTATGCTTCCAACTTGCAAGAAGTCTTCAGGCATTACAAACTTCTGGCCAGAACAAAATTCTTAAGTGTAGCTGTCATCAGTGCAGATATTATGGGAGTAGAACATTTGTCTTTTGCTTTCCATGCCACTTTCTCAAATGATATCAAATTTTAAGATGAAGTTTTGATCTTTTATTCAGAGGCCATCTTTTGTCATTTTGGTTTATCAAGAAGTGGTTTATCAAAAGCTTAAAGGGAATGGTCAAAACTTCCTTGCCAAGCCACCACTTTCTTTTGAAGGTTTATTTAACCTGTTTAAATCTTGATAATGGACTGGATATGCTCAGAAGGTGTATTTCTTTGATGTGATGTAGCTAAACAGCAAGTTTAACACTAGGGTGGGAAGGTATACTAAAAATAGATCCAAATAAATAAGTCCAAAACAGAGTACCAAAAGAACACACTTCACTGCATGTTGCAGTGTGTTTTTATTCCTAATAATTAGTTTCATTCCCCCCTGTATTTTTAGCTGAGTCCAAGTTGTATCCTCCCACTTAGTTGTCCATCTTCCTCTAGACCAGCCCCTTGCTCCAGAACATTCCCTACCCCTCCTCCTACTGAGTTGTCAATCCCACTTTATGCCAGCCCTCTTTTCTGGGAAATACCCCGTTCTTCCAAGCCCCTTTGGTTTGTTCAAACTGTTCCCCTCCCTCTTTGTCTTCTCATTGAATTGAGTATTGTAAATCCCGCCTTGTGCTCCTCCCCTGTTTCCTCTCGATTGGTCAAAAATTTGTACCCGCCTCTGAAACCTCCTCTGTATAAGAGCCCCTCTACACCTAGATTCACTGTCTTTTGTGTCTGTGCTGTTTTTGGTAGTGGTCTATGTTGGACTCTATAAGGAAGGCCTCTCCCTCATTCTTGTCTCTGCCTTTGGTGCTTCAGCACATGACTGTGCTATCCAGAGCGAGCCCTGCTCTGCTGTTGCTCAGATCAGACTGTGCCCGGGAGCAGCTGCTCTCCGTGCTTTGTCAGGAGCTGGCAGGCGGTTCCGGCACCACATCAACTACACGTGTCTCTTGGTTCTGAAACAGGAGAAAATAAAAAGTAGGAGAGATGGAAATCACATTAATATATATTACAGAGGCAGATGGCTCAGGTAACAATACTTGTGATTATAATATTCATAAACACAACTCTGCATATGTGAATAATAGAAAATTGTGCATAAGAGATGTTAAAGTTTTGGCTTTCTTCATTGCAAGTTAATTTAGATATGTTTCTTAGTTGTCCAGTTCATACAGTTCCTATCAGAATGTTGTGGTTCCGAGCAATATCTTGACTAGAGACCCCAGAGCACTGTTTCCCAGTATAGGACAGCATGAATGTCACTACCTATGTCACTCGGTATGTTTGTGTAGTGTAGTGGGATGGGTTTAGCACTGCCAGTTTTGCCAGCACAAAGATGCTGGTGGTTTCTTGAGTACCCCTAATTATGCTGAAGGTTAGAGTGGGAATTGTAAATGGATCATAGGATTAATGGTTGCCTGAGTTTCACCCCAGCTGGCAAACAAGGCCCAGGCAGTGCTTGCTCACTCCCCCATCAGCAGGACCAAGGAGAGAATCAGAAAGGTAAAAGGTAGAAAACTCTTGGGTTCAGATAAAGACAATGTAATAGGGAAAGCAAAAGACACACACAACCAAATAAAACCAAGGCATTAATTCAGTGCTTCCCATGGGCAGGGAGGTGTTCTGCCATTTCCAGTAGAGCATGTCCCATCACAGTGACTTGGGAAGATAAAACCATCACTAAAAATGTTCCCCCCTTCTTCCTTCTTCCCCCTGTTTTATATACTGATACACAATGATGTCATATGGTCTGGAATATCCCTTTGTTCAGCTGGGGTCACCTGTGCTGGCTGTGTCTCCTCCCACCCTCCCAGGCACCCTGAAATTCCTCACCAGCAGGACTGGCATTAAAAGCAGAGAAGGCCTTCCCTGCTCAGCAAGAACAAAAACATCTCTGTGTTATCCAGCCTGTGTTCAGCACAAATCCAAAACACAGCCCCTTGGAAGAAAATCAACTCTACCCCAACCAAAATCAGCAGAATAGTTCAGATTAGAAGAGACCTCAAGAGGTCTCCTGTACTTCCCCAGAGTGGAATTAACTCGGAAATCAGGCCAGATTTCTCAGGGGTTTAACCAGCAAGACCTTGAAAGCTCTGAGGATGGAGACAGCCTCTCTGGGCAACAGTGTAGGATTACTCTGAAAGGAACATTAGTTTTCCTCATTTGAACCCCAGAGGAATCTTAAATTAAACATTTATTTTGTCTTTTTTGATCTACAGAGTTTCTGTTTCTGAAAAGTGAAAATTATTTCCTCAACACTTCTTTGCTAAAACAGATTGATATGAAAAAAACTGCTAAAAACAAGAAATTTGAAAGGTTTCATTAGAAATGAATGCAGTGTCTTTTCTCCTCTATGGATTGGAACATCTTTCTGTCCTTGGATATTATTATGAGACCAGTCTGTAGTTTACTGAAATTTAGAGGACTCTACCCTGAGTGAAAATACTTCAAAAAGATAATTTGATTTGCTAGACTAACGTTCACATAATATGAGTGAATAGAAAAATACAATTTTTTAAAAGATATTTGAAATCAAATTATTTAACTACAAGAAAACAAGAAGCTGCTTTACCATTCATAATGTGTGTCTGAAACATGATTAATACATTATTAGTCCTGTTAATGGTGCTTATTAGCTTATTCCGTAATTGATATTTAGTCAAACAATGTAAGCTATATTCCCCTGTAAAATGTAAAAATAGAAAAATTAATTAAGTATTGGGAAAGATCAGAAAAGGAACAGGATTTTCTTTTTAAAATCTGTTAGTAAATTCTCCCAAATATCAGTGGCTGTTACCTTGCAATAACCAATGATTAGACAGTATTAGTTGAAAAGCTACTTTTGTAAGAACTGCAGTATAAATATAATTTAATATAAGCAGAAATATTTCACCAATTAAAAATATTGCATGCAATTGCTTGTATTTATTTCTGGAAGAAAAAAAAAAAAGTGGTATTCTTCTTCTTTGGTTAATTAATTGTTCTTGCATTTCTGTGAGATTTGGGGCTTTATTCCCCCAACCACCTATGTAGAGTATGCATACATTTTATCAGAGTAAGAAAGTATTTTGCAGCTTAGATGATGCATCAAACTAACAGTGCAGAGCTGGAATGGTACAAGTTTGTCACCCAAAAATCAAATTTGTCATAGAAAGCTCCACATATGCATCATTTCCTTCACTGCATTCAAACTCCATTTGGTGAGACTGACTTACAGTCCACATCACTGGCTTTTCGTGAATTGCATTGTCCTTCCAAAGCCATGAGATTGATTACTAATGCACACACAGTACCATGGTAATCAGAGCATAAATCAGAAAACAGAAAAATATTATCAAACATAGTAGGATCTGTAAAGTTTTATTTATAATATACACATAAGCAAAGACAAAAGGGTGAATGAAGTTCTGGAGTTCCAACCTTTGACTTTTGACTTCTGGCAACGAATGAGAAATCCCGAAGTTTAACCACTAATACAAAGTGTTTGCATGCTTGGTGAATACACAAAGTGAATTGTAACTTAATTGTTTTCTTTTCACATAGAATTTGTTCAACTGAAAGGATTTTTATGCAGAAAGGGGAGGTGATTTTAGTATAGTGATAGTGCCAATTGCAAGCTCATTGGTGAAGAATTTTTTTGTGTGCTTAATATGCATTATTTTACATTATTGAATTTATGCAGGACGCAGAGCACAGATTGCTCAGTACAAAGGTCTTGTTTCTACTTGCATGGAGAGGAGATCGGAGCAGGGAGAAAATACAGTCACTGGGACGTGTCCCATCTCTATATAATGCATCTTGTTAACACCAGGGAGTCACAGTAGTTGAAGTAATTAGCTAAGGTATTGTTACTTTCACCTAAGGAGAAGTCATGTGGTAGCAAAATATAAAGGAAAATTGCTAAACAACATATATTGCAGTTCTCTATTTCCACTGAATTGATTTCTTCTGTAAAATGCTTACTCCAGAATATTGACATCTACAAAAAATATTTATATGTTGTTAGGTGAAAATTTTGGGTGTGCTTTTGAAGTTAAGCCCACATCATTTCTGGCAAGTGTGTAAACTGCTTCAAAATAGATTTCAGTAAGGAAATAAGCGGATATATGCTGCTTCCTCTAGGCAGATTTTGCCAGTTTTCAAAGTAAAACTGAAAATTCTTCATTTCCCACTAGACTTACGATTGATTTGAACAAAGATATTTTTTGAAACAAATCTGGTTTTATGAGTTCATGAAAAGTCCATGATAATCAAAGCAAGCCTTTTAAAAATAAGTCAATTATGAATCAAAGAAGATTTCTCACAACTCAAATTGTTACACTGAAAACAATAGGAAGTGAAATGAAAAAAACAAACACAGGAATTGAGTTTAGGAATTTAGTATTACCCAATTAGGTATTACATCTTCATCAGTGTTGCAATTTGGTTACTAGAATCGTTAGAGATGCCTATGATTGAATTAAGGTTCAAATGAGACCATATGCTGAAGTCATTTTATGTATTTTATTTAACGATACCTGTAAGAAAATCAGCAAGAAAAAGAGAGAAAGAGAGTTGGACGTTAAGTAGAAAATGCCACTACTCCATGGATGCATCCTGCTGATACTCTTCTTCTGGTCTGCATGATGGTGAGGATCCTGGAAAACATAGCATCCAAAGGATTAATATACACCCAGGCCAGGTGGGAATGCCCAGGTACCTCCCCTGGCAGGGACAGGTTTGCCACAGTCTCTTGCAGCAGACTCTGGGTCTGTTGCATCCCTGTGCACCACGAGCAGTGCTCTGCTGCAAGGCCTCAGCAGTGAGTCTGGGGAGCGCTTTGGGGGTGTTTGATGGATTATGGCACCTCCTCAGCTGCCCCTCACGGCAATGTCCCGTGGATGAGGCCTTCCCGGGGTGGGGATTTTGCAGCTGAGCCAGTTTGTGTGCAGGAGGATGGGTGTTCAATGCCTGTGGCCAGAGGTTCCGCCACAGCCCCAGAATTCTCCTCCTCCCTTCCTGGCCGTGGGGCAGTGTGTGCAGACGTGGCCCCAGCAGATGAGCTTTATTCAGTTCAGCCATAATGGGCAAAATTCCTTCCGAGCAATGTTGAAGCCATTGCCCATAACATTTCAGTGTGTGACCCCGGTGCTGTGGCAGAGCCCCGGTGAGGCCCAGTGCCACAGGACAGATACCCCGAGCCCCACAGTGCCCAGGCCGGGCCCTGC